>OX246749.1:69518-325283 GCA_945910005.1 Isoperla grammatica | reverse complement strand
AATAAACTGATGAAAAGTAAACTAATTTCTGCATACAAGAAACGAATAGGATCCATTTTAAAAACACAATTGAATGGTAAAAACAAGATCAAAGCAATTAACACTTATGCTATACCGGTACTAACATATTCATTTGGAATTATTAACTGGACACAGACAGAACTTCATGCCCTAGAAATTCTCACCCGCACAACATTCACCAAATACAGAAGTCATCACCCTAAGTCAGCAATAGAACGAGTGACTCTACCTAGAGAAAAAGGGGGAAGAGGCTTGATTGATTTAAACAATTTATATTATAAACAAATTGAAATTCTGAGAAAGTACTTTTATACAAAATGCCCACATTCACAACTTCATAGAGCTATAGTATCGGCAGACAAGTCGCTTTCTCCCCTCAATTTAAATGACGGAAATTCAAACTTGCTTCAAAAACTAAATTCTGACACAGCAAAAGAGATCAGAATATCAGAAAAGGCGTTACATAGAAGACATTATAAAGAACTTCTTAAGGATAGCGTCGATAGGGTAGCATCGAACAAATGGTTAACGTCCGGGGACATTTTCAGCGAAACAGAGGGATTTATGATCGCTATTCAAGATAAAGTAATCAAGACTAACAATTACAAAAAATACATACTGAAAGACGTCACAGTGGAAGATAAATGTAGAAAATGTAATTTGAACGGCGAAACAATTGAACATATCGTATCTGGGTGCAAAATGCTTTGTCAAACAGATTATCTTCATAGGCATAACCAAGTTGCAAACATTGTACATCAAAAATTAGCCATGAAGTATAAACTTATAAACACAACCACTGCGTATTACAAATACAAGCCTGAAAAGGTATTAGATAGTAAAGACTACAAATTATATTACGACCGGGCAGTTATTACAGACCAAACCATACATCACAATAGACCGGATATTATATTTATTGACAAGAAGAAACAAGAAACGATTTTAATTGATGTTGCCGTCCCTTTATGCCACAATGTAGAGACAACTTGGCGGGAAAAGATAAACAGATATAAGGAATTATCTATTGAAATAAAAAGGTTGTGGAAGCAGAATAATGTAACTGTTATACCGTTAATTATATCAGCAAATGGCATTGTTCCACGTAAACTCCATGACAGTATTAAACTAATTGGTCTCCAACCGAACATATACATCGAGATGCAAAAAGCAATTATTTTGAACACGTGTAGGATAGTGCGAAAATTTTTGAACTAAGAAGAATGAAGACTTCAAGAAGTTCTCCATCCCGATGGTGGTTTTCGTGGTTTCCACCGTACAAAGAGCGAATGCTGGGATGAGTACAAATCGGCCACGACCGTACATAGCATCCACAGTTCGGTTTGGAAAAAATAATGTGGACAATGATATATTAAGTAGTATAGCCAAATCTGGGCATTTGAGAAGCAGAAGAAGAAGAAGAAGAAGAAGAAGAAGAAGAAGAAGAAGAAGAAGATATATTAAGTAGTTTTAAGTAGATTTTAATAAGGTAAACACATGGAAATACTTGACATTTGTGTCCGTACAACATGTTTATGCCGGTTTTGACCGAGTTTGTATGTATTGCAACAATAAAATAATAATAATAATAATAATAATAATAATAATAATAATAATAATAATAATAATAATAATAATAATGAATACGTATTTGTAGGAATATATATACTCCCCCCCCCCCCCCCCCCCTAGTGTCCTGATCCATGAACGCACGTTACCCTGGGGAATTTAAAAATAGCCCTATCTTTTTATTATTATTACATTTATTATAGTTACGCAAATGCAATTCATGATACTGATACACAATACCATTTCCCAAAGGAAGTGTATTGAATGACCTGACCATCAGCATGCGCAAGGATTTTTAACACTTCCTTTTTTGTACATTTTGGACAAGTAAAGGTACAAAATGTATGCTATTGTTAGTTTTACTGGGCCTTAGTACGTACCGTTGTACCACCTACTATTACAGCAGAACCAAGCTCTATTGAACATAGTAATGTGGCATTTACGTGTAATATATGTACAATTTTCTCCGTCTTGAATAAAACGTAATATAATGCAAGCAAAATCATTTCATTACCTTAAATGTCGGTTGAAATAATTTTCCAAAAAACCATGATTGCTCTCGTTCCAACTGCTTGAGCCGGGATACGGAACATTATATTCAATCAAGAACTGTTCTGGTAATTCCTGGACGGGTGGTGGTAATGAGACGAAGATTGGAGTGAGAGTCGAGGCAGGTAAAGAATAAATGCCAGAGCAGAGAAGGTTTCCGTCATACTCTTGATTTATGCATGTGGACGACTGTACGTACACCGGACAGAACATTGAACCGTTTTTATACATCTTTATATTAAAGTAATAATTATAATTTTTTGTGTCAAAATACAGTAACAAAATTATATTGGAATGCACTTAAGTTATAACTTGTATGTATAATTTCATTTTGTACATTTGTTTGGGAAAGTATCCAATACCAATTGATAACAATCACAACAATCCCCATTGAAGACTTTCGTAATTCGGATGCTTGTGTGAATGGCAGAACTCCTTCCGCAATTACAATCCTTTCGATCGGTATAAAGTTTACTAAATTAGTCCTAAGGAACACAACAGTTCCTTTTGGTTAGAAATAACGGGCACTTAAATTTGTGCATGTTTATTAATTAATGGAGTTTGTCAAGGTGTCTTTAATTTTCGAAAATAACTATCACTGATTTGGTGGATGCGCGATGAAAGATTACTCCCAATAGTAATATAATAAAACACGATTACTCACCCTGTAATAATTTATCGAAACAAGAGTAGGCCTACTCTACATGAAATATTAAAACTCACCCAAATAACACAAGAAACTATAAGATGAGATACGAGAGAGTACAAGTATTGCGAAGAATTGTTTGAAATATTATTACTCAATGCTTAAGGGAGTAATAATATTGAATGTAAGATGTAAATAAAATTAATCTACCTGCTAACAAGGAAATTACAAACCAACAATTTCAACAAGGTACATCTTGATGATGTCAGACTAGTTACATTCTACATTTAAATACTCATTGCTAAGGGAGTATAATAATATTGAATAATTGACCTGAAATACTATTACTCTATCTGCTAACGAGGAAGTAATATACGATGACATAGCAACTATAGGTTCATCGTAGTGATGTAACTTAGTTACTTAAATCATTTAAAAGCTCGATGTTAAGGGAGTAATAATATTGATATTGATTGAATGAGGGACCTGAAACCATAGAGATATATACTACTTGTAGTATATATCTCTATGCTGAAACACTATTACTGTATCTGCTATCAAGGAAATGATATACCGTAAATGTAATATCAACAACAATGTTTGACGTGATTATGTAAGCGTTACTTTCTACATTTAATACTCATTGCTAAGGGCGTAAGTATATTTAATTAATAATTGATCTGAAATACTATTACTTTACCTGCTAACGAGAAATCACATATCATGAAATTTCCTCTTTAGCTGGTAGAGTAATAGTATATCAGGTACATCCTTCAATATTATTACTCCCTTAACAATGTGTTTTTAATGTTGTAAGTAAATAAATCACATCATTGCGATGAACCTAGTTAGTAAGTAAGTAAGTTTATTTCCAACACAAAATGCATATAGAATATACACATACATACTAATAGTACCGTTAGTACACATACACATACATAGTAAATACACATTTTGCCTTGACCCTTAAGGTAGTTAAAAAACAAACCTTGTTATTTAGGCATCGTATATAATTTCCTTGATAGCAGGTAGAGTAATAGTATATTACTCTACCTTCTTCATTCAATATAAATACTCCGAGTTTTTAGATGTTTTAAGTAACTAACTTACATCATTACGATGAACCTAGTTGCTATGTCATCGTATCTTCCTCGTTAGCAGGTATAAAGTAATAGCTTATTTCATGTCCCTCATTCAATATTATTACTTCTTAAACAACTACGTTATTACGTTGAAGTAACTACACCTACATCATCACGATGACCCTAGTCGCAATGACACGGTGTATTTCTTTATAGTTAGCAGGTAGAGTAATAGTATTTCAGGCTTTTCATTCTATATTATTGCTCCCTTAACAATGGGGTTTAGTGTAGAAATTAACTAGTCTTACATCATCCCGATAGACCCTTTTGAAAAGACATGGTACACGATTTCCTCGTTAGCACATAGAGTAATAGTATTTCAGGTCACTTATTCAATATTATTACTCCCTTAGCAATCAGCATTTAAATGTAGAAAGTAACTGGTCTGACATTATCAAGATGTACCTTGTAGCAATGACATGGTTTGTAATATTCTTGGTAGCAAGTAGAGTAATTTTATTTCACAGCTTTCATTCAGTATTATTTCTCCCTTAAGCATTGAGTAATAATATTTCAAACAATTCTTCGCTATTCTTATACTACCTTGTGTCTTATCTACCCCCGGCATCCCTACCCTGTCCACCCATAGGCAACAGCATAAAGTATCGGGGTAGTACGCATATTGGGAAAAGTGACGGAATAAGCCAATTTTTATATCAGAATTGAGTGTGTGGTCATTCGTGTAAAGTTCGAATAAGTGCAGTAACAAAAGATTGATTGATAAATTGGCCTTAACGTCTCATATTTTTTCGATAGGGCTGATCGAGACGGAAGTAACAAAAGAAACCACCACGGCGTCACCTAAGAGCGTACCGGCTAAGTAGGCAGTCAGTAAAGAACATTGTAATTTTTGTAAATCAGTTTCACAACTGAAAAGGATTGCTGTAAAATAAATAAACAAGCACATTACACCCCCCCCCCTCTCCACACCCTTTTGCTAATGCCAGTGAAACTGGACGCATTCAAATCGGCTATGTACTCTTTATTTACTTCTTTTTTCATCACTATTCTCAATTTTTTTTTTATTTTTTATTTTTTTTATTCAACCTTAGCCTACAAATGTAAGTGTTCATACCTCCCGCCATCATCTCATCATCTATTAAATCATTTCCTGTTTTTGAAGGCCCCCTGCTTGCGAGTAATTCCTACTCTTTGGGGGCCAGATCTCTGTATTATAATAAGTATTTCTTGTATTCATCTTGAAAATAAATAAATAAAAAATAAATAAATAAATAAATATATCTAAACACCGCTAAAAGTACTGTTCCTTTGTAATTCTTTCTCTTTTATCCTTCACTAAAACTTATTTTTAACTGTTATCGACATACACATGTACGCCTGTGTGAATATTATGAAGTGTACGTCTGTACTTGTACGTCTGTACTTGTGTACGTCTGTACTTGTACGAAGTACTTGTCTTTGTATTTGTTTGTAATTGTACTTGTCCTTGTATACAACTTTATTATATTGCACTTGTGGGTCTTGTGACCTGTTGTCAATAAAGAATAAATACATGAATATTGAACAGTTTCCATCTAAATATTGTGTCACAACTATTTTGCGAAATTAGAGGAAATATAAAATTTTGAGTTAGATTAATAACTCAGGGAAAATCTCCGAGGCCCCTGAGGGCCCCCCTCGAAGTGGGGGTTTTCGGGCTTTGCCCGGGTGTGCCGGGCGGTAGTTACGCCACTGCCTCTGTTAATGGTGCCTTTGGATTGAACTTTCATAGAATGGCATTAATTGTGTGATATGTTTGATGTTTTTCGTGTACATTGCAAGAAACTACTAATTTACAACATTTAAAACTCTTTTATTATGATTAACATGCGTTTCTCTATAAAATAAAAAAATACTCTTTACATATAACCATTATCTTACTCAATATTGTATACACAGATATGTAAAAGAGTTTATGATGTACAGCCTAATTAGTAGACGACTGTTTCACAAAAAACCATTAATGGTTTTATATTAAGTTTTTTTTTTTATAATATATTCTTGACGGATTTAAATAATATGTCATGAAAATATTAACAACATATCCGAACACACTTCACATAAGTTGTAAGTTTTTAACTCACGCCGCAATCCTGTCAAAAATATTATTCGCTCAACTGATAACGCGGTTCTCATGTGGCGTTTTCCTATAGTTATTATTATACATTTTTTGTTGTAACACATACAAACTCGGTCATACCTGGTGTGATCATGTTGTACGGACATAAATGTCGAGTATTTCTATGCGCTTACATTACTTAATCCACTTGAAACCTTAAAACAACGCACAATTAGCGCCCATTTATTATATGAAATGAATACATTATTCAACAAACATCTAAACAAACTTAAGATGTCGTGGCTACTTTGTTGAACCCATCTTAGCATTCGCTCTTCGTATGGCTGGACAACCACCAACACCACCGGCAGGATGGAGAATTCCTTGAAGTATATTAATTCTTCATTATAATAATAATTGTTGTTATTATTATTACTAATATTCGTAGGTAAGCCGTTAAAATAGCCATTCTCTTCGCGCGTACCGCCATTGGCTTCAAACGGGTAAGTAACTTAACGGCCGCCAGATTCGCCCGTGTTAGCGCGAGTAACGCACTCTATCGCAGACTTAGGAAACTGTCTACGAGTGCGAGCCAGGCGGCCATGCAAGCTACCGGAATAACGCCCACATGGAACAAGGCCCACATGGAACAAGGCCCACATGGAATAACGCCCACATGGAACAAGGCCCACATGGAATAACGCCCACATGGAACAAGGCCCACATTTCACGATCCCGAAGGTTGCATTGCCGTTGACCTTGATTATGCAAATTAGGTATGCAAATTAGGTGTGAGTAACGACTATCAAAACCAATATTAAACATTTGGCAACGCAGCATCGCTCGGGAAGCTTCGGGTTCGTAAAATGTGGGCCTTGTTCCATGTGGGCGTTATTCCATGTGGGCCTTGTTCCATGTGGGCCTTATTCCTTGTGGGCGTTATTCCGTGTACCCCTCCAAACCCTGCTCACTTGTTGCATACGTTCACTTTCGTCCACACAGTGTCGTGCGATCGTGGTTCGAATCCTGGTTTGGGCATGGGAGTTATGTTATGTCGTACTACACCCAACCCACCCATTGTTTCGATTGGCCTCGTTGCCAAAATAGAAATGTTGCTTGTGTCTTGTCTTGTCGTACAAGAACTGCTTACTTGACCGTGTCCAGTTTTATTTAGAGCGAATGTACCCGGAACTGGAGAAGTTTCGTTCCCTCAGTGAGACTGCGATTCGCTCATTGGTCGAGAGGAGAGGCTCGGCTAGTCTAACTGTGTGTCTAGGGGTGAAGGGGTAAATGTTTCGCACTCGCAAGTCGCAAGTAGATAATGCAGGTGGTATGAGCTGTACCAAGTAACGGTATGCTCTACTGCTGTGTAAAGTAGACCTCGGTCTGGGGAGCGCGGCCAACCAGTTTTGCCCCGCATGGAATTTTTTGGGGTGTTTTGTTGGAGGATTCGGGAGATTGAGGAACTGTGCTAAAATAATTCTTTCGTGGGGAAAAACAAAAATGTAATCACTTACTTTATAAAAACATTTGATTATAGATAGATCAAAATAAGTGCCGGTATGGCATACGGTCGGCGTTGTTAGTAGCGGTATGCATACCGGCTCATTTTAACCACTCACTGATACTAAGAATACGACGGTATGCCGATTTATGCATGTTGACGGATTATGTTGAACGTTTTCTTCTACTTTTTATTCATATTTGCTCATCCAACATTTGTATAAAGTAAAATATTTCAATTTGTGGTTTTTCCACAAACAACTTTTTATTTTAGTCCACGTTTTATTTTCCTCAACCCCTTGACCACCCTCTAAAGTCATTTATTTAAACGTGTTCGTGACAAAACATCATACAAAAATTCTCTGCGAGGCAAAACTGGGGGGCAAGACTTCGGTAGTGCCCGCTTTGTCTATTTTACTTTACACAGCAGTAGTGCATACCGTTACTGTCGATGTTGAAAATTTTGTGTGTGTAAAATGTCAGCTGGGAACTATTTTAAATTTATAAGGAAAACATTTGATTTTAATTTGCAGGATAACGCTAACACGGATGTTAATCTATCTACATTACGTTAATTATTCTTATTTTTGTTGGTAACTGCCCAACATCACCTTTGTAGGGCGTGCATTCATATTGTTTCTGACTAGGAAATAATGTTGGGGTCTGTTAAGATAATTCGAACGTTTTTGATAATTTAATTTTAATCATGTGAAATTTACGTTCGAAACCCACGATTTTTACTCTCGGTTAATCACAGCGTCGATCTATCGACTGGATTCTCCTTTAAGAAAATTCGAACGTTTTTTTATAGTTTGGCATGATTGATTTTAATTGATTTTCATTTTATTTTAATTACTTAAAATTACGTTCGTACCCCACGATTTTTACTCTCGGCGTCGATCGATCGACTAGATTCTCCTTTCGAAATGCAGCGATGTGCCGCAGTCCTTGTCAGTGTTGCTGCTGTTTGTTGCAGCTCGTCCCGCAACCCTTGTCAATGTTGCGTAATCATTTACGTCGCGGCTGCAACCACGCTTTGTTTCAATTTTCAATGCAGAGTAACTTATCGCCTTATATCACACTTTATTTAAGGTGTCATCTCTTTAAAAGCCTTTCCAAGTGATAGTGATATATATTCACTTTGGTGTGAAGAAGTTTTGGTGTTGAATATTTTATTCTACGAGCCAATTAAATCGCGAAAGAAAATGATCAACATTCTTGATTTTCTTGAAATTTTTTATTCGTCTAGCTCGTGACATCTCGAGTTCAAGACTTCAAGGTAGGCCTCAATTCAAGACTAGAACATTTTAACAAATACCTTACTACAAAAGGTATTTGATTTTAATGTGCATTCTCATGTTTTTTTAAGGAGGCCTTACGTTCTACGACGGGGATGGTGCCGCTGAGTAAAAATAAACTTGTTGAAACACGTCTGTTTTTCGAACAGGCCTAGGCTAGTTTCTGCATGCTTGTGCAGCATCATGGCATCTAAGGACGTGTCCGAATTAAAAGTCTAAGGTCTAAGTCTAAGTCTAGGTCTAAGTCTAGGTTTAAATTATTAAGCATGTTCTAATTCTAATTCTTAGAAGATTTCGGACAGTACTAAACTTATTGCAGAGCCACCTATTGCGAGAAATTTGACCTAGAGTTGAAGCATTGGTTCACAGCCTTCTCGACGGGTCAATCCGCGGATTGTACCGACGCCTTTGGAGGTTAGGAAATGTAAAAGTATTCATTTGCCAGTATTGATGCAGGTTTTAGGCTTTAGAGTAGGCCTATCACTGTTAACATTATAAAATAATACTAGAGGTATGTATACCATAAACTTAAGTAACATTTCACTTTACCGTCTTCCTTCTCGCAGCTGTTTTTTTTCGTCCGCCATTTTAAGAGTTATAACGAGCGTGCACTTTCGATTGCTAGGTCTAAACTTCGATTTAGACCTAGACTTAACGATTTTGGACAGTACTTCATACGTCACCGATGATTGATGACGTCAAATTTAGACTTAGACCTAGAGTTAGCAATGATAAAGAGGAATTCGGACACGTCCTCAGTTTTGTTTCGATTTTGTATTTCAACCAAATTTTCATTCAACAGATTACCGATGGCTCCATTGTTTGTACGCGTGTGAGCTTATTCATTTTGTCAACGTTTTAGATGAGCGTAGCGAATCTTTCATTTCAACTCGATCGGCGCTTTGTGTGTTTGTGTACAAAACTTTGTTCGTCGCGCACAGGTCAAACGGCTTGACGGGTTTGGTTGAAATTTTCAGTCTACCTACCGCCTAGCTGAAATATTTGTGATTTTTTTTTGCAGATAATCTACTATGTGGTTCAGATTCAGAAGTACCTACGCCCTAGTGCAGTCGTACTTTACAAGACAACAGTGAAGGTAAGCCCAGTCCTAGCTGGTTGTACACACATTTTTGGTATTTGCCATTGCCAATAGACATACTTACAAAATACATTTAAATGCTTCTTTAAATCATTATCAATTAGGGCCTACCATAGGCCTACTATTAGTTTTCTGGTGGCGGTAGAGGACACCGTTTAAAAGTGTTTCGTGATGATATTTCGGTTTTACGTCTCATATTTTGCTACTTCGGCTAATGAAATATGAAGATGAAAAGTGCGAAGATGAAAAGTGCCCTGTCCGAATCAAATCCACTGCACATCGCTGTGGTCGTCATAAGGAAGTCCAGCAAGGGCGAGCAGGGCGAAGTGGGAGGAGAAATCTTCAGTGGGACAGTGGGGAGAAAGGGACAGGGTCTCCTTTCGTTGCCTCTTACGATTAGCAGAGTCACTATTCTACCCCGGGCCGAGACGAGTGTCCTTTTGTCCAGGGGCATAGCTAGTTTAGCTACTATGGCGCGAAGGGGCGCGACCCTACAATAATAACACAACAATTCAACAGTAATGTGGCTGCAATGGGTAGTGAAAACACAAATTGGAGTAACATAATTATTGTGTGCTATTTTTAACATGGAATGCACTGTCATACCGAAACGCGAACTAGTTCTGACGCATACAGAAATATGAGCCGCGCTCACCTTGACCTAGCCAACACACTGGCCGGCGAGAATGACATTTCGCTTGCCGATTATTATTATTTATTCTTTCATAATTGTGGGTCCCGTTATAGGGATATTAATTACAATGGAGACTGCATATCCACTATAAGTCAACGTTTTCATATGTTTGTCTGCTGGGGGGGGGGGGGGGGGGGGGATTTAAAAACATGGCCCTGGCCCCTACAAACCTCGCTACGCCACTGCTTTTGTCGCCTCCGTTCGTCTACCGTTGCAGACGGAGCGACGCCATTATCTTGTGGGAAGTATGGAAGGGGGCGAGGGGCGGAATGCTTCTGTCTGGAGTCCAAAGACTAGTTAGTCTGTCCGGCGGGGTATCCACGCGCACGATATCAAGAGGGGGAGGGGTAATCTGTAGACATGGGCAACAAGAGTTTCTATTTGCTAGTTTCCACACCCCGGTCGAAAATGAAAGACATCACGTAAACGGATTAGGCCTACTCTGCTGACATTACTCTGATGCAGGCATAGGCCTGGCCTACCTATTCATAAACAACTCTACCGGTTGAGTTGAGTTTAGTTTCTTTATTTCTTTTGTAGGTACAGAACGGTCTTTATAGTTTTTTGATTTGCTCCTATCGACTACAGAGCATGGTGCACATCATAGAAAGACCCAGTACACGTTAACCATTGTCGATCTGCTACGAGTACAAATGCGGACGAGTAAATGTGGACCATTCCACTTATTAATAAGCACATTTATTGTGAGAATATGGTGATTAACGATGATGATGATTAATTAGGTCTTGTCCCGATATCAATCTGCTTTTTCCGCTGGCCGCATGAATTGCTTTTATTGCAAGCGACTTAGCCGACCGAATATTGGCACGCGGGTGTTACTGTGTCGAATGTCGATGTTTGAAAACTTTTTTGTGTGTAAAAATATGTCAGCTGAGAACTATTTCAATTCATAAGAATGAATTACGTTTGTTATTCTTATTTTTGTTTGTAACTGCCCAACATCACCTTTGTAGGGCGTGCATTCATATTGTTTCGGACTAGGAAATAATGTTTGGATCTGTCGAGAAAATTCGAACGTTTTTGATAATTTTGAATAATTGATTTTAATTGATTTTAATTTAATTTTAAAATTACTAACATTAAATTTCATTGTAATGTTATTGGTAATTGCACTAAAACTCAGGGGCGGACTGGGATAAAAAGGCCCGGGATGCTGGGTTTAATTTGGGGGGGGCCCGCACGAGGTGGCGTGGCGCAGCTGGGGTCTGGGGCGAAGCCCCAGGAAGGCGTAACAATTTTTTTAGGGTTGTATTGAATTTTATGGCTTAAAATGCGATTTTAGGGCGCGAGTAACAGAGGCCACCCTACCAGTAGCCTAGCAAAATAATTTCAATTATATTTAATTAATTACATTGAATATTTACAATAAATATTACAATAAATTCAATTATAATTTCAAAATAATACTTATAGAGTGGGGTTAAGATTTTTTTAGCAATATACGGAGAAGTATTTACATCATAGGAACTTAATGGTGGCAGTCCGGAGGCCCGGACTGCCAACCGGCCCGGATTTGCCCAGGGGCCCGGGATGCGATTGCATCACGGCATCCCTAGCCAGTCCGCGCCTACTAGAATAATTAATCCATGACAAACTGGAGGTATGCAAAATATCTCACAAATCGTTAGGAACTGGTTCGATGCTAAGTTTTTTGCTTCATTTTGTTTTTTGAGAATAAAATCAAGTGATTTCGAACAATATCTAGCGCGTCCAACGACATAACTTGGTGAACGAATGCATCGGTGTAGGTTTCACTCGCCAAGTTTCCTCGGACAACATTTACTATTTTACTTTCCTGGCAGTAAAAACTTTCGCAATCTTGTATCATAGGGCTGCATTCATAGCACTTACGCCTACACCATGCAGGCAGCCAAAGCCAAACCCGCCCTACCAGAACAATCCATCCATCCATTCACATATTCATCCATTGTCACCCCACTACTTCACTTTATTCTTGTGAGATGTTTCTAATTCCAGCAATTCTGCATCTGTGTATTCTGGTCTGGCTCGTATTGATACGGGTCTGATAATATATTTAACGTTGTGGATGGGGGTTAATACCGAGATTTAATGTAGTGTTCCCTGGGCCTTCGTACCGTAGTCACACTACAGTGACAGTGCAGCACAGCGCCGGGCCGCGCACGTGCATTCTCGCGGCGTGCTCAGCTGGCACTTTGAACGCGTGTAGGTCAGCACTAGATTTTTTGTAATTATGTTGGATAGTGCCATTATTCTTAAAAAATATTCTAGTAATTACAAAAAAAATACGAGAGCGCTGTCGATTTTCACCTGCCTTCCCCTTTAACCTCTCAACCTTATCTGACTCAATCTTAACTTTACTCTATTCAGCAGGATGTACACATGTCCGCTACAAGCTACGGTCACAGATAACGGACAAGAATGTGTTATCTGTGCTATGGTGCAACAGTATGTGGGAGTTGGACAGTCTTCATGCAGTGACCCAGCTGGCTGCTATCACTGCTCGACTAGAAGATGAACTGATGCCTTGGGGTTAGCGGTACTGGAACTAAGCATGCTGACACAGCTGGCTGCTATCAGTGCTCGACTAGAAGATGAACCAACGCCTTGGGGTCAGCGGTACTGGAACTAAGCATGCTGACATAGCTGGCTGCTATCACTGCTCGACTTTAGAAGATGACCCAACGCCTTGGGGTCAGCGGTACTGGAACTAAGTATGCTGACACAGCTGGCTGCAATCACTGCTCGACTAGAAGATGAACCAACGCCTTGGGGTCAGCGGTACTGGAACTAAGCATGCTGACATAGCTGGCTGCTATCACTGCTCGACTAGAAGATGAACCAACGCCTTGGGGTCAGCGGAACTGGAACTAAGCATGCTGACACAGCTGGCTGCAATCACTGACGACTAGAAGATAAACTGACGCCTTGGGGTTAGCGGTACTGGAACTAAGCATGCTGACACAGCTGGCTGCTATCACTGCTCGACTAGAAGATGAACCAACGCCTTGGGGTCAGCGGTACTGGAACTAAGTATGCTGACACAGCTGGCTGCAATCACTGCTCGACTAGAAGATGAACCAACGCCTTGGGGTCAGCGGTACTGGAACTAAGCATGCTGACACAGCTGGCTGCTATCACTGCTCGACTAGAAGATGAACCAACGCCTTGGGGTCAGCGGTACTGGAACTAAGTATGCTGACACAGCATGCTGCTATCACTGCTCGACTAGAAGATGAACCAACGCCTTGGGGTCAGCGGTACTGGAACTAAGTATGCTGACACAGCTGGCTGCAATCACTGCTCGACTAGAAGATGAACCAACACCTTGCGGTCAGCGGTACTGGAACTAAGTATGCTGACACAGCTGGCTGCAATCACTGCTCGACTAGAAGATGAACCAACGCCTTGGGGTCAGCGGTACTGGAACTAAGCATGCTGCACAGCTGGCTGCTATCACTGCTCGACTAGAAGATGAACTGACGCCTTGGGGTTAGCGGTACTGGAACTAAGTATACTGACACAGCTGGCTGCTATCACTGCTCGACTAGAAGATGAACCAACGCCTTGCGGTCAGCGGTACTGGAACTAAGTATGCTGACACAGCTGGCTGCTATCACTGCTCGACTAGAAGATGAACCAACGCCTTGCGGTCAGCGGTACTGGAACTAAGTATGCTGACACAGCTGGCTGCAATCACTGCTCGACTAGAAGATGAACCAACGCCTTGCGGTCAGCGGTACTGGAACTAAGTATGCTGACACAGCTGGCTGCAATCACTGCTCGACTAGAAGATGAACCAACGCCTTGCGGTCAGCGGTACTGGAACTAAGTATGCTGACACAGCTGGCTGCTATCACTGCTCGACTAGAAGATGAACCAACGCCTTGCGGTCAGCGGTACTGGAACTAAGTATGCTGACACAGCTGGCTGCAATCACTGCTCGACTAGAAGATGAACCAACGCCTTGCGGTCAGCGGTCTGTCACAGGTAGGCCTAGTGTGATTTTTCAATTTCCATTGTTTACACGTGGGCCCCCCATCCCATTGATACTGTGATACCGTGCATATAAATAGGCTTTTTGTGTTCTTTATACTCAGGAATCAGCTGACGTCATGGCTGTTGGCGGCCATATTGCCACGTGTACTGCAACCTCTAATGAAACCAAACCATGTCTAACTTAACCTGTCCCACTCTTACCTACAGCTTCATCTCTCAATCTTATCTGACCTAATCTTAACTTAACTCTATGATCTCTATGCATCAGGATCTACACATGAACCGGTACGCTACAAGCGTGGTGGGTGGACAGTGGAGGTGGACAGTCTTCATGCACTCTGCTCGACTGGAACTCGAACTAACGTCATGAGGTGAGCGGTACTGGAACTACACGGGAGCAGAGAGCTGCCCATCGACCGGAACTTTCAGCTAGTCTACACGACAATCTGGTATTTAACATTTACATACAGGTGCGTAACTAGGCATCGGTAACCCGGGTAAAAATTCCCTAAGTATAAGTTCCTTGCATGCCTACAGCTATTACAATTCCACTAGGACCGTGCTAGTCCAAAACTAAGTCCCGCCACTGCTCCAACGTGTGCCGCTTGGTAAAAAATATTGCGATGTCTAGAATCTAGATTACAATATCAAATACCTGGCAATCCAGATTCCAAATCGTGCTTAGTTGAAGTACCAACAGCTTCCTTACTTAGCCCCAAAACTCGTCCATTTTTCCGTTTGTGTAAGTTTTCTGGTTTGTGCACTACACAAACGACAGTATTTCAGTTTTGCATTTAGTCCGGTAATTTTTCTGTTACGCTCGGAAATCACTCTAAAAACCCGAATTTAAAAAAAATCGCCTGCGGCGCTGTTGTTGGGGGACTCGCCCCCAAAACCCTCCTGCTATTTTTGCCTGAAGTCCCTATCTCCGCATCTTACCCGGGTAATATTAGTACCCTGGTTACGCCCCTGTTTACATATGATAGGTACTAGGTACTGTGATCAGAGATGTAAATGTTAAAACTATTTCATTTTCCCATTTTCGTAAATATTTTCAGTCAAGAAAATAGGTAAGCTGAAAATTTCACAAATAATTATGGCGGGAAAAACAGGTCATGACGTCAGAACTGACTAATATCAATATCAATCAGCAAAGATAATCAAAGATCGTATTTATGCCGAATATCTCACTAAAATTAGTGTATTTATATTGTTTTTCAGTTCCAAAATGAATTATAATTGTGTCTAGCAATTAATTTACACCAATGCCAATGGTATGATTACTTGTAATAAATGTAACATTATTTCAGTGTTTGATAGTAATTTTGTGCAGGGATTGGACAACAATGAATACGTTGTTTTTTCGATAATTGTGTAGTGTTGCAAGAGGTTGATTGGCAAATTCATTCATAAACACTGAAGTTTAGTCAGTTATGACATAACCATCCGTTTCACGATAAAATTGCGGGAAAGGCAACATGTCAAACTTTGTAACGTTATAAAAATCGAACTGTGACATTTTGAAATGGGAGTAGTATGTTGCTGGTATTTGTAGATAAGGGCTTATCTATTTCATATAATCGAACCAATATCGGAAAATGTGGAATATTCCCTATTGTATATAATATTCTCATTACCGGTGACGTCATGGCTTCATAAGACACAGTTATAAGTTTCTATAACCGCAAAGAAGTTATTTTCACAAGTAATAAACACTCACGTGTCAAGCTACAGCGCAATAACCAACATGTTTGGGGGATTGTAAAGTTGGTGGCATATTGGGATCATCTTTGAAAGAACAATTCTGACTGTAATGTTAATAGTGAATTTTGTTAAGCAGACCAAAGTCTGGGACATGAATTAGCTAGTGACGAACCTGGATCTGTGATATTGAAAGTATGCTGCCTATAGTGATAAAACTTATATGAATCTGGCTCCTGCAGGGCGATTCTGAATGTGCAACGATAGGTGTTTCACCGGTTTCGGTTGTTAGAAGAAGGCGATGAGCCAATCACCGCCTTGCATTCGCGTTGAGTAATGAATGACCAAAACCGCTGATAAACTTATCGTCGCTCATACAGAACCGCCCTGCAGATCATTGGAACTATTATCGTAACTATGGGATACCGTACGACACGAAGAACACATTACGAGCAGTCGTGCCTACCTTGGGTATGCTCAAGCAATTGCGAGCTTCAAATCTAGTAAATTACTAAGAAAATATACGGTAAACTAATATTATTAATTTATTATTGACTTGTGAACGAAGTTATCTTCAGAAGAATAAAAGCAAACACAACAGCCGATTGAATATCGCAGTCTGCCACACACATGGCACGCGGGTAAGGTTTAGTCCATACCGCAGCCATCTGTATTGCAGGGGCATACTGCATATTATCTGGGTAGGAATGCTTACAGCTCTTCAGTCATACAGTATCCCATGGTGTTATTGTTCATGTACTGATGCAGTAGCGGCTTGAACCTGTATCTAAACTTGTACCGATAACGGGTGGGTTTGCAGATACATTTGAAAGAAAATGTATTGTAATTCTGTATACAGTCAAACTTTGTTAAGCAGTTTCCCTTGAGTACTAATTAGAATTCATTATTGGCATTTTTTAACAACATGCTTGCCACGCATGGATGTCTGTCCACTCATAAATTATTTATATGTTAAGGACGTTTTTAAAGCCGGGTATCATTTCTATTGGATTTATTTGTCGACCTGTAGATGTAGGGATATAGGTATTGTTAAAGTCACAAACAAGTATAGAAGTTGTGTCACCGTAGGTAGATCAAATGGACAGCTAGTGTGGTGAACAGGGGCGGAAATTTCTCATGTTTTTGGTCAATGAAATTTCCCTTACAGGTTGTTCAGTTTCCCGAACGCAGGCTGTCATTCTTCCCTCTCACTGTGTTTACATGCCAAGCTCCGTCCACTTACATTCTACTAGTTACTAGAGACTACACCGAATAGAATCTTTACAAACTAGATAATTTTACTTTAAATTTTCAATTCTTTTGCGACTTATATGCGAGTAAATACGGATGTATGTGGCTTACATGAAGGTGTTTGTCATACTTTTCATACACCCATATGGCATATAGTACCATACAGTTCCACCATAATGGTTTTGACACTTTGTGCATTGGGGTGGAATCACCTAAATGGAAATAACCCAAATTCATGCACTGAAAATCACCAAGTTAATCGTGACGTACTGCCTGTACTGCCTCTCCCCTCCACTGCATGAATTTGGGTTATTTCAAATAACCCAAATTCCATTTAGGTGATTCCACCCCATGCACAAAGTGTCAAAACCATTATGGTGGAACTGTATGGTACTATATGCCATATGGGTGTATGAAAAGTATGACAAACACCTTCATGTAAGCCACATACATCCTTATTACTCGCATATAAGTCGCACAAAGAATTGAAAATTGAAAGTAAAAAAACTGGGGTGCGACCCATATTCGCATGCAACTTTTTGGGGGTTTTGTAAGAAATTATTTTAGCTAGACATTAATGTCACTAAGCTTTTACTTCATACGACGAAGAATAGGAAAGATGAGAAAAATAGTTAGCCAATTAGAACACAACAAACAACCCCGAACGCGCATTGCATCTTTGTTTTCCCTACTTCCAATTATTATAGTTTTCACTTTTCATTGAACTGTAAGCTGGAAGGCAGTCGCGAGCGTCTTATACAGCTGCATTCAAGCTTTCTTCAATTCAAGTTTTCTGACGATAACGGCAATCGGGCAACCCTCGACAACGAGACAGTCAAGGTCACGGAGGACCGGAACCGGCCGCGCGTTTATGACTCATGTTTCTTCACGCTACGGCGTGCCACATAAAAAGGACCGCGCGACCTACTACACAATAAGGCGCCATAGAAGTGCTCTTGAATCCCAAATCGTGATGTCGAGGGGTTACTTACCTTCTCATTTAATACCAAATTGCCTTATTTCATACCTAATCCATAGTGCACGCCTCTATAGCCATTAATCAATTCCTGTTTCCCATGATGTGAAGGCTACCTAGTGCATTTATCAAAAGCACAGGCCTAATTAACATTTCTGTGTATTTTAATTCGATTTCTAATTTGTAACTATTTATCTATCTACACTAACATAAAACAGGTGCTACTTATACGTGCAGGCAAACCAGCTTTTCGATTTTAGACATCTAAAATCAGGGGTGCGACTTATATTCGAGTAAATACGGTAGTCTAGATTTTGTTGTATTCACCTTATCTGCGCTATAATCTAAGGTCACTTAGGTCCGTATGCATAGTCCAGTCTCAAGCCTTCCTCAACTCAGCCTCTCCCCAGCCTCGCCCAACCACCAATCACAGAACGGCATTGCCATGTGGACGGCTCTGTGATAGGTGGCTAGGCGAGGCTGAGGAGAGGCTGAGTTGAGGAGGGCTTGAGTGTGAATTATGCATTCGGGCCTGAGTCTTTTAAAGTAATTACTTGATTGTAAAATATTGTCTTCTAGGATCTGTTTTGTTGTTTATCGAAAAAAAAATTGTAGTGCATGAAATTTAAGTATTTTGCTTTAATACGCAAAATCTTATCTCAAACACAAAACTCAAATACAAAATCTAATCTCAAAACCTTGACCTTAGATTGTTCTAGTGAGGGTAAGGTCTATACAAAAAATAATCAAGTATCAAATATGTATTTGGTTCACTCCTAGATGTTTAGCCGTGTTTACTTTATTCTTCACAATGCCGGTTTTAATTATCATATGCCCCAACCAAATATATTTTTTAAAATCTTTCGATCTTCTTAAAAAAGCATATATTTTATACTCCATACAGTGTATTTATTCATGTTTTGAAAATGTAAATTAGGGCAGGAATCACCTTAAATGCATCATCTCGGGAGGCAGGAAGGTGTCCTTGATAAATGTATAGAATAACTAGTGTAGTGTAATCGTCTACGCTCTGGCAAAGCATGGTTAGTTCAATATTCTCATACCTCGTACTTCGTATTTTCAGACAACCTGTTTATTTATATATTTGATGTCTTAGGTTTTGTTGGTTGCAAAATGTATGTTTTTGTAATTTGTACTATATGTTGGCCTCCTACCCAACTTTACATTCGGGTTGAGGGAGCAGCGTGCTTCTTCATTTCTTGGGCTAACATCTTCTTTCAGTTTACGGTACAGAAACTGGTTAGGTACAGATTATTCGTTGTAGTTTACTATGTACCGAATCCATTTCCCCACGGGCTACTGTCCTTCCCTCCCCCCCCAACCATCCAGTGACATGAAGGAGGGGAGGGGGTCGTCATTGAGGGAATTGGGAAGATTATCCCATGACTTGCCTAATATCTCTGTTGAGTATTTGCCATAATTATATTTACTTCTTTGGTAAAATATAAATTTAATACATTGCCTAATTAGTAATTACTGTAATAGGCAACACCTAAGAATATCGTATTTCTTGATAAATGCTCATCATCACATTCATGATGTCCACTTTTTTTTGAACTCTCAAACATGCCCTTACAAAGCTTGACTGTATTATAACTATAGGGTAGTCCATGTGCTACAGTACTCTGTACTCTAGATTATTCATTTGCTTAGAGGATGGTTACTAATGCAAACTTGATATGGATACGTTGAAGCCGCTACTGTACCGGTGTATTTGTTTCAGGTATTACTTGTGAATTTCTGTTTGTATCGAAAATTGCACTGCAACAGCCTTATTCCAGTATAGTTTTTGGGTTCAAATTTGTATTTTCTTGTAAGGTAAGACATTTTGTTATTGTTATATGTTTCGACACCTAACATACGTACATAGAACACCCACAAACACATACATTTATGATGTACCCGTTCATTGCGCACTTGTTTCGTAGCAGGGTGGAAACACAAACTGCGTCCGTAGACTCGTCCGCCTCGACTTATCCGATTATCACGTATTAAATTAGTTATGCATATTGATCTAAAAACATGTTGACTGAAATCTGTTACGATAGCAGGAATTGATATGGATGGTGACCAGTGGCGTATCCAGGAATTGGGAAAGGGGGGATTTTCAACCCATATTATAGAGAGTGGAGACGAAACATAATTGGGGTTCCGGGGGGCTTGGCCCCCGAAAAAATTCTCGTCAAGGCAGTGGCGTAACTTGCTTAGTGCGGGCCCCCCCGCGAAGTTAGGCGGCCCGGTGGGGGGGGGGGGGGGGGGGGGTGACATAGTAATATTTATTCATATGTAAACAATTTATTTAATCACCAAGCAGTCCTAGAAGATGGATAATGTTCTGAAAAACATCGCCTCTCAATATCTTTGTCGCGTGGAAAATTGTGTTAGAGTCTAGAATATTATAGGAAAATTAGCCCTGTCTGTAGGATATTGGACTTTATTATCGAACGTAACCGGCTCAGAAGTCTGATTATGGTCACTTACTGAGATGGGGTGAGAACAACACGGGTCACTAACAGTTTCGTTTACTTCCGAAATATCAATTTCATTTGTTTGTACGTTAGAAGATGTTGAAAAATAGAAATTGATCTTCGGCAGTTTTTTGATTTCCTTTTCTCTTTCCAACTTCTTTTTTCTTTTCGCACAACCATTTTCACTCCGATAACTCATCGCATCGTTATTCTTACACTGAACTGCTCCTTATAGTACACAAAACACACGTTACACAGCACGGCACAAACACATATTTACAATTTTATACTAAAACAACAAAGTTACTATAAACAAAAATTGCAACGCAAAATATAAAAACAGTTTTACATGCGCGAAAGTCAAAAAAATCCCACGACCCTTCACCGAGAAAGTCAGCGCGATACTAAAGAAGGGTAGCGTCTGGCGAGCGACGGATTCTTCGTCACTCAAGGAAAAGACCATTCAAAGCAACCAAACAATTATCCTGTCTTTTCACTCCCTTGTCAATGTCAACTAACTTGTGGTCAACATTTTGGTGGGCATCCCTATAATTGGGGTTTACTTTGAAATTGCTAATAACGGAAAAACTTATTTTCTCCCCGAGTGGAGCTACACATTGAAACAGCAGTGCATTTAGCACAAAGCAGCTCCCCTTCACGGAAACCATACCCTGGGACGAGGTAGTTTCCAAGAAATATGTGAATAACACTCCACTCGTTGTTCCGTTTTTTGTTTACAATTTTTTTGTGACACGTGACACAGGGACGTATTCAAAACAGATTAGTTCATTGCATGGCAACAAAGTCTTACCAAAGACCACACACTATCAGGGGCCCTTGCGGGCCCCTGAAACCCCCGGGCCCCCCCGCGGCCGCGGGGGCTGCGGGGGCGGTAGTTACGCCACTGCGTCAAGGTCATTTTAGTGCAAATACGTGCGTTTACAGCGTCCAACTGAAACAAGATTACTCAGTTTCTGGCAACACATTTTTTCCTTAGCACCGCTAATAAAAGGAACCTCAATCAATAATTTGCATATTTTTCGTGTTGCTTTTGCTTTTTATTACAACAATATACAATAATTATAAAGTAAAACATCTAACTGTCTATTGAAATACTGTCAATTGATACTGTCTATTGAATTGAAATGTAAACGGTAATTTTCCATGTTTCCATTGCAAAAGGGGGAGATGGGGGGTCCCCCCCCCTTCCCCTCCCGTGTATACGCCACTGATAGTGACCTATCTAATCATAATAGTGTCGTGTGTCGCCCTCTTGATACGAAGTTGACGGACACAAAATTAGTAGAAACATAATATCTTGTAAGTTATTTACCGGTACTGAAAACTTTTCCGCGGTTTGCCATAGAGAATAATGAATAATCACACCAAAGTAAGCTCTGAATATATGTTAAGGCCCATCCACATTGAAAATTGGCAGTAACAGTAACGTTAGAAGGTTTTAGGATGAGAACCCAAGGTCACTGCTTACTGCGGCAGTAGCAGTGGCACAGAAGTTTGCAAACTCCATACTTAGTGCCGTACCGTAACTCTGCAGTAAGAATGAACCAATCAGCGATGTGTATTCAAAATCACGTGATGCTAGGGATATTTTGATATTCATTTATGTGTATTGAATGTTATTTAAGGAATTGTGTAACAATACTGAATGTAAAAATAAATGAATACAAAAATAAATAAGGTTAGGTTCTTGATTCAAGCGGGCAAACTCTGATAGGTGGACGTAGGAAATTAAGTTCTAATGTGGACAGCCATCGAAAACGTTACGGTACGGTGTTAAGTTACGCTAACGTTAATTTTCAATGTGGATTAGCCTTTAATATAAGGCTGTTCTTTTTTTCTACAGCAATGATTTTCTTTAGAAAAATACCAACAATTTTTTTATTGGTCGATCAACAATTATGGATACTTCTCGCAGAAATTTGTTAGAGAACAGCCATATTTTAAAAGTCTATAATAAGCGTTATTTAGATTTTAGAAGACGGGAGCGTACGTCAAGTGATTCATTTGCGCATGCGCAGGGGCTAACATGGATTTGTATAACTCGCTCTTACCGCTAAAACATGCGTCTAAACTTACATTCCTCGCGCCTAAACCGATAAAAGGATTTCTCTCTAACTTTACGTCCGAGTATAAAAGTGTCAAATACATTACTTTCATTACGAAAATACGACATTAATCTTGAAAGAGCATATATTATACAAAAAGATAACATGTTATGTAAATTTGTACACAACGTAGTAGGGATGTCATACTCATAGAGTAGGGAAATTCGGATCCGGTTCCAGACCTTCCAGGAATCGAGTTACCCGAGTTCTTATTAGGTTATCTTATACTGGTACCCCCCCCCCCCCCCCCCCCCCCCCCCCCAAAAAAAAACCCACAAGGGCCGCTGTGTGGGTTCGGCTCTGTGAAGGGAGAGGGGGGGTAGTGTAAATGGCATCCCAGAACTCGCCCGTAATAATGACACAGCGTGTACTAATCAGCTGGACCCCTAACAGACTAGTGCCGAATCCGATTAGCAAAGCACAAGACTCAATTGAGGAGGCTGTGACATCACAGGCGGACAAATAATGTTTTGCTAGGCAACTCCATTGTTGTATCTTTCTTTGATTGAGCATATTTTAATGTTTGTCCGAAACAAATAACGGCAACACGGCTATTTTTAGAATTGAGTCTTGTGCTTCGGTCGTTTGCTAAATGGACCACGAACAGCGATTTAGTACCGAAACTGATCTGCTTCCGGTTTATCTTACATCACGAACAGTGGCGGCACCAGCTATATTTTGGTGAGGAAGGGGGGGGGGGGGGCAGCACAGGGGCAGACAAATTAGAGGGGGGCAAGACAAATTGGCAAAAGTATTTAGCCCACTACTTTAGTACGAATACTCGCCTCCAATTAACAAAGTACAAACCATATTAATTGTTTTGAATTAACTTACTCCATTGTAGTATCAAAGTTGTATACAGATATGTCAGATGAGACAGTCTGTGCGACTGCGAGTTGAATTCGCCGACATACTTTCGAAAACTTGTCCACTACAACATTTAAATGTAGAGAGATTTTGCCAGTTTTTTTTTTATTCCTATCACAGCTAAGTACGAGAGTCTTGTGTTACCCATACCACACACTATTTCTCAGATATATTTTAATAATCTTTCGCATCCTGCGCTCGCTGGAGGTATGGTTCTGTTGTAGTCACTTGTTCATTCACTTCATTAGTATTTACAATAACTTGCGAACGACGAGGCACACTGGAAACAGTCGCAAGTTGATAAAAGACAGTACTAGAATACGTACTAGATTCCGAATTGTTAGTTTTACATTTTCTGCTATTTATATTTTTTGACAGTTCTGCAAAAGAGCCTGCAGGGCGTTTATTTGACATTTTCCGCTGTAAATTATTATACAGTTAGAAAACACAACCGCGCACAGATAATGCATTACTCAATAGTAAAAATGATGTTGCAATATAATTGTTTTAAGGGGTTTAAATTGTTATACACATTTCAAAAAAGATCATAAAAACTAATAACTATACAATAACAACATTCGTAGCTTCCTTGCTCCGACACGGTACAACGGGACTAAAACATAATATGCCATTGCCATCCTTGAAACTACCCTAGCTGTCTGTAAGCACTTCAATGTATAAAAAATAAAAATAGAAAAGGTATAGCGCCACTTGTATGTTTCTTGGAACTGACCAAATCGTTGACAATAGTGAACCCGAGCCAGCTATCATAAAAGAGTGGAAATCACTTCTGAACAAATCTATATTCTCAACGAAAAATATTAGCTCAATATCCTGTTTACGGCTGGGCACAATACTTTCAAAATTCGACCAAAATTAATTAATTTATTTATTATTTTATTATTTTATTATCATTACATTACATTACATTACATTTTACATAATACATTTACATAATTTTAATTTCTTTTAACATTTCTCTTCGTTCAAGATTACAATCACAATTACAATTGCACGTGCATGGTTATATTGACAATCACATCAAATTTAACTAAGTTACAATTTAGCTTAATAAGATACAAGTGGCGCTATTATTACTTTGTTATTTTACAAACTCTATGAAAATAGCACATTTGGGCAATGAATTAGATCGGGGGGGGGGGCAACGGGGGGCAAACATAAATTTTTGGGGGGGAAACTGCCCTTTCCCCCCGTAGTGCCGCCACTGATCACGAATCGATTGAGTCACCGAGGCGGTAGACCAATCAAAAGACAGACACTCGTAGTCACGCCTCAAGCTGGGAACCGAATACGTAAACAAACAAAAACTAGAGCTGTCACTTTAAAATACGTATTAAACAGTGGTTGCGATTAAGAATGGCAAAGAGAGTATTTACTGCAGTACATGAGCTATCGCACACACATTTTATATAACAACAACAACCCCATTGCCTTTGATTCTTGAATAGACCTAAAATCTAAGAGGTAAACGTGATGCATGTGCGTTTAGAGTAGGCCTAGCAAAAGCTGTAGGGCAGGGGTCCGGGGTCGGCAACTAAATTGTGTATAGAGCCACTTGCCAGTTCTGCGTAAAATGTAAAAGGGGCCATAGGTCCGGGCCACTTCCAGTGCGAGAAATTACAACCCTGTTCTTGCGCCAATTTCTTAAAGTTGGGCTCGCGTCTTGTACAAGATATGCTTAGAACGTCATGCAAGTAGTTATCGGTGATTATAACTTTTCTTAATCCTCGATAGTTCTGTTTCGAATCTTTTGATACATATTTTGCCTAAAATACGTGTGGGCGTGTCCAACGGCAGATTTCAGCGTCGAGCAGAATTCTCTGTACTCTCAGTATTCGGTATTGTAGAGACAAGAGCGCATTTATAAAATTGATTAATTTGATCAACATATCCAATCCACACATATGTCTACTTATATGTATAATCAC
The DNA here is from genome assembly GCA_945910005.1 of Isoperla grammatica. Classification (NCBI taxonomy): domain Eukaryota; kingdom Metazoa; phylum Arthropoda; class Insecta; order Plecoptera; family Perlodidae; genus Isoperla; species Isoperla grammatica. Next base: position 299,345 of record OX246749.1, on the reverse strand, counting down.
GGTAATGGTTGAAGTTTAAAATATTAACTTGAATTTTTCTAGTAGTGGTGGAAACTAGGAATAATAATTCAAATTTCCTTATAAATAAATAAATTAGTGGAGGGCCACACAAATTAGCCCTGCGGGCCGTACATGGCCCGCGGGCCGCTTGTTGCCGACCCCTGCTGTAGGGGCTTGGCCGGTATTTCTTGCGAACAGCTGATCGGCTGTTCTACACACTTTTTTGTGTGTATTCCTTTGCGAGATTGATTATGTACGTAACAGATACACATGATTTGATTATTTATCTGTAAGTTACAGTGTTTTTTTTTTTTTTTTTTTTTTTACAAATAGTACGTTTTTGATATTTAATTTCCATTTTTAAAAGACATCGTTTTGACATGTGAATCACGTTAAATATGGCAATATGGCGTACGTAATTACATGAAAAAAAAAACCTAAAACCAGACTAAAACAAAAGTCATATGATCGCAATACCGCGTGCTGTTATCAACGTCCGATGACTCACCGACTCGGCAGGTCGCGAGAGCGAGTGACGCGTATTCCACCGATCAATAAAGTTCTAATTAAACAACAATATTAGAAATAAGATTACTTAACAAATTGAAGTAGATAGTTCCGTAGCGTTCTTTAGTCTGAACGCATAAGATAATGTTCATTAGATACTTTATAATAAGCCTGAATAATTAATGGCAACAAATAGGCCTATAAACTTGGCCGTGATCAACAATGAATAAATAAAACGATGATTGTCTGTACTCACCCTCATCCTCCGGGTTCCTCAGCACGTCGTCAACGATGTTTCCAGTGGGGTGGGTGGCGATGGATGATGGCGATGTGGGCGATCTCGAAGCGATGTTTTGGAGAATCGTTGGGGGGGGGGGGGGCGGCGGTGATGAAGATATAGGGCGATGATTAGCGGCACTGAAGTTAAGCGATAGTACTAATATTTAATTATCTCACTCGGTACTTGTACTGACGTACAGTGGAGCGCCACTGAGTATTAGATTACCAATGGTACACTTTTATCAGTACCCGACCGTCACTATAAACAACATACCAAAACTTAAACAATGTTAAATACACGCACTCGGTGCCGCGAGAAGTGCTTCTATACACTTAGTCCACGCACTTACTATGCTGTACGCAATGTAGCCAAGCTTGCTTTTAATCCGACTCAGCCGTCGCGATGTTTACGGCTCGAACTCTCGACCTCGTGTGTCTCGCTATCTTTCACTATCTCCTCGCTTATCGCGGCAGTAGGGGTAGGTAAGGGGAAGGGGTACAGGTAATGGAATGGGTGATCGGTACTGCAGGGTTCAAAAGACTGTTACACCTGTCAAAATCTTATTCTTATGCTTGCAAATGGTCTTTTAAATAAATAAATAAATTCACATTTAGAGTCTACCCACTCAGTAACTAAACTGATTTGCAGTGGGGGACTTTAATTTAAAGTGACTTAACCAACCCTGTTGGCTTCGAACACCATCAACGAGTGAGTTTCCGATGTTATTAACTTTTTAAACTTAGTTAAATTATGTACGTATATGATTTCCGCGCATAGAAGGCTACCTAATCCAATTCAGTACCTCAGAATCCGTTTCCGACGGTATTGGACTCTAAAAATGTTTCATATTCGCAATCGACCGAAATTGTTGTGATTTCCGACCGAATCCGTTTCGTACACACAGCAATTGAATTACATAATACGGGTCCAGCTGGCCGCTCGCCACGCCCACAAGCCTGTAGCTTCAAGAAAAGTAGTCGCAGAAATATCGTCGCGTAAAATATATATTTTTTTTACAAATAATTCTACCCTTTTAGGATTCGAATCCTAAAAATGGATTCGGGTAATTTCTGGATTCGGGTAACCCGCCCTAACCCGAGTACCCGGGTACCCTGTGATATCCCTACAATGTAGTTTCAATATGTACAAATGTATATATTCTATCATTTTTGATTTTTTGTATACTCTTTTAAGATTAATATAATATCTCGTGTTTTCGTAATGAAGGACATCAATTTGACTTTTTTGTACTAGGACTTAAAATTGGAGAGAAATTCTATTATCGGTTTGGACGTGAGGAGTGGTTTAGACGCATGTTTTAGCGGTAAAATTACTACTTCTTAAATTTCGTGATAGCTACCAACAATAATTAAATTGTAATCAATGAAGAAAATAGCGGGCTTTCTCGTCGTGCTAGTCGTTAACGTTATATTTGCCACCTTCGGCGATACCACGGTGCAAGGTTGACTGACACACTGTTTCTGATGGGATCATTAATTGTGATCCGAAATAGTTCGCGCCTTTGGTAAAGTTCCCTATCGGAGGGGAGGGAGTGAAGATCATCGTTTTGGGGGGAAATAGTACGGAAACTATATTTTTTGCTACAATTGGTAGAAAAATATTGATTTGGCTAATATTGGACAATATCAGTATTCCGTTTTTATTCGTTGAGCGTCCTGTTAATTAGATACCAAATGTTGCAAATTTAAATAGAGTACACTGTTGATTTTTCATGGCAGATCAAAATGTATAATATCAATGCCGCCTTCGCAAGCAGCAATTACAAAATAAAAACAAAGCACTATTTATTGTACTCTGGGTGTATCCCAATGCTCTATTTTGACGCTAGTTGACTAGCACTAATACAACAATTAATGATGGGTATAACGAATTGTCATTAATTGTTGCATTTTGTCCACTGCATTAGTGCTCACAAAACAGAGCGGTGAGCTACGCCCTCAGTTACTAGAACTGATTTTCAGTAGGAGACATTATACCATCAATTATGTGCCTCCTTGCTATGAGTGCACAAAAGTATTATTTTGAAGTATTGTCCTCATAACCCAGTTTTATTGGGCAGACTATAAATAAAATAAAGCCACTGTTAAAATATGGGTTACTATCGTATCAATAGATTTCACTGTTCAGTACTATTTGACTAACTGCCAAAATCGGGAATCACCTTCTGCATTTCAAGCAGAAATAATAGCAGAAATATCGCGATCTCATACCTTTTCTGATGTTGAGTACAGTCACAACCCTGATGATGAGTGCCAAGCACCTAACATTGTTTTCAACAACCATGTACGTATATACCATGCAAGTGAAAGTCAACAATGTAGTTTATTTCGCACTATCCAAACACTGATTAATATATTTCATATTTGACATATCGATCTCTGATTGGTTATCGGCCGCTCACTCGTCGATGGTGTTCGGAGCCTACAGGGTTGGTTTAGTCACTTTAATTCAAGTCGCCCGCTGAAAATCAGTCTTAACAAGACTGATTTACTCTTAATTAGAATTTATTTATTTAATTTATTGACATTGCCATACACTTTGATGATGGTATGACTATGGGCTCAAAAGTGGATTGGGGAAAATGTGGTTTTTTGTTGTAGCAAACATTTCAATGCCGTTCGAATTTGCGTTAATATCGATGAAAACATACTTTGTGAGGAGTGAAGCTCCACCCTTTTTGGTCCAATTATCTTTATAAGTTGTATGCTGGGCCCATTTAATCGAGGAATATTCAAGGAACATGACATAACACGTTTAAGCTTTCTACTTACTTTTAGACAATCCATCTATAATTTATATTATTATTGATATATGGGTGATATATACTAAATCAACCTTCACATAAACGTAATTCATACCTTTAACGTGAATCTTACATCATACACTACAACTACATCACATGGTAAATTACATAACTGTGTTACATCCTTACCGTTTTAAGTCGTTCAACTACACAATCGCTATGCATTCGTTGTGCATTGTAGAAAGACAGTCGTTAAACTACACAGTCGCTTTGCAGTCGTTGTGCATTGTAGAACGAAAGTCGTTCAACTACACAGTCGCTGTGCATTCGTTGTGCATTGTAGAATGACAAGCGTTCAGCTACGCAGTCGTTGTGCATTGTAGAATGACAGCCGTTCAACTACACAGTCACAGTGCAGTCGTTGTGCATTGTAGAATGACAAGCGTTCAACTACGCAGCCGTCGTGCATTGTAGAACGACAGCCGTTTAACTACACAGTCACAGTGCAGTCGTTGTGCATTGTAGAACGACAGTCTTTCAACTACACAATCGCTGTGCATTCGTTGTGCATTGTAGAAAGACAGTCGTTAAACTACACAGTCGCTTTGCAGTCGTTGTGCATTGTAGAACGAAAGTCGTTCAACTACACAGTCACAGTGCAGTCGTTGTGCATTGTAGAATGACAGGCGTTTAACTACACAGTCACAGTGCAGTCGTTGTGCATTGTAGAATGACAGGCGTTTAACTACACAGTCACAGTGCAGTCGTTGTGCATTGTAGAATGACAGGCGTTTAACTACGCAGTCACAGTGCAGTCGTTGTGCATTGTAGAATGACAGGCGTTTAACTACACAGTCACAGTGCAGTCGTTGTGCATTGTAGAATGACAGGCGTTTAACTACACAGTCACAGTGCAGTCGTTGTGCATTGTAGAATGACAGGCGTTTAACTACGCAGTCACTGTGCATTGTAGATGGACAGTCGTTCAATTACACAGCCACTTTGCAGTCATTGTTCATTGTAGAATGACAGTCATTCAACTACACAGTGCTGTGCAGTCGTTGTGTATTGTAGAACGACAGTTTTTCATCGTTCAACTAACGTAGGCCCTACTATTATGTCATTGTCATGGTTGTGTTGCACGTTCATGTTTGCGCTAGAGCTAGTTCGCGCTCGTTCTCAAATCAATACATTCGAATTTAAATTATTCTTTTCCATAGGCTATGCTATATGAAAATTATACATACATATTCTACAAATACATTCGTAGCGTTCTTAAGCGCTAACTGGCGGAAATTATTTGTATTGCTCTACGACTAGATTAAATGCAGGGAGCAGGGATTTCTAAACGCCCTAAAAGAATCGGCGTTACATCCGTATATTTTGACTAGCCAACAAGGGAAGCCGGATTAGCGCCCATATGGAATAGAACCCAAATGTTTTCGAAACGAACTTGACCGAAGACCAAACCGAAGTTTTTTTTATGGCTTGTGTCTATTTTTCTTATGATGACCATTACAAATTAGGGTAGTTCTAATACATCTGCCAATATTTTATATCCCTACCTTCAGCTGTTGACATAATAATGAACCCACCGAACCCCCCTACGACCCATCAGCTAACATGGCAGTAAACGCCCCACTACACGATGCATAAGCGGACGTTTTCGGTTTGGCGATGTTCGGTTATCATAAATTTGGCTTCTACAGTGTTTGCCGCTGTTCCGCACTCCTGCCAACAACACTAGACTGGAAGGGTTCGATTGGATTTGGTGTAGATGGGGGGAAGTTTCCAAAATGTATTTATTATGTTTGTATTTTCATATAAGTACATCTAAAAGCTCGTACTGGAATAAGATTGGTGCACTGCAATAAATGAAACATTTTCTGTAATAAAAAAATTGTATCCCTGCCTACCAAATTATTTTACCCTAGCCGACGCTGAAGGAGCTGCGACTGGTGGAAAGGTACGTGCGTGCATGCAATGAAATTAGTGAGATTTCTTTTAAAATAGCCGTTCCTGGCGGCGGCCTCACATTAGACACCAGCGGTGGGTCGCCCCCTAAGGGGTGTAACATCCCAACCAAACAAATTCAGAGCTTTGAAATTTAAATATTGAATTGTAGGTTATGTGCTCTGATATTTTGGGTTCAATACCTAATTTTAATAGTAGTTTCATACAGCGATTTTGGCTATGCTTGGTTTGATTCTTAAGCCATCGCATGCATTGCTTTTTTAAAAGTAGGGTTATGGGCGGTATTATTGCCTAGGACTAGTTTTGAGGTTATGTCGGCTACTTGGCAAGCCCATAGGCTAATTTAATGGTATGTTCGATTGGCCTGTCGGTGCACACTTTGTGCTGCCATTTTCAAAAAGTAGGGTTGAGTGCAGCCATTTATTTATAATAGTCTGCACTATTAAATACTAGTAAAATACTCCTGTTGCGGCAGGACAAACATATTTACTTTTAATAGTGGTAGACGCCATTCGGCCGACTGGGGGGCGTATCGCCTTTGTCAATCCCGTCCATAATGTCTGACAAGTCGGCCGAATGGCGTCTTACCACTATTAAAAGTAAATAGGTTTGTTCCGTGTTCGTTTGTCCTGCCTCAACAGGAGTATTTTACGCCAAGAGTAATCCGGAAATTCATTGTAACGGATATGAGAGTAGAAATCACAGTTACTCTCACTTGGACAAAAAAACAGAGTTGTCACAGTTGTTCCCCAAACTCGGGAAGCAGGTGTAAAAACCTTACTCCCATCACAGTTTTAGTAAGTTACCACTGGACAAAAGAACTTGTCGCAGCTACTCCAGTCACACTTCCTCCAGGACAGAAAAACGGGGTTTTCGTAATACCGTACTCCTGGAGCAATCACAGGACAAACGAACAAAGCTAATGGCTGCACTTAACCCTACTTTTTGAAAATGGCAGTTGCACAGAATACACTATTATACGAGCCTAGGTGCCGTTGGCTTGCAACAGAACAGGTCTGTTGCACAAAGCCAACCAAATTACCATTAAATAAGCTTGCCTAGTTGCCGACATAACCTCAAAACTAGGCCTAGGCAATAATACCGCCCATAACCCTACTTTTAAAAAAGCAATGAAAAGGCTTAAGAATCGAACCAAGCATAGCCAAAATCGCTGTATGAAACTACAATTAAAATTAGGTATTGAACCCAAAATATCAGAGCACATAACCTACAATTCAATGTTTAAATTTCAAAGCTCTGAATTTGGTTGGTTGGGATGTTTAACGCAGTTACTATTATAAGTCCATGGTTACACCCCTTAGGGGGAGACCCACCGCTGGTGTCTAATGTGAGGCCGCCGCCAGGAACGGCTATTTAAAAAAAATCTCACTAATTTCATTGCATGCACGTACCTTTCCACCACTCGCAGCTCCTACAGCGTCGGCTAGAGTAAAATAATTTGGTAGGCAGGGATACAATTTTTTTATTACAGAAAATGTTTCATTTATTGCAGTGCACCAATCTTATTCCAGTACGACGAGCTGCATAACTACTCGCGATTTAATTACCTCGTAGAAAACCTTTCAACACCAAAACTACTTCACACCAAAGTGCATATATTCACTATGACTTGAAATGCTTTTAAAGAGCTGATGCCTAAAATAAAGTCGTATAGAAAAAAAACAACAAAATAAGGTGATAAACTGCGGCCGTTCGAACAAACTTTATCTTGCTTTATCTTCAGAATCAGACAGTGGACCGTGGATGGTGCACCCGGCACCGCCACCGCGACTTGAATAGCCCGCAAAAAAAAACATAAAAAAGGCCAACTTGAACCAAGGTCCGTGGATCACCTAGCGGCGACGAGGTAAACCAGAGGTTTACCACGGACCTTGACTTGAACTTCAGAATCAGACAGTGAAATACAGTAAAACTTCACAATAGAATGACAAAATAGATTTAATATAAAATTTGAAATAATTACAGGTTATCCATTAAATATTCAGGCTGTAACCAGACCTAAGCATAAAGTCAAGGATGATAATGTGAATAAATGTATATATAAATAAGGAAATAGCTGATGCATTTACAATGCATTTACTTACCCATCGAAGTCGCATTGTAATCGTCTTCTTTGAAGTGCAAGCTGCACTCTTTGGAGTGTGGTGTTCCAGAACGTATTTTAACTAACCATTCTTTTGAAAGGGTTTTAGACTTGGGGAATCTATGAAACATAATATTTGAGCCACCAGCATTCCATTTCGAGTTACATTGCGGCACACAGCAGACTGTTGTATCCCATTACATCGGAAAACTAATTGTACGTGCAACCAAAACAACAATTTAACCTTGGTTATGACAGATTGACAGGTGCCAAACCCCGATCATGCGAACTCTGGTGGCAATGGGAGTCTTTCAGTCAAAATTTCTCACCAGAGTGCAGCATAGAACAACCCGGTTTTAAAATAGTAAAGCGCTCGTTACACGGGGAAGTGAAAAGAGTGAGAAGCAAAAAGTGGAAAGTAAAAAGACTTTCCGAAGTTGTTACACGGGACACTTCTCGAGGAAAAGAAACAGTGTGCGTGTGGCGCCATCTCTCGACCTACGTGCAACACTATCGGGCGCTGTGCGGCAAGAGTGGTAACTAACTAGGTATGGCGATTGATTTCTCCCGTCTTGTACGTACGTGTAACACCACCGCCTTGTTTACACACATCTCTGGGAAAATTAATAGGGCGTCCCAAATGACTGTCGACTTATTCCCGAAGTTGTAGTCCATGGCAACATTACCAGCCAATCACGACCAACTGTTCAAGGTTATTTCGCTTTTCGCTTTCCAGTTGTTGAACCGAGCTGGACTAGTACGGAAAGTTTTTACTTTTTGCTTTTCGACTTCCCCGTGTGACAGCGACCGGAAAGTCCCATAAGGACCATGCTATCTCTACTTTAGAAAAGTGACTTTTTCTTTTCACTTTTTCGTTTCACTTCCCCGTGTAACGAGCGCTTAAGCAAACGCGGATTGCAACGGGAACGAGCGTGATGACAGGTACCTCAAATTTACAACATATATTTGGTAACGAGCATAATGTCCTAAAATATAATAAACAGTAATATGTAATTAATAAGTTATAACGCCTAGTGTTGGCCCTAATCATTATAGGGCTACATTATTCAAGTTAATCACAGCCTTTAGCTCTCGACTTTTCAACCACTATCTAGCTGACATATGACATTGCCTGTGTGTTGCAAGAAGCACCTAATTTAGTTATTTTATTTGAACTTTAATTTAAATGCATTGTTTGCTGAGGCTCCGATTTTATACAGTCATATTTATACAACAATATTATTTTAATACAAATTCATCAATAAAAACAAAGGCTTACAGACCGTAACTAACAGCTACGGAAGACCTACCCTTGTCTCTCTGCATTTGTCGTATCCTAAAGGCACAGGTAACACATATTACTACTCTGGAAGATCTCTTTGTAATGTTTTCAGTGTCAATGTTGCTTGACATCGGTAATAAAGTTTCATAAATAATATTACAAACAAAATCAGCCGAACACGGGTCTTAATATTATAGAAAAACGCCGCCATGTTTCCCCCACGTGAAATTAACTTCTGTCAAACACGATCACGGCAATAAAGACAACTGACCATCAACTGACGAAGAAACACGTCAAGTATCCTAGCAACAGACAGAAGTCACCGCTTTAGTATTTCAAGTCACAGCCTATCAAAGCCAGTATTTTCTAACACCGCCTTGCCGATCAGTGTATTTTCATTTTGACAGGTGGACCGCATTTTTCGGTGCTGCGCTCTGGTGGTTGAGCTTTAAAAGATCCCCATTCCGGGCGGAATTCACGCCGTAGTTGTGTTTGTTGTATTTTGAATTATTCTTCCAGTTGATTCGACTAATCGATATAATTACTTCACTGGGTTTGGGTCGACCGGTCGATATAACTTTGTTGATAATCGCTGTTGACAAGTGACAGTACAAAACAATGGAACCACCTGTGGTCTATGGTTAAAACAGCATGATATTTTTCTAGTTTCGCTGGATGCTGGAGCATCAGAGAAATAAATAAGCTTTCAGTAAGTGCGGGGTGCAGACCGAACAATAATAGGCCTAGTAATGCCTCTAGTATGCTAGGGCTAGGACCAGGCCCCTACATTTTATTTGTGTTTGTGGTTTGCTGCTATGATACTACGTAGTTCTAGGCCTAGGCAGTTGCACGGCTATTCTTAGGCTTCTTTAGACCGACGATAGGCGTAGGTCTTAAAGCTTTAGACATAATAGATATCGTTGCTGATAGGCCTAGGCCTAATTCATTTTCAAAATATGATTTGGGTCTAGTACGTACGTTTAGTCTCGCATCTAGTTGGCCTAGGCCCACTTCACAAGTGTTGGATTGAACTAGGCTAGGCTCGCTTAGTTCCTAGATGTAGATTCTTGGCCAAGGTTCCCAGTAGTTATGCAATATGGGATAGAAGTGTTTTGACTTCACGTTTATTCTTCTGTCCTCTGTTTATATCTTGAACATAATGAGGAAGCATAGCCTAGGCTAGACCTACGTCCATTGCAGTGGGCAAGCCTCAAATCAATGCGTTGACTCCATCCTTATTGGCACTTGTTATGGAGCGATGATACTAAAGAGATTCTGGTAATTACAGTAGTCTACAGACTTTTAACTAGGGCTAGTTTAGGTATGCTAAAAATGTACTATGTAGAAGTGTGTCTTGAATGAACCAGAATAATATTTTAGAGCAAAGTGTGATATTCCATAAATATTAAATATTCTATGAAACACGGCTCGCCGAGGAAAGTGACATGGAAAAGCGGCCATTAGTTACTTATCTTCGGGTGTCAGACAATCTCTCAGTATCGCCGACCCTGGGTATCCCCACCTCAACCTAACGTCGATAACAACAAATCCAAACCATGCTTTCATAACAGTTTGTTTAGAATTGAAGACATCAGGGTCCAGATCCACAAAACTGGGAGTTTTATCAAAACACCTAGTTTCATTTTTTATCTCAGTTAATCCTTTCTTTAAGTCAAAAAATAGGTAGGCTTATTGTGATCTATAACAACGACTCAAGCTAAAACGGTTTTCTTCCAACGCAAGCTTTAGGAAAACCTTACCGTAGTTATAGGCCTAACCAAGGCTTGTCCCAGTTGAATAAAATAGTGTCTTACCGCGTTCCAAGCGACTCCCTTGGCTCCGAGCCAAACTGGAGCTAGAACAAGAGCTTAGAATCAGAATTAGTCCGTCACGCCGAGTCCTGTCAAATGACGACTATATACATTTGTTTAACGACAAACGTAACTACTTCTGAAGAGTATGAGCCTCAACTTAGAAGAAGTAGGACTAGGCCTATGTCACGGTGTGATGTTCTAAAATACTAATTTGCAAGAATCGTCGTACCGGTAGCCAAATATCTATTCAGCATTGTATTTTGGTTTGGTAGGTATATATTGTGATAACTGTTTACTAATGAAATATGGGAAAGGCATGAATGAGCACAATTTATACAAATATTATCAAGGGTAACAATGTGTGCTAAACACTGAGACAGTGAACTCCAATTGTTAAAATTCCATAGTGACAGACGCTTAGTTTTTAGAAAACTGTATGAAAATTGAAATGAAAGAGTCAAGTGTGTGGGCGGGTAGTGGGTAGGAGCGAGCGCGGTCTCACCTGACAACGGTAGGTTTACGGTGGGGGTGGGCAACCAACCATAGAGCACCTTTAAACGTTTAATAGTGGTGGGTGGGGGGGATTTAATTTGGTTATGCATTTTCAAAAGTCAACACGTGTTCGTCGTAGGCAATATACCGGTAAATATCTCATTTCCGGTGTTCTAGTGCATGTGTAAATGCGTAGGGTGAGTGACGTGAATGTGGGAGTAGGCCCACTATGATGAGCTGATCGCAATGCGTGTTTGCGATAGTCAACGAGCTTCAGATGAAGAGGAACTAACGTTTTCCACAATGAGTGTATTTGTTTTAGTTTTACCTAGGTCCGAGTTCACCATAGTTTTTAATCGGCCGATTTACTAATCTCGGATTGGTTACCATGGTTTCAAGAAACATTACATACAAAATGCGTGGTGGTTTCTACCGGGCGCCATTTTTGATCTCCGATTAACAGAAAATTGGCGAATTAAAGTACTCCAATTATTTGTGGTTATTACCTGGATAAGATATCTCGTCAGGATTTCGGAGAAAAGCGAATTTAAACTGGCGAGTCGCTGTATCCCGTGATGACCATTATCTGAGCAGTTCCATTCAATATCCTCCTCTGTAAATTTCAGTTTTATAACTGAACTATTCAGTTATATAGGTTATGCAATAAATAAAACTAAAAAACTTGTCTGATCCGAGAATGGACGTACGTGTCTTTGTCAGGTAATGTGTCTGGCCCACGATGACAGCTGGAGGTTACGCCGGCCGGCCCTGGTTTCCGTCCCCGCTACGTCGACATGCGGTGGGGGCGGCGACCCCTGTGTCCTTGACGAGCCGCCTCCCCTGACCTCCATCCCAGTGACCAAGGCGGCTGATAACGACAAGGAGAACACGCAGCCCACAGGTTGGTTCACACTAACTACTGTACACATACATGCAGCCTACAGGTTGGTTCACACTAACTACTGTACACACATGCAGCCCACAGGTGGGTTCACACTAACTACTGTACACATACACGCAGCCCACAGGTGGGTTCACGCTAACTACTGTACACATACACGCAGCCCACAGGTGGGTTCACGCTAACTACTGTACACCAGTGGCGTGCCGTCCATGGAAGCAATGGAAGCATTGCTTCCATTTTATTTTTAACTAAATCACCTATGTATACCCTCAATGCTGGTTAACAATATCGCTTACCAGTAACACTAAAATATAATTAATGAACCAAACTTAACTACCCGAATTATGCGAAATAACTGACAGCGCAATGAAAAATCCTTGTACCATATTCTACGCGTTTGAATTCGAGCGCCAGGCCTTCGCTGTGGGCCAAGCGACGAGGGTGGCCGAGGGTTGACGAAGAAAAGCCGAGTGGAAGCAATGCCTCGGATTGCCTCCACCCGGCACCCGTAAGCCAGACTGTTCCGAGACACACGTGGGTTTGAAAGTTGTTCGTGTTTTTACCTCTTTATAACCGTAAAACCGTTTAGTTTATTTTCTAAATTCATTCAGTGTGAGAAGGAATGCGATTCTACATTGATTAGTTGATTATTTGAGTATAATTGTAGTGTGTGACAAATGTTTGGTGTGTTGTTCATCTACGCGCGAATAAGCAATATGAAGGATTGCTTCCGAGTCTGCGAGCTCGATCGGATCGCTTGCTGTGGGCCAAGGATCTAGGTCTAGCGCGGATGTGGAGGATCTAGGTCTAGCGCGAATGTGCACTCCTTTCTGAATTTGTACTATCAACTTTCAATAACCATGAACATGATTGAATGTTATGTAATCGATGAATTATTTGCGGGCCCATTTAGCACTCGATCTTTTCAAGAAAAATGTGCAATTATTGAGAGTGGCCGACCAACACCAGCTCTGCCAAATCTCAATTCAAAAACCAAAAAATGCACTCGGCATTTTAGCACTGATATTTTATAATGGATCAGATTTTTGTTCTTAAATTTCTTATGGTAAATTGCCTAAAACTCGTTAAAAGGCTCTTACGGCAATCACGATAATCCAAAAAAATCCGGGGCTATGCGCCCCGGACCCGCATTGACTGGGGGGCCACCCCCCAGACCCCCCATGCATGTATTAGGTGGGGGGGTCTCACAAGTGCCATTGCCAAGGGATTACTTAAAAAAGTAGTTGCTTCCCCCATTAGAAAAGTCACGGCACGCCACTGCTGTACACACATGCAGCCCACAGGTGGGTTCACGCTAACTACTGTACACATACATGCAGCTTACAGGTGGGTTCACGCTAACTACTGTACACATACGTGCAGCCCACAGGTGGGTTCAAGCTAACTACTGTACACACATGCAGCCCACAGGTGGGTTCACACTAACTACTGTACACACATGCAGCCCACAGGTGGGTTCACGCTAACTACTGTACACACATGCAGCCCACAGGTGGGTTCACACTAACTACTGTACACACATGCAGCCCACAGGTTGGTTCACACTAACTACTGTACACACATGCAGCCCACAGGTGGGTTCACGCTAACTACTGTACACACATGCAGCCCACAGGTGGGTTCACGCTAACTACTGTACACACACGCAGCCAACAGGTTGGTTCACGCTAACTACTGTACACACACGCAGCCAACAGGTGGGTTCACGCTACTACTGTACACACATGCAGCCCACAGGTGGGTTCACACTTACTACTGTACACATACATGCAGCCCACAGGTGGGTTCACACTTACTACTGTACACACACGCAGCCCACAGGTTGGTTCACACTAACTACTGTACACACATGCAGCCCACAGGTGGGTTCACGCTAACTACTGTACACACATGCAGCCCACAGGTGGGTTCACGCTAACTACTGTACACACATGCAGCCCACAGGTGGGTTCACGCTAACTACTGTACACACATGCAGCCCACAGGTGGGTTCACGCTAGCTACTGTACACATACATGCAGCCCACAGGTGGGTTCATGCTAACTACTGTACACGTACATGCAGCCCACAGGTGGGTTCATGCTAACTACTGTAGGGCCCTACACATACATGCAGCCCACAGGTGGGTTCACGCTAACTACTGTACACATACACGCAGCCCACAGGTGGGTTCACGCTAACTACTGTACACATACATGCAGCCCACAGGTGGGTTCACGCTAACTACTGTACACATACACGCAGCCCACAGGTGGGTTCATGCTAACTACTGTACACATACATGCAGCCCACAGGTGGGTTCATGCTAACTACTGTACATACACGCAGCCCACAGGTGGGTTCATGCTAACTACTGTACACATACACGCAGCCCACAGGTGGGTTCACGCTATCTACTGTACACGTACACGCAGCCCACAGGGGGGTTCATATGAAGTACTGTACACGTACATGCAGCCCACAGGTGGGTTCACGTGAAGTACTGTACACGTACATGCAGCCCACAGGTGGGTTCACGTGAAGTACTGTACACGTACATGCAGCCCACAGGTGGGTTCACGTGAAGTACTGTACACGTACATGCAGCCCACAGGTGGGTTCACGTGAAGTACTGTACACATACATGCAGCCCACAGGTGGGTTCACATGAAGTACTGTACACGTACACACAGCCCACAGGTGGGTTCACGCTAACTACTGTACACACATGCAGCCCACAGGTGGGTTCACGCTAACTACTGTACACATGGTGGGTTCACGTGAAGTACTGTACACTACACTACGATCCAGCTGTCGAGTATGTCGTAAAACAACAAATAATAATATTATATTAAAACATGCCAGCAGGATCGTCCAGCTCCTCGAGCGAGGAGGCGGAAGGGGAGGGGGAGGCAGAAGGGGAACGGGAAGGGGAGCGGGAGGCGGAAGCCGAGGGTACCACCGCGACAGAGGAAAAGTCCCCGGACGACAAGGAGGCCAAGCCCAAGAAGAACCGCTGCGCCATCTGCCGCAAGAAAGTGGGCCTCACGGGGTTCCTGTGTCGTTGCGGCGGACTGTACTGCGCCGTGCATCGATACAGCGACAAGCACAACTGTACGTTCGACTACCGCGAGCTGGGGGCGCAAGAGATCCGTCGCAACAATCCCGTGGTCGTGGGAGAGAAGATACAGAAAATATGAGCGTCTCGTACGAACACGCGAGAACTTCGGGACTTAGCCTCCAATTCTGTTTAATGTGATTCTTGTTGTTTTTTTTTGGTGAGATCCAGATTAAAGGGCCGTTTTGGAAACTTGAGCCTAAATGCAGAGTTACCTCCTAGATTAGGAGGCCGTGCGGCTTCCGTTTCGTACGGTTCACATCGTTGCATATGGTCTATTTTGTGCCAAAGAATCAAAGGAAAATGGTCCAGTTTGTGATCTCTTTGAGTATCTTCTTCGGGATTTTAGCGAGAAAATTCTGAAAGAAAAAGACTAAACTGAGCCATAATGCGACTCGTTATCTGGCCGCAGAAGTTTCCTTGCCTCGTGGGTCGTATAGATGGCTGCGTTTAGGCAATATGCACCAAGTGAACCGCAAGTAATGGTTACCGAAGCAATGTACATAATTAAGTAACGAGAACTGTGCTACCCAGCCCTAGTCACTCTGTTAAAGCATTCTTCTCACGCATTTCAACCTTGAATCACGTTAGCTGTGTGAAGCACGTAATGGTGTTATAAAAAAAAGTAGTTGAAAATATTTTCAAGAAAGTCAAAATAGCAAACTCTTGTGTTTCTTTAAAACGGTGTACAGAATAGTCTCAACAGTGGCGCCTCCATTTAAACGTGTTTGACTGAACAGACATTACAAGTGCAGGATGAACAATGAGCTCAAATTAAGTATTGTATAACTGGGAAAATGTAAAATTTAGAAATATACGAATGAAGCTTTGCTGAATTATATATAATATACGACTGTCTTTTTGCCTTTTTCCCCCTTGGCAAGAAATTAAACAACTGTTAGGTCTACTTGAAGTTGACCACAACTCCCTACATTTTTTACTTTGTTTTATGTCTATTTAATTTTTTGCCAATTCTTCTTTATTTCTTTTGTGGTTATCTTTGCTGGGCAGCAACAAAGTATTGCAGGGAGGCCCGACCTGGGTAGGGCACTGTCTATCGTTTCGGAAAATAATCCCATCAAGTATCAATCGGCAACAATAATAAAAAAAGGTACTAAAAATGCCTACAGTGACCAACATAACAATATAAAGATTAGGGGGAAGGATAGGAAGGAACCAACAGCTTACCTGGTAGTAGTTGCGGCCTTCGGAGTAGATAGAAACACAAAAAAGATGTATACAAAACGTCGAGACGGTTTCGGCCTGACGTGGCCTTGATCACCCGACGAAGGTGGAGGAAAGACTGGGTCGGAAGTCTCTATTGTCGCGTGACTTCCGGTATGGTCGAGACTACCTCACTTCCGGTTGACATGGAGAACTTCCGGTAAATTTAAATTATACGCGCTAATTCTACTATTTACACTATTTACACTATCTATACTAATTATACTATTTACAGGTCACTGTTGGTACGTGGAGTTGGGAAGAGATAGTGTAAATAGTGTAAATAGTATAATTAGTATAGATAGTGTAAATAGTGTAAATAGTAGAATTAGCGCGTATAATTTAAATTTACCGGAAGTTCTCCATGTCAACCGGAAGTGAGGTAGTCTCGACCATACCGGAAGTCACGCGACAATAGAGACTTCCGACCCAGTCTTTCCTCCACCTTCGTCGGGTGATCAAGTCTCGACGTTTTGTATACATCTTTTTTGTGTTTCTATCTACTCCGAAGGCCGCAACTACTACCAGGTAAGCTGTTGGTTCCTTCCTATCCTTCCCCCCAAGCTCAAACCAGCCGTTAGGCAAACTTACACATATTCACAATATAAAGATTAGGTTAATTAATAGTTTATAAAAAAAAACAAGTGTATTAATTCCTTACATTTACCTAATGATCGTGATCAAAATATTGTGCTGACAATTCATAAATTAAACTGAATTCCTGTTGAACCTTCAAGTAAATTAAAGCTATGTTGGATGGGTAATCAATTCATTGATGTACGTAATAGTGAAGAGATACCGTCCATCTGCCCCTGTACTCCACCCATACAGCAAAGCACTGAAAGCTGCAACAGGTACTGGGAAATACCATCGAAATCACCGCGTGTAGTAACCGACCCGTCTCGTCTGACGATTATTCAGCTATGACAACAGGGCCTTCAAAGATACGCCAAGACAACTATACCTACCTTTCACTTTTAGGTCAAGAAATTTCATTCATGGCTTACGGGAGGAATGTACGATAAAGCTAGATAAGAAAATTAATATACAATGAGATTAAAATACAAATATTTATTTTTGGTTCGCTTCGATACAAAATTCGGAGAAAACATTAGTGAAATTCAGCTAAAAGTAGGAAGCTAAGAGAGAGAGAGAGACCTCTTCACATATTATGTCAAACTATGATGCGTGAATTTTATTGCACTATGATCGCTGATTGGCGACCAACAATCGCAGATAGGTACCATGTAAATAGAAGACTACTAATACAGTAGTGCACAGGAGTACAACTTGCTTACCAATTTTGTACCATCTACTGCAGACTACTCAACTTAACAAATTTGAAAATGTTTAACAGATGTATAAATTTTGTTGCAAAAAGATGAAAAACATTCCAAGGTAGTTGTTTGAGAGTTAATAGCGTTAATTCCGAATTAAAAAAAAAATCGCTCTACACAGTGTTTTGTTTCGGACAAACATTGAATGTGTGTGAATCAAAGAAAGACAACAATGAAACCCAGCAACCGATTGTTTGTCCGATCTGTGTCCTCACAGCCCCCTTATTCGATGTTAATGTTATTAACATTTTTACCATTATTCATACAATTTTGTTTGTGAATTCGTTATTTCAGTGCAGTTTTCCATCTCTAAAATGTGTTGTAATTGTTATTCACGTACATTATTTAATTCTTGCATACCCTAATAAAACCGACATTTCAAAATGAAACATTTTGTTTTCACTATTTTTCTCATCAAATATATCTCTTTAGTTTTTACACTTGGATCAATTTTTGTGTAGCCCAAACTCTTAATACAAATTGCTTACCTACATAGTTTTAGTATTCAGGGCTGTTTTAACAATCAAGAAGGTTTTGAAGTACAAGGATCAGCTGCATAGCTTGATTCGACACCCTCTCAATATAACACAGACAAGTAGGCCTACTAGTTACAGTCTCATCTAATAGAGTACGTCCCAGGTTAATGGGCCAAGCCGTTTCGCGATGAACATTGACTCCTGTCTGTCGCATTACGGGTTTTCTCTAGGCATCACATTTATTGATGTATCGGAGCGCGTAAATAATAAACAGCCGGCCAACATGATATCCTCAATTCAAACACTTCCAACTGGCAATCCAATCGAGTGCGGATTTAAAATCAATTTTACCCGTGAGGGTTTTGCCTCATTGTAATGTCACCGTCACATCATGACGAACTTGAAGCAAACCCGTATGCAATAAACATAATGTAGTAGGCCTAGACAAGAATGTATGTTCTATGCAACATTGCGTTACTGATGTGTACTATCGCTAGCAATGTCATGATGAACTTGAAGCAAACCCAAATGCTATAAACAATACAGTAGACAAGAATGTATGTTCTATGCAACATTGCGTTACTGATGTGTGCTATCGCTAGCAATGTCACCAGCTTTTGCTACTTATAGCTACTTATTTATATAGGGACGGGTTCGTATTTCACAACTGGACTTGGACCCAATACAGGCGAGTTACATCATATCTGACATTGACAGAGCAGAGGTGTACACCATGTTACCAGTATTGACACGGTATTTAACGTAATGTTTATTGGAATTATGCATAGCTAGTAGTTTTAATTATTATCAAGATCTAAAACTTGAGAACGGGATGTGAGATATGTTGCGTTCTAGTGGAACCAAATTTCGTAGTAATAACTGAAACTAAATGATGCTTGTTTTATTTCACTTTTTGTTTTTATTTTCCACTGCGTACTCGTGATCGATACTGCCCGGTAGCCGAACTGTCGACTCTGTCTAAGAAGTAGGCCTACTACTTGCACGACGCAATAACACCTATAGCATTTAGACTAAAATACGGGTCATCTTCTAAAACTGCAAGTTTCAACCCCCTGTATCCCTAGTAGAGCCCGATAAAATTGTTTGAAACTTAAAACTATAAAATATGAAACCCGAGAAAATTAGTTTCGAGATTAATTTGTAGATGTACTGCATGTAATGTAGCCTATCTACCGTAATAAACACGAAGCTGAAAATATGTTATTACTTAAGAATGTCAAAAGATATGGAGATCCGTATCCATAACTGGCACAAGAATAATTTCCACAGTGAATTGTGATATAGCTCCCAAAAATATTATGTCAATATATTGGGCCTTTTAATGGCACAACAGCATTTACATTTTTATGCTTTAGGATTAGGGCCTAGTCCTCCTAAACTTAATGGCGTTTGAACAATGCTCAATAAGGGTATGTATTATATTATCTAATCATAACATTAACTGGCTGTTTAGTAGTGAGGTTGGGGTGAGGGGTGGGCTATTATTGAGGGAGCGAGACAGGAGGTTTCATCGGTTGTTGAAGCCGTGAATGATCACTTGTTTGGAGAAGACAGTTTTTTATCACATAATTTTACAAATTATGTTTACAACTCTATTGGGGCCTATTAAGGCAAAACGAGTTTTTTTAAATCATTAAATGCAAGGTCTTAACTTATGCTAATAACTTCGTAGCCTACAGTACTTGAGAAGATGTACACCAGTAAATTTTGAATTTAAACGTGATGTATCTCGGCAAGTCCTTTCAGTAAAACAAAAAAGGAGGAATAAATTAAGAAGTGTAATAAAAAGATATTGGGCTTAAACAGCGGCCAATGAGGTGTGCTAACCAAACCAGAAGGCAATCTGAACCACATCTGTCATACTAACTCACTGACTCGAAGCGTTTCATACAAGGCAATGCAAAGCTGCGTTTCAAATGTCCGGCGGACTAAACTCCGCAAATCTCGAGTCGAAGCCGTAGTTTGCAGAGCGTTCAAAACTATTCCCCCTAATATAGAACCGAACATTGGAAAACAACGCTTCTATATATGTACAATATTGGGCACCCACGGATCTCCTTGCAATTCGATCCGTAGTCAGGAAATAACAAGTCGAGGTCTGTTAACGAAGAAGTTTCAGGCACAAATAGTCTCTTATCGACGTAATCGTCCGGAGGGCGTCTAGAGGAACTCATCGCACCAATCCGCAAGGCACTGGAAACAGTCGGCCGACTGTTTGACGTTGGCGCCGCAGCTGTCCTTCATCCAGTCCTGGAAGAGCTCCTTATCCTTCTTGAGGACCAAGAACTGGCCGAGCACGACAAACGCCTGGAAACAAGACCGGCCGTTATCTCCGTCCGTCCTTGCCCACGGAGGTGACCTACCTATCTATCTATTACTTACAACTTACAAATTGCAGCTCTTTACTACATTTTACTTTCATACCTTCTTCTTTTATACTTCATTTTTAACAGTTTTTTTTTAAAATATCATTCAGAATATCTTTGTAACTCTGTTTTCTAGTATTTTGCATTTTATATATTTCATTATTTTTTTATTTTTTTAGTAAGTCGTATTGTTAGGTTTCAATTGTTTTCATTATCTTATCTCAGTTTGATTATATAATTTTATATTCTCATTGCTATATTTAGTTTTTAATTACTTTACATATGGGTTGGCAGTCACTCTTTTGAGTTTGGAGCTGTATTCTTTTAACCGCCAACCCCCCAATTCATTACTCTGTATGAATAGGAATATTTAAAAAATCAGTAATCTACCATTTAGTTTATAGATAGATAGGCTAGATCCGAGATCAGCTCATACCAGGAACAGCAATAGACGGCATTGAGAAGGAGGGTCTCGACCGGAAAGAGCTGAAAACGCTCACCGAGGTACACTTGAAAAAGCATTTTCCTCTGCAAGAGTGGGTGCACGACTTCACGGATGGCTCTAACGACTCGGCCACACACAGAACAGGCTATGGCATCCACTGCACTTTCTTCAAAGAAGCCATTCCGATGGGCACCGGCACAACATACTTCGCTGAGGTTGCAGCCATCGTCAGGGCGGCTCAAAACATTGCTGAGATACCTGCCTTCCCACTCAATAAGTCTACATTTGTCCTCCTTAGCGGCAGCGTTTCAGCCATCCAATTCGTCTCTCAAGCAGTGAACCTCCACCCCCAATTGCTGCTCTTCAAAAAACTCCCCTGCCAGTATCCATCAGCAGAATAAAGACCTAGAGGTTCAATAGATCCCTAGCTACTGTCAGATCCCGGGTAATGAGAACACAGATTTCTTGGCCAAAAAAGCCGCAGCTATGCGCTTCAGCAGTGCTAAACACAAGATTAAGTCCGCTATGAAAAAGTTGTACAAAAGCAAAAATAAAGAAGCTACACGAGTCAAAAGCTGGTGGACGGAGATCAAAAGAGGGCCTGATAAGAATTGGTCGAGAAAGACGCCACCGCCCAGTTCCGGCTGGCAATCGGCCACGACGTCCTACAGCATCACCCGAACCGTTTCAACGTCAGTAAAGAACTGGCAACGTGTAATTGTGTAGCTTCAAAGATCAAGACAGAGCACATCTGTATAGCCTATAGATGTGCCGCCTTTAACTGCCCAATGATATGAGCAGACCAGCAAAGGAAGCCATTTTATATTGGATATAGTATATAATGTGAGGAAAGGATCCAACAGCATACCTTCGTGTAGTAAGATGACGGAATTGCGAGTTTGAAGTACACACCATTTTTTTTGTGTTTTTTTATGTGTACTTCAAACTCGCAAATCCGTCATCTTACTACACGAAGGTAAGCTGTTGGATCCTTTCCTCACATTAAATATACCATTCCAGCCGATTGGCACCTACTTTCATAACTTATATTGGATATAGTTAGACAAAAGAATGGCTGAAAAGCCACCTTGGCATGAGAGATAAAAAAAAAGTATTTATATTTATATAGGGCCTACTGATACAATTCTAATTTATCGCAACGCTTTTAGTTTTACATCGGTTTGTACGCTACGCACCTTGTCGAACCCTTGACTCTCCAGCCGCTTCCCCAGGACTTCTCCCACCCCCGCCAGGTCTGTGACGAGCTTATCGCCCATCGGCTCCGCCACAAAGTTGCGATGTTTCTGAGAGGTGCTCGACATGATGACCGGTACAAGTCCTAGAACAACAGTACGTACACGTCAAACTAATAAATAGAAACAAAACTTATTCCATCTTATACAGAAAGATGCTAAGCATTAGGGATGGGAAAAAGCATTTAGAATTCTAAACGTTTAACCTCATTTTAAAGTTTGAGTTTAAACGTAATACAGTCCCTCTCACGCACGAAAAGTATATTTTTTAATTGAAATTTGAAACATGGTTTGTTTTATTGAAATTAGAGGTCTTCAAAGAGGGTTAACTAAGATTAAGATTATGATAAAACACTTAAAGGCTGCAAATGGGCCACAACTACCTGGTGGCAACCTATCACAGCCTCCCCCCACCCCACCCTCATCACCTCCTATCCTTCAATCTATTTTTAAATTCCCTTACTGACTCGCACTCAACAACCTCCTCGGGTAATTCATTCCATTCCCTAACCGTTCTCTCAAAAAAACCAAACCTACCCAGATCACTTCTCACTACCTGACGTTGAAACTTACAATTATGATCCCCCCTCCCTCTATATACTCCTTGCAACCTGCATTCCCCCCCCCCCCTTCCCCCTAGCTGCTCCATATAGATTACACATCCTATCACTTCTCCGTCTCTCCTCTAAGGACTCCAAACCCAGTTTCCCACCATTGCTGTAACACTATCATAAGCCCTTATCACATTCCCTAACCTATTTTCCTCATACCTCCATCTCCCAACTTGTCCTGTAACCTTCCTTGCCACCCTACGCTGCACCTTCTCTAATTCTATTACCTCCCCCTTCCTATATTCCAATGTAGGCCGAATCACTGTCTTGTAGGCCCTATCCTTTACCTCCCTACTAGCTCCCTTCAAATTTCTCATAACAAACCCCAAGGTTCTATATCCCTTTCTTACACTTTCCTGCACCTGGTCCCCCCATCCCAAATCTTTGGCCAATACAATTCCCAAATACTTATACTTCTTTACCTTTTCTAGAACTAACCCCTCAAGGAAATACTCTCTTGCATCCCCTTTTAATTTACGCGTGAACCCAACCAATTTACACTTTCCTGCATTCAAACCCATCCTATTAACATCAATCCACTCATCTATCCTGTTCAAATCATCCTGCAACAATTTAGCATCCTCCACCCCCTTAATCACCCTATACAAGATGCAATTCATTCTCCCTACAGACTATCATCACCCCCCCCCCCCCCCCCCATATCTATTTTCTATCCTTGCAAAAAACGTAATATCCCTTACGGCCTAGCTCCCCATTCAAAATCTTGTCATCCAACCAGGTTTCTACACATACCACTACATCCGGCTTGTACATTTCAATCAACGTCCACATTTTCAACGTCCACATTTGCTCCAATCTTTCCCCACTCCTTACACTCCTGCAATTAATTGACATTATCTTAACCCTCCCCTTGCTTTGACCATCCTCCTGTCACACGAGACTACCTGCTATCCTAACAAAAAGATTACCTAGCTCTCTTGCCGCATTCCTATTCAGATGCAACCCATCCCCTGACAGTAACTAGTAGGCCTAAGTCCCTTCCCACCCACAACATGATATTAACAAAAGTTGCATCCTCTACCACACACACCTCAGCTACTCTCTCATTCACCTCCTCAATCATCCCTTTGCTTATTCCCCTCCCATCTACTCTATCCAGTATCCCCCCAACCACCACCCTTGCCTTACTATACCTCTCCTTCACCACTCGCACTAGCCCTTTCACTCTCTCCGCCACCTCTTTCACATCCACCTTACTCCCCAGATCATTCGTCCCCACATTCAACACCACCACATTCACATCTTCACTACCCTTCCTAAGACTGCCTACAATCTCAACTAGGGATGACATTGGGTAGTAAAATCTGGATACGATTCCAGCCTCCCCGAATCCTAGAAGTGGGAATCACGTCGCTCAACATGTCATAGCTCGGGTTTATATAACTTACTAGTGATTAAGGATTAGCGACTAAGAGCGCGTTCATAAAACTGACTAGCCGCAACAGGCTTCTCTCATTGGCCGACAGTGAGAATACTGCTCTCCGATTGGCTGTGACTAAGGACTTAACCAAGGAGTTGAGATATTTTCAACTTCTTAGTCAAGTCAAGACAAACCTTAGTCACAGCCAATCCGATTGGCTGTGACTAAGGACTTAACCAAGGAGTTGAGATATTTTCAACTTCTTAGTCAAGTCAAGATAAACCTTAGTCACAGCCAATCGGAGAGCAGTATTCTCAATTGTAGCCAATGAAAGAAGCTCGTGGCTTATTCACGGGTTAATCACTAGTCAGTTATGTAAACCCGCCATTATTTGAAGGCCATTGACCGCCCGTGGCAGAAGCTGCCAGCGTGCGTTCTGTCAGCCAGTGATGACGGTCGGGAAGGGGTAGGGGTAGGCCGAGAGCCAGTGGGAGCACAGGCAAACCAGAACTCGTCCGCAGCAATCACACTACATAAAATAAGCTTAGTCTATTTTTGGCGCATTGTTGAAGCATACAACAATTCAACTAAAAATGTAGCAGAACAAGATTCGAATCTTTAGAACGGATTCGGGTAATTTTTGGATTCGGGTAACCCGGATACCCGATGTCATCCCTAATCTCAACCAGGTCACTCACTCTGGCACCTCCATACACCTCAGCCTCACCTCCATTTGCCTGCCACACACGTGCCGCATTCCGAATCATTGAATCCCCAATGAGCAACCTACTGTTCTGCCTCCCACCCCCCTTCTCCCCTCCCCCAACCTTATGCTCATTCCTAACACACACCACAACCTCAACCCCTGCCCCATCAAACACACTCTCAATCAGGCTCCTTACAATCTCCCAACTCAAACCATCCAATCCACATCCAACTCTAGGCATTCCTATCCTCTCCACTCCTTCCTCCACACACCTATGCCTCAACTTCTTCAAACATTCCTCCTCACATCCTCCACTCTCGGCTTCCCACTCGACCTTTCCTTAGTCACCATGTAGAACAACTTACGTCCCTCCACATTCAGCTCAGTCACATCACCAACACACTTACCCAGCTTCCTCAGATTCTCCATCTTACCGTACCTCTCGAAACTCCCTTGCAATCCACGCACTCATCCGCAGATCTACACCCACGCAATGCGCTAATGCTTGCACTCCCTGCAGTTCAAACAAATCACCCCTCCATTCAGTCACACAACTATCTTCTTTCACCCCTCTTCCACTACCCTCTTCCATCCATACACACTCCTCCCATTCCCTCACTTACACTCCTTAGATCACTCCCCGGCACTTGTGTTTCATCTCTTCCAACTTCCGCTCCTCTATCACCTCTCTTGCATTCGACTCACACTCCCCATCCAAACTCACTTCAAGCAATCCCTCTTGCTCCACTTCACTCACCACATCTTCCTTCCCCACTTCCTCTCCATTCACCCCCTCGGTCATACCTTCACTTACATTCTCCTCAGTTGCACCTCCTTGCACCCCATCTCCATTCACATCCATCCTTCCACTCTCACATCTGCACCATTCCTTCATACCCTGCACATCACTCTTCACTTCCTCAATATCCTTCACCATTTTCACCCACTCCTGCTCGTTCACTGCCAACATCCTCACCAGTAGGCCTACCCATCCTACAGTCACCACACTTCCACACCATACCCAGCTTCTCATCATTTAGCAACTTATACACCCTTTTGGTCACTCCTGCACAGGGGTCGAAATTAACGCTCGCCCGAGGCTAGTAAAACTTTGCTCGGGCTAGTAAAAATCTTATTTCACTAGCCCGACGGGCGAGTATCTTTTCCAGAGCTTACAATTGCCGTTCAAAAAATCATAATATTTCGCGCCGATCACCTTGCGAGTTTCCAGTACTTGTGTGGGGGCCAGAGGTGTGTATTCAAGTAAAAAATAAAGTAATTTTCATAAATGTGTTTACAGATGGATACAGACTACAGCAGTATATATCTCACGCTAAGTCACAATGCATCTTTTTTAATATCATATAATCATATAATTTTCCATTTACAGTAGAACACACAAAATAAAAACCTTTTCATTTAGGCCAACAGGTTTACTATGGTAAACAATAGTTCCCACTCACTCCCTAGTCCCCCATAAAACCACGTCAAACCTGGCGAATATTGTGAGTTGTGACCCAAAACTTTCATGTATGAATAATGATCGTTTTACATCAATATAACCTATTTCATTACGGGCTTGTAAAAATGGTCTCGGGCTAGAGAACTATTGATGCAACTAGCCCGGAGGGCTAGTGGCCAAAAAAGTTAATTTCGACCCCTGCTCCTGCACATTCAACATGAAACCACATCTGACACAAACCTTCACACCCCACCACACTTTCACCATCATTCAACACCACACCACACACCTTACAGCAAACCTCCACAGACACGAACACACTCAGCTCCTTCAATCCAGCCATCGCAACACTGGCCTACAAGCTCACGCAGACTCACTCAAGAAGGAAAAGAACACTGCTTATTTCCAACTTCAAAATAACTGAGGTGGCCCTGACGGTGACCAACCACAGTAGGCCTAGGCCTATCAGAGAAGAATAACAGAAGGAAACTTACTCACCAGTTATCCCTTAACTCCACAGATATACTCACAGACAAGACACTCACGCGTTCACAACCAACTAGGCCTAGCCTGGGCGTAGGCCTAAGCTGCCACACAACACAACACACCCGGAACACCTTCACTTCACAATCACTTCACACACACCTCTCACTTCCCTCTCCTAACAATAACACTTTAACTACAACCTTAACTAGCCTACACACAAAACCACCAACTAAAACTTCCAAATCGCAATAAAAACCACCAAAATAGAGTCAAAACCACGGTGCGTAAGCGCTCACAACATTACACTGAGTGCCATCTTGAACTCGGACACGATTATCGTGGCACGATGCTAATCAGCTACCGGTACAAAGTACCGACACCTCGAAATAACTAGGCCTAGCCTATATTAAGGCCTAGGGCCTAGGCCTCAATGATAACTTCTAAAAGTTACCACTAAGGTGTGTGGTGCATTTGTGTAGGCCAATGAAAGGTTTAAAGATATATATGATAATGCCTCATATGTATACAAATACAAGTAGGCCCTGGCCCTAAATGATGAGCACTTGGCAAAGAACAAGGGCAGAGGATTGTGCTGGATAGGGTCGGGGCTTGTCCCAAACGGAATTCGAGCACTAGGCCTGGGGCCTAGGCTAGGCTTAGCTCTACCTGGCTGGCCATTGGGTTTGAATATTCAATTATGAATCACCTAGACCCTAACCTACTGCCGCTGTTGGGCATTGCCCAGTGAAAGATTGTCTGGCGGCGGCAGTAGGCCTAGGCCTAGGCCTAGTCTTTAGACGAATACTGGCCCTAAGCTTAGGGCCTAGGCCTAGGCCTACCCTAGGCCTACTCCGAAGCCTCCAGAAACATAGGCATAATCTATGGACTAGGGCCTAGGCCTACTTCTGGGTTATTTCGATTGTAAGGGCCTAGGCCTAATCCTGATACGATTCTAGTGCTCTCGTTTGCTTAGATCAAGGTGAAATAAAGAAAGCAGTCTGTCTAGAAACGCCTAACCTAGGCATAGGGCCTACTGCACAGAACAGAGATACGTTACTTACGGAATCGCTAGCGGGCACTTTATGAAATCTGAGATCTATTTACACTGATGACTCAAGTTATATTCTTGTGTGTGTTTACAAAAAGTCGTTGGAAGTTGAATATTAATAGGCCTAGGCGAACTTAGAACATGTGTGTCTGACTCACAAGTCACAACAGCTTTTCTTCTAGTTCGCAAGGTTGCCGTCACTGTTGCCGCGCAAACATTTAAGTGGGAGGAGCCAAATGAAGTACACGCTCTCGCAGTCCGGCTGTCATCTGGTCGACGTCGCGGGCAATTCGATTTGTAGAAAATTCTTGTGTGTGTTCTATGTATTGTATAAATAAAATAAATAAATAAATTCCCATTTAGAGTCTACCCACTCAGTAACTAAACTGATTTGCAGTGGGGGGACTTTAATTAAAGCGACTAAACCAACCCTGTAGGATCCGAACACCATCGACGAGTGAGCGATAACCAATCAAAGATCGATATTTCAAATACGAAACATATGAATCAGTGATTGGACAGTGCGAACACCTGCGGACAAATGTCAGAATCAACAAGGCGGATTCAGAACAACTTTGAATTTATTGAGTGCTTCGTTGCTAGGACGGCTCCAAAGTCACCGTTTACTTATTCCTAAGACAAGAAGTAATGCTACTGAATCCTTATTAGAATTTAAAAAACTTCTGCCTAAACCGGGATTTGAACCCGAGACCTTCTGCATTGGAAGCAGGGATGCTAACCACTGGACCAACGAGCCACCTGAAGATATTGCCACGAATAATTAATTGGTTATTCATGGTGTGGTTGGTGCAGTAGACTAGATAATCTTCAAAGTAAGAAATAACTTCTCTATCGACTCTGATTATTATTTATTCCCCTATGATTATTAATAAAATATGTATTCTGATCATTATAGACCCAACTGTGAAGTTACATATTATGGTGTTCAATAAAGCAATCGCCAATTAGAGCATGCGAATCAACTTTGCTTAACCACTTGAATCTTTGTCGTCAGCTATTTATCCTCTCATACTCCATATGCACATAAAGCTTCACCATGTTTCATATTAGCTCCTTGATTCACCTTCATCGATACACGGTGCGGACATGGGGAGAGAGATTGAAAAGGACAGGAAGAAGTTACAAAATAAAATTTTATTATTTTCAATAGTAATTTTCAAAATTTCATTTTATTTTTGCGTAATCGTTTATAGTGGGACGGTATGGGGGCTCTTTCTCCTAGCAAGTACGGTGGCTCCTTCTCCGTGCACCCTCCTTGCGTGTGTATTCGCGTGTGAGCTCTGAGCGAAGCACATCCCGCAGATATCGCATGCGTGTGGCCTGGCACCTGTGTGGACGCGACTGTGCTGGGTGAGGTGGGCGCTCTGCACGAAGCTGTGGGGACAACCAAACAATCACAATTTGCTTTTTCAAACCTATTTATTTATTATTTTTAATTATTATTATTATTTTTTTTATCACAGGTCTACATGCTACTTGATTTTTTGTCGTTTTAGTGTTAAACGTTTAGCGCCGTGTCTTTCCCTATGTAATTTTTTCAAACTGTACATTTTTGTTAACGACAACACTACTAAAAGATAGACCAGCACACGTGTTTTCCTTAAGTGGGCTTCTCATATTTATTTTGTTAAGTTTTTTAAGGTGATGGAACAAGTACCACATTTAGAAATAAAATGTACAAATGTAAATATAAATGTAAATTGTAATCGATAGATGTAAGTGAATATTATGAGAATAAAATGCCTATGAAATTGAATTAAATTGAAATTGATTGACTTGATAAAGCGTTATCGCGTACTAGCACACGTATGTAGTTACGTACCGCATACCACAGACTCCACAAGCGTACGGCTTCTCACCGCGATGAGTCAGCAAGTGTCGGTTCATGTCGCACCTGCGAGAGAAGCCGGTATCGCAGTCGGGACACCGGTGAGGTTTGGCACCGCTGTGCATCAACAGGTGCTGCTTGTGGTTGGAGTGAGTGGTCGAGGTGTGGTCGCACACCGGACAAACAAACACCTTCGCGCTGGGAAACAGTCGTGTCTTTATTTATTTATTTTATGTCTATCCTATTCAGTTATAAAAACTGATTTACAAAGGAGGACCTAAAATAAAACTAAGCTATGCAAACAATTAATAGTAATGAAATCATAAATAACAATAAAAACAAAAACAAAACGAACTACTGAACTATATAAAATATAATCAAGAACAAGAAAAAATAATTGAGAAATGAAATAAAATCAAATGAAGTGGAAATTCAACATATTAAACATAATAACATGGAACTGTCTTGTAATGAGCGTCGGGTCACATAATGCTGCTGAACAGTGTTGTAAAGTAGCGCGCTAAAAGTAGCGCGCTACTGGTAGCATGCTACTTTTCATCAGTAGCGAGATGGTAGCGAGCTACTTTCAAAAACGTGGTAGTGTAGCGAGTAGCATGCTACATTTTAAAAGTAGCAGTAGCGCAAAAGTAGCGGAAAATCACGCTATTTATTTGTCAATCGATTAAATTACAAAATCGTTAAAATCTCGTTTTCCAAACTCGTTTAGTTTCCACTGTCAATGGACAAATCACGACTGATTCTGCGAAGCATCCACTACTTCCCTCCCCGCCCAAACGAGCCACCTGCATCATGCCTTTCAACGGGCAACCACCCGCGGTCAACGACTCCTTCTGAGAGCAAGAGTGTTGAATGAATGAACCCACCCTTTCGACAATTGCGTGGGTTGGGTTGCCACTTGCCACCCTCCTCGTGTGCCTTGTCACTCGTCACTCGTCAGTCAGTCTCTAGCCACAACGTGACGATAACCTTGCATGGTGCGTGTTGAAGTGAGTTAGTTTTATAGTGATTTGCTACGATAGTGACTAGTGACTAGTGAGTGAGTGATTATTATTTATTAGTGATACAAATGGCTTTCTTTAAAATAAATCAACCTACAAGTTCGAGTGGTCGTGTGAATGTAGTTCACAGTAGTGATGAAGATGCAGATGATGTCGACAGCACCACTTCGAATCCTACTCTTCCGTGGCCATCATACGAAAAGTTTTTCTCTTATAAAAGTGCTGGAAAATCGGGCACCAATACTATAATGGTGCAATGTAAGGTTTGTGTGCCGAAAGTTAAAATAATATCTGTTTCGAAGTCCTCATCATTATTACACAAAACCATATATTACTTAAATAGAATTTATTAATTTGCTGCCCGTAACAAACCACTTATGACATTATGACAATGTCAAGAACATGACATTAATATGTATACGGACGAATGAATCATCATTCATCAACCTACAAAAATGAAAAAATGAATTCCCCCTTGATTTGGCTTTAGACAAGCTGAAACGAGGACATTGTTATTGAATTGATTAAAACTTCGTGATCATCTTTGACGCCGTCGATGTTGTAGAATGGTGCGTTTCCTTTGTTCGGGTTATTGACTAATAATAATTGTACTAATTTAATTTGCTACCTGTTTATCCAGTTTCCACATGTTTGTCGGTAACGTCAGAATAAAGCCTTGTTTACGAACAGCATTCTAGTTGACCTCAGTCACAGATAAAATATTATTCTCGAAGTGAAGTGAAATATCTGTGCTTCAGTTTAACGCGTGATCTTATATGTTCGTATTCACGTTAGCGTTGACAGAATGACAGCCAAGTTGATGCGGATATTCGTAAACAATAGGCTATTTGGCGTATCGAAGCAATTGACGTACTATTTATTTCTCACACCACAGAACTGACAATCTGGCTCCATCATAAAGCGCGTGTTTACGTAACACGATTTACGAAAGTAGCGTGAAAGTAGCGCGCTACTAAAAAAAAGTAGCTGAGCGGTAGCGAAGCTACTTTTTTAAGCAAGTAGCGAAAAAAGTAGCAAGCTACTTTTTTTAAGCAATTAGCGCTAGCGATAGCATGCTACTTTTTAAGAGTAGCGTTTACAACACTGCTGCTGAATCACATCACTATGGAGACGCTATATAGACCTGGGTAAATTACTTTTGGAAAGTAGTGAAATTACGTTACTTATTACTGGAGCCAAAATGTACCCAATAAAATTACCATGAAGTTACTTTTCCAAAATTATAATTAAATTACGTTACGTTTTATGAAAAAAAATAGTGAAATTACTTCAAAATTACTTTCAAAATAGAAAAATTCCCACTCAATTCAATTACTACCCAGCTCTGGTGCTATAAATATATAGCAGGCCAAGCGTGGCTAAGGCTAACGAGGGTATGGGCATGCCTATAACCCTACACTGGCCATCCTGTCCATTCATGGGACAGGAAAATCACAATAAAATGAATTATTAAGCATGGCTATAGCATCACAGTAGCAACACAACCTTTTGGTTGTATCTTGTAGAACGTCTGTTGAATATATGGAGATATAGCAATTGTAATAATAAATGAAATAAATGTAAATGTAATACTGTAGTCGGGGCAAACTTTTATTACAATTGCTTATCTCCAAAACTATCCATAAAGCTGGACTAAGCTTAAAAACCTGTATAATCATATATAATCCAAACCTCATATCGGCGCCTCATCTTCATACTACTCATCTCACGACACAAGCTCTCTCCACTCTCCCCCTCCACCTTTCTCTCCCCCCCCCCTCTCTCCTCAACATGTCTGCTCTCTCCACTCTCCCCCCTCTCTCAACATGTCTGCTCTCTCTCCACTCTCCCCCCTCCACCTTTCTCTCCCCCCCCCCCTTCTCTCCTCAACATGTCTGCTCTCTCTCCACACTCCCCCTCCACCTTTCTCACCCCCCCTCTTTCCTCAACATGTCTGCTCTCTCTCCACTCTCCCCCCTCCACCTTTCTCTCCCCTCAACATGTCTGCTCTCTCTCCACTCTCCCCCCTCCACCTTTCTCTCCCCCCCCCTCTCTCCTCAACGTCTGCTCTCTCTCCACACACCCCCCTCCACCTTTCTCCCCCCCCCCTCTCTCCACAACATGTCTGCTCTCTCTCCACACTCCCCCTACCCCTTTCTCACCCCCCCCCCCCTCTCTCCTCAACATGTCTGCTCTCTCTCCACTCTCCCCCCTCCACCTATCTCTCCCCCCAGTGTCCACTCCTCTCCTCTCTCCTCAACATGTCTGCTCTCTCTCCACTCTCCCCCCTCCACCTTTCTCTCCCCCCAGTGTCCACTCCACTCCTCTCCTCTCTCCTCAACATCTGTCTGCTCTCTCTCTCCACTCTCCCCCCCTCCACCTTTCTCTCCCCCCAGTGTCCACTCCACTCCACTCCTCTCTCCTCAACATCTGTCTGTTCCTGATGTAATAATAATAATACGCTCTACCGTATATGTAAAACACTCACGTGCTAGTAGCCAATGACGTCTTGCGTGACTTGCGTGTCGATACCTTTAGCTTGCGGCAGTACTTTTCATGAGTCTTCAGATAGGTAAGCGTGCTGTAGCTCATTGGGCATCCTTTGCACAGGTACGCCTTCTCTACAACACAAACAGGACACCGATACCATGAAGATTGCATCGATTGTCTGCCCACTAGGGAAGGGTCGTTTAAACATTTTAGAGTTTAAAAGAAAAAATGAAAGTGCAGTAGAATGTTCTTTGTTGTTAACCAAATGCTCAGATATCAATTATGTCTTATCCGTGTTGCTGTCTTCTCTTACTGCAGTCCGATCCAGGCGCGTAACGCTGCAATAATATTTGGTAATAAAATCATTAATTTCTTTGTTTCTTAGTTTTAATGGCAGCAATCAGAGTTTTACGAGGCGACCAGTATTGTTACATAACAGCCTGCGTGGCTTCAGCAACCATTGGATCGTACTCGCTCTGCAGTGAGGGAAGAACGCAACATGAACTCCTGTGTTCGACTAATGGCGTTGGTCTTCGTGGCCTCAATGCTGTGGGAGACAGTTCAACCTGCTGACCGTAAGTATGTTTGCTAACTACTCAACATGAAAATACGGGAATTTAATAATAATAATAATAATAATAATAATAATAATAATAATAATAATAATAATAATAATAATAATAATACTAATTAATAATGCCTTTATTTTTTTTTAATAATGAAGCAAAAAAATATATATTTGAACATCAATTGTACAGTTAAAAATATTTGATGGTAAAAATAATTTGTAAGTATATTGTATATTAATTGATAGTAATAAGATAGTAGTGTAACTGTGTAAGTGTATGTATGTATGTATGACAATAATAGCTGGTGAAGCTAAATAAACACAATCTTATCTTATCTTATCTTTACTTACATATGTGTCATTTAGAAACTGTATTCTGTTAGATTACATAAGATGCTGTAGCAAGTGTAGCAAATACATGAGAGAGAAACAGGATCGGGCTTGGGGCGATGCCCGAGTGCCCGAAAGCGATAAACGTGTGTCATATGGACGTGTGTCATGTGGATGTGTGTCATATGGATGTGTGTCATATGGACGTGTGTCATATGAAGGTGTGTCATATGGACGTGTGTCATACAGTGGTGTAGTGCCAAATTTACCAGTACGTATATGCTTCAGTGGGAAGCTGGAGGGACACATCTTTCCAGATAAAAAAAAAAACATGGGGGGTTTGGGGGGCAGAGCCGCCCAACAATGGCGCCGCAGGCGATTTAAGAAAAAACGGGCTTTTTAGAGTGTGTTTTGAGCGTTTTAGAAACCAATACCGGACTGAATGCCATCCCGAAATACTGCAGTTTTTGTAGTGCAAAACCAAAAAATCACCAAAAATAATTGGAACACTGACGAGAATTGTTCAGGAAAACGTTTTGGGGCTTGGGAAGTGGTTTGGCGACACACACGCCGCCCGTGGTCCGTATGTATAGCTGTTGATACTTGGCTGTTGATAATTGACACCGCAATATTTTTACCAAGTGAGACAATTCCCACTTGGTGTGTTGGCGGGAAGCGGGACTTAAAATTGAATATCGGGACTCCTAGATCCAGGGCTTGTCTTAGAGGATTTGAGGCCTTGTGCCAATTAAATGCCAGTGGCAGAGAGTACAATTTTACCAATGGAGAAAAGCTGATAATCGTGAATAATGTGTCCGTCATTCGAGGCATGTTACGACCGTATCATTGCGTATCACTCGTATCATCACCAAAACCAGTGAGTATACGAAAGTTTTTTAGCCGGAGCAGTGTGTATACGGCGTATACGCCCGTATACGCACCACTACACCACTGGTGTCATATGGATGTGTGTCATATGGACGTGCGTCATATGGACGTGTGTCATATGGACGTGTGTCATATGGATGTGTGTCATATGGACGTGTGTCATATGGATGTGTGTCATATGAAGGTGTGTCATATGGACGTGTGTCATATGGACGTGTGTCATATGAAGGTGTGTAATGTAGACGTGTGCCATATAGACATGTGTCATAAGGACATGTGTCGTATGGATGTGTGTCGTATGGACGTGTGTCATATGGATGTGTGTCATATGGATGTGTGTCATATGGACGAGTGTCATATGGACGTGTGTCATATGAAGGTGTGTCATACGGACGTGGGTCATATGGACGTGTGTCATATGGACGTTCCGAGCCATGCTCATAGTTTCATGGCTCATTATTACATTTCAGTGTTGTGCCCGAATAACAAGTCTAAGAATTGCCCGTACGGAGCCATATACTTCGACAAGTGCAACAGCTGCTATTGCTCCGAGGCGCGCGGGAGTGTTTGTACCATGGTGGCTTGCAAACAGACCACGCACCCTGTGTGTGCTGGCTTCAAGGCGAGGATGGCCCAATACGCCCCTATGGGCCAAGGATGCAGCTGTAAAGAAGGACGTACAATCTTCTCATGCACTCACTACTATTTAATGGCCTGTACAGTATAGATTGTAATCAATAGACTAGAAACACCATTACGCGATACACGCAATGTTATGGGACTTGTTATAGAAACGAGGCACAGTATTCAACTGTTAAGTGATTCTCTGTACAATGAAATACATAATGAATGAAAGAAAACAAATAAAGTTGTATTTATTGCTTACCAATGAACTTACAAGAACTGGTTATCAGTGGGGGACTAACAGTAGGGGATTGTGGGGTTTGCATACCTTGCATGAATTAATATAATTCTAATAATACCTCAATAAATAAAAAATACAAAACAAATTGAAATCTGTTTGAGCATTGTTATGTGCTGATCGTTGATATGGCGGCTCCAAAGTCACCCTAGTCATTTACACGTTATGTGCAGCAGAAAGTGAATTCCAGAAGAACCTAAGACCGACAAAGGAATCGAACCCTTCTGCATTGGTATTTGCAATGCAATGCATTTGCCACATTAATATGTTCTTTACTTAATGTTGATTAAAAACAATTGTATTCGAAATGAGCATGTTTTCAGAAACCTAGCAGTCAAAACACAAGGTTTCGTAAAAATATCAAAGAACAGTAATTATTTTATCTCCTACTCATTTCTTAGCATCATATTCTCAATCATCGACAAGAAATATACGGCAAGGACACAAAACATGCCTTATTTCTACTCACTTCAGAATGTATTACTCTTACTTGCATCTGCCATTTCCCAAAATAGTGACTTCACGGGAGCATTGCCTGCCTCATTTTAGTGTTCAGTTACAGAAGTACCGATATTCAGGGCGCAGGATTTTGAACATGTCCTATTTTGGCACGTTAATAATTGTCTGAGGATTTTTTGAGAACAGAGCTCAAAATGACACATAGGCCTACTATTTACAACCTCAGAACTATCTATTCATTTAAAAAAAACACAAATTTTCAAAGTAGGGCCTACACAAAAATGTCACCCAAGCAAACAAATAGACATATTTTTTGCTACCTAAATTTAACCCCCTTTTGAGGTATTTTTGCATTGGGTGGAAAGGGAAAGGGAAGGGGGGGGGATGAAGAAATAATTTAGCCAGGTTACTATATCAACAAACATTTAAATCAATTTAAATATGTTGGAAACGGCGAGGTTTACAAAGCAAAACATCACATGTTAACAATATTTTATCAAGCATAAAATTAAAAACAATATTGCTCCATTTAAATGTACACTAGTCTCGTAAATAGGGCTCTGCAAGTCTTGAAATGTACACTAGTCTTGTAAATAGGGCTCTGCAAGTCTTGACATTTCTCAACAGGATGAAGCAGACATTTTTATTCTCGTCACTCAGTCGACTTGTTCGTAGACTATTACGTAAATTGCGATAACGACTTGACATTTATAAAGTACAGGTATAGCCGTATAGGTAACGTTCGTTATGATGTGGGCAGTAGTAATCCACTATTAATTCACGAGCTTGCAACAATTTTGATTAAACTCCCACATTTTTTGTTTGTGTCTTCTTAAAGGTTAGCAAACTTTTGGCTTCAATTTGTCATCTTTGCTCGATCACCAATTTCGCTCTAAATTCGAGCAGGATTGCAAAAATGTTGCTCGATAAAACTCATCTTAAATAATCTATTTAAAATTATTTAGGGCACCGTTCTTTCTTGTTTGCCATTGCAGTCCTCTAAATCTAAATCTTACACGCTCTTTTAACAGATGAAGATCGTTATTTTAAGTGACATTATCAAAAAAATAGTACATTTACCTCACTAACAGCACCACTCGTATAAGATAGGGTCCGTCACTGTGCATGGCAAGCTAGCTGCTACTGTGCGTGCTTGTGCCTGGTAAGCTGGCTGCTACTGTGCATGCTTGTGCCTGGTAAGCTGGCTGCTACTGTGCATGCTTGTGCCTGGTAAGCTGGCTGCTACTGTGCATGCTTGTGCCTGGTAAGCTGGCTGCTACTGTGCATGCTTGTGCCTGGTAAGCTGGCTGCTACTGTGCGTACTTGTGCCTGGTAAGCTGGCTGCTACTGTGCATGCTTGTGCCTGGTAAGCTGGCTGCTACTGTGCATGCTTGGGCCTGGTAAGCTGGCTGCTACTGGGCATGCTTGTGCCTGGTAAGCTGGCTGCTAGTGTGCATGCAGGGCTCGCTTGTGCCTGGTAAGCTGGCTGCTACTGTGCGTGCTTGTGCCTGGTAAGCTGGCTGCTACTGTGCATGCAGGGCTCGCTTGTGCCTGGTAAGCTGGCTGCTACTGTACATACTTGTGCCTGGTAAGCTGGCTGCTACTGTGCGTGCTTGTGCCTGGTAAGCTGGCTGCTACTGTGCATGCTTGTGCCTGGTAAGCTGGCTGCTACTGTGCATGCTTGTGCCTGGTAAGCTGGCTGCTACTGTGCATGCAGGGCTCGCTTGTGCCTGGTAAGCTGGCTGCTACTGTGCATGCTTGTGCCTGGTAAGCTGGCTGCTACTGTGCGTGCAGGGCTCGCTTGTGCCTGGTAAGCTGGCTGCTCTGCGCGAAGGAGCTCTGACACAGGTCGCAGGCAAAGGGCCGCTCGCCCCTGTGAACGCGCTTGTGCCCCGTGAGGTGGGCGCTCTGCACGAACGCCAGGCCGCACTCGTCACACACGTAGGGCCGGTCCCCCGAGTGTATCTTGGCGTGACGTCGCGCGTCATCCTTGCGCGCAAACGCCGCCCCGCACTCGTCACACGCGTGTGGCCTCGCCCCGCTGTGCACCAACATGTGCTGCTTGCGGTTGGACGACGAGCTCAGCTCCTTGTCGCACACGTCGCAACGGTAGCGTCGCGCGCTCTTGCGCGGCCTCACGCCGGCGTGACGGAGCGCGTGCTGCTTGCATCCCGCCGCCGACGTCAGCACCACGTCGCACACGTCACACTCGTAGCGTCTGCGCTTGTCAGCGCGCTCGTGCGTGCGCATGTGCTGCAGCCGGTTGGAGCTGGTGCTCAGGTACTTGTCGCACACGTCACACTTGAAGCGCTTCTCGTGCGCCGGTATGGGGGGGCGGGGGGGCCCCGGGGGCCGCAGGTGTATCCTCACGTGCTTGAGCAGGTTCGAGCCCGAGCTGGACTCCTTGTGACAGATGCCGCACACGTGTCTGCGCTTGGCCCTGTCCCCCGTCCCCGCCGTCCTCCTGCGCCGTCCCGCACGCCGTACGGCCTCGTGTTTCCCCGCGGGGTTTAGCGCTCCCGGTTCTAGAAAACACAGACAAGAGACTTAGCTCGCCGTGCGGCTACGTCCAGTGTTTGCTTCGGCCGTCCACAGCGATTCTAACCGTACATACGGGTTCCAGTCCCGCGTAAGCCATGCGTTTTTTGTGGTTGTCCGTCGTTTTCGTCCATCACCCATCATTCATCATCTCCAATATCACATTGCAATAACAGGGACGTAAAGCAACTAGCGTCATCGTCATGGAGTATTTATTTGGCTACGGGCACACGCTCTATCTCACCACATGATTGTGTTAGTCTGCGTTGTGTAGAGTGGGGGCACAGTTGTTGGGAAACACGTTACGCCTTCGACGACAATCCACGGGGCCCCTCCACTTTCGTCACTAACTTACGATTTAGATGAAAAGATAGAAACGTGTTCGAGTCATCGACCTTTTACACGGCATTTTTAAAATACACATTCTTGTAATTATACTAACGATGTTCACGTCGGAGATTAAGCATAGGCTACACGTATTCTTAACGTTCTCTTGGGTCGGGAAACGAGAATTCTACGCGTGCACGTTGGCCCGATTGGAATGTTCCAGAACTGAGAACTAACTGATCCTGAGTTTCGGCGTCGCGGTTGTTTTTTAACCTTGGTGCGACTGTAATTATCATACTAATGTGCTTCGGTGCTGTCATGGCTTCAAATTCACCGCTTGCATGTCCACACCAATATAATACATAGATTACAGTCATTCCAAAGTTGGAAAACCCCAGCCAGAACCGGGAATCGAACCCTGGACCAACACATTCATTGTCGTCAAGAATTGTGAATGTATTAAGAATAACGTATTTACCTTCTGTGTCGACTTGGTCGCTGCTCGGCTTGTCTTCCGGGCCCGGAACTGAGTCTTCCGGGCCCTGAACAGAGTCTGCTGCATCCTGACCAGACTCTGCCGCATCCGGACCGGGCTCTGCCGCATCCGGACTGGAGTCTGCCGGGCCCGGACTCTTCCCCGCCTCCTGCTCGGACTTCGTCTCCGGCTCGGGTTCGCAGGCCGCGCTCGGGAACTGAAGCGGGTCCACGTCTACAAACGCAAGTCTTAGAATTAGCACGAGCTTCAGTTCAAGGTCATTTAGAGAAGCTAATATAAAATCAAACAAAATGATATTGTGCCTATATTCTTCCTTGATAGTTTATATAGTAAACAGTGTAGGGCTACATTATTATTATTATTATTATTATTATTATTAATATTATTATTATTATTATTATTATTATTATTATTATTATTATTATTTATTTGCAATTATCGTTACATTGTACATGATACAAAACATTGCTGGTGGGAAAAAATTAGAGCAGAGCCCCTTTACACAGAATTGTTTTACCACCATTCATTTTACCAGAAAAGGAAGCTGTTTTATATTGGATAGTTAGACAAAAGAATGGCTGAAAAAGCCATCTTGGCACAAGACGAAAAGTTTTTTTTTTTTTAAATAAATGTTAGGCCTACACCTAAACTTAGTACTAAGGAATGAGGTTCTGTATACAGAATGCATACAAATGAATACATGAATGAGGTTGTGTGCGTGTGAACAAGTCTAGCGTACCTGGAGTGTGTATGAGTACGTCTGGCTGGATGTGACAGATGTCGTCATCATCTTCTTCTTCATCGCCGCCGTTCTCCCCCGGAGAGTTGACTCGCCCGTCAAGCCGGTTGGCGCCTGCGACAAACAACCACCGTCGTCAGAACAGATTGGGCGGGACTAGGCACAAGACATATAGCCTACCTCTTGAATTACATTTTATGAATTTCGAATGAATGAATAAAATTTTTTCACAAAATTCATAACTTGTGCAAAAAATGGAAAATGTAGGCTATATGTCAATTGTAGGCCTAGCACATATTGTAAAGCGGTTTGACTACGAGTCATTGCCGACCATGATATTTTATTCCTCCTTTGTAAATCAGTTTTTATAACTGAATAGGATAGACATTAATTAAATAAATTTAAATAAATAAACACAATCCACAAGTGAATCGTTAAGCTCGAATCCAATTGTTACTGCCTATTACTATATACTGCTCACGGGCTGTCGAGGCGGACGGACGTGTTTGAGACGGGCTGAGCTGGCTGTTGTGTTTGCTGTTGTTGCTGTGACAGAGGCACTGTGGCGTGATCGGGCGAGGGGCGTGGCAGAGACAGGCAGAGATAAGTACCCCAAGTATAAGTGGGCATTTTAGTTTTTCTATAGTTTCGCGGTTAATATTTGGTCTTTTAAATTTTTGATTTTATTCTGATTTTAATCTTAAATTGTTAGGTTTTATGACAGCGGGTGTTTAAATTCAGTATTGTTTTCTTTTTATTGTTGCGGAGGATTGTTGTTGTTGAGGATTCTGGATTGCTTCATTGTTGTGCAGGAAATGGGTGATGATAAATGTGCAGTCTGTAAGGAGCTTGTGGTAGATAAGGGAATTGGTTGCGATGGAAGATGCCAGGGATGGTACCACATAGGTTGTGTGGGCATTTCGGAGGTGGCATATGAGGAGGTGGGGGGGGATGGTTTTGAATGGTTTTGTTCCGAGTGTAGGGGGAGTTGGTTGAAGAGGGAGGGAATGGTGGTAGTTGAGGAGGAGGTGTGGAAGGGAGTGTTAGCGGAGTTGGTGGGGTTGAGAGAAATGTGTGTTGGGTTGCGGGGTGAGGTGGGGTTAGCGAACAGGCTAAAGGAGGAGTTGGAGGGGTTAAGGGATGTTAATGAAAGTTTGGAAAAAAGGGTGGCAGACCTGGAGCAGGCGGTAAGGGGGGTGGGAGTGAATGAGGTTGTGACTGAGGTGGTGCCTGGTGATTTGGCGGGAGGGGGGAGGGATGAGGAGGGGAAGGATAGAGCTGATGAAGTGATGGAGGGAGGTGGGAAGAGTAGGGGGCAGTCTAGGGTCAGTAAGCTACTTCTACTGGGAGATTCTATGATCGCAAAGGCGGCAAGAGTGTGGCAGGCAGAGGGTGGGGAAGCCGAGGTGTATAGAGGAATCAGGATTGGAGAGATGGCTGCGATAGTTAAGGTGACCATACGTCCCGGATTTCCCGGGACAGTCCCGTTTTTTTACACTCTGTCCCGGCGTCCCGAAGACTTTTTGAAAAGCACTTAAATGTCCCGGAATTGTGATACACGTTTCTAATGTCCCGGAAATTATCGATGCGGCAAGTATTAGAACAAAATGCGTGATATATTGAGTTACTTGTGATAGCAGCTGTACACGTAGCTTACCGGTACCATATCAGCTGACCGACCTACCCTACCCCTACCGTCTCCCTACCGTCTAGGCTTTTACTCGCCGCCTCCCTTCGGTTCTGATTTGTTGTACTTGGCGTGTCATTAGTCGCCGTTGAACTTTGATTCTGTGTGTGTGTTTGTTTGTGCTGCGACAATGCCGCCACCAAAACGGAAGTGTAAATTTAACAGTGAGTTACAAAAAGACTTCCCATGTTTAAAGCAATTGCGGGCAAATGACGATTCCGACGTTCATTGCAATCAGTGTCAATCCACATTTTCTATCGCGCACGGGGGACGATCAGACATTAAAGAGCATCTTAAAAGTAAAAAACATCAAAAATCATTCAATGCCTTCGCTGCAAGCAGCAAGATGACGTCTTATTTCAATAATACATGTGCGGGGAAAGAGGAACTTGTATTAGCTGCCAAAGAAGGTGTCCATGCGTACCACACCGTGGTTCAGCAGCTGTATCAATCACGCCTAATTTTAATTGTCCCATTTAATTAAATCTATTTGGTTATACAAACGTATACCAAATGCAATTAATTTAATATAGGCAATATTGTATTAAGCTCTTT
Organism: Isoperla grammatica; assembly: GCA_945910005.1. NCBI lineage: Eukaryota > Metazoa > Arthropoda > Insecta > Plecoptera > Perlodidae > Isoperla > Isoperla grammatica. Next base: position 256,423 of record OX246749.1, on the reverse strand, counting down.
CAGGCTATGTTTCATAAATATTAATTTCGTAATTTTAACACTTATGTTGTATACAATTAATAAATACATTATTTTAATAAACAAGATTGATTGATTAATGGGGCTTAACGTCTCATATTTTTGCAACAATGGCTAATCGAGACGATGAGCGAGTGATAGGGAAGATGAGAAAGATGATGATGAAGAATAAAGCCACATCCGAACAGATCCATTGTACGTCGCGTGGGTCGTCATACGGGAGTCCAGCAAGGGTGGGCAAGCAAGTGGGAGGAGAAATATTCAGTGTGATAGTGGGAGGGAAGGGACAGGGTCTCTTTTTGTCGCCTCTTACGACTAGCAGATTCACTCTGGGCCTATTCTACCCCGGGCCAAGACGGGTCTCTTTTCGTCGCCTCTTACGACTAGCAGAGTCACTCTGGGCCTATTCTTCCCCGGGCCTAGACGGGTGGTTAATAAACAATCTAATGAAACTATCCCATTATTTAGTAGTTAGTCTGAAGCCCAGAACTCATTCTAAAACGCTTAAAACACATACAAAACACATCTTAAAAAAAATTGCCTGCGGCGCTGTTGTGGGGGCGCCCCCCCCCCCACACCCCCGTTGTTGTCTTCGAAAGTTGTGTTTGTCCCGGAATTTCGATTTGTAAATATGGTCACCTTAGCGATAGTTGAACGTAGGCGGGGAAGTGACGAAGTTGAAGTGGTGGTGCTGAATGTAGGGACAAATGATCTAGGTAGCGGCGCAAGTAGTATGGAGGTGGCGAGGCAAACGGAAGGTCTTGTGAGAAAGGTGAAGGAAAGGTACAGTCGGGCAAGGGTGGTCGTGGCCGGAGTGCTAGACAGGGTGGATGGGAGGGGGATTCGGAGAGATGTGATTGAGGATGTTAACGAGAGGCTGGCTGAGGTATGCGAAGTAATGGGGGCAACGTTCGTGAACAGTCGTTTGTGGGTGGGGAGGGAATTCTTGGTTGGGGATGGTTTACATTTGGATAGAGTGGGAGGGAGGAAGTTAGGTGAGCTTTTGGTAAGGGTTGCTAATAGCCTCGCTTGACAATTGAGGAGGAACAGTGCTGTAGGGGTGGGGGGTGGGCGGGCAGCTTGGTTGAGGGTTGGAGTAAGGGTGATGACAATAAATTGTCGTAGTGTTAGGAACGTGAGAAGGCTTGAAAAGTTATGGACGCTAATTGAAATATATGAGCCGGATGTGGTAGTTTGTGTTGAGACATGGTTGGATGAGGAGATAAGTAATGGGGAGCTGGGTAGGAAGGGTTTTGACATTTTTCGCCGGGATAGGAATAAGCATGGAGGTGGGGTAATGATTATTAGTAAAGATGAGGTTCAGGGAAGAGTAATGTGGGTGGATGAGGTTGTTGAAATGATGTGTGTAAGGTTAATGCTGGGTGGGGGAGTTTTCACGGACGTTGTTGGGGTGTATAGGCCAAAGGATAGTGGGGAATGGGAGGTGCTGGATAGGATCGAGGAGGTGGTGATGAGGGGGAGGGAGGGTGGGTTGGTGGTTGCTGGTGACCTTAATATGCCTGGCGTTCACTGGGAGGGGGGCAGGGAGAACTTGGGTGGGAGGAGGCAGGAATGGGCGTGTAGGTTGATAAATGAGGGCTTTGTTCAGACTGTTAAGGAGGGAACTAGGATCATGGACGGGGGACAAACGGAAAACATCTTGGACGTGGTATTAGTGAGGCCGGTGGAAGCGTGGATACATTCAGAGGTGGTGGATGGAATGAGTGACCATAGGGTGCCAATAGTGGATTTAGAGTTTGGAGTCAAGGAGAGGGGGATTGCTAGGATGGGGAATAAAGTAGGAGATAGTGGAAAGGTGTGGAGGTACAATAAAACAAATGTAGAGGGGCTGCAAATGGAATTGTGGAACAGATATGAGGACTGGGCAAGAAGGGACTATGGGGTAAACGAAATGTGGGAAAGCTTCCTTAAAATATACAGGGAGCTTTTGGAGCTGTTTGTGCCAAGTGGAAGGAAGAGTGAAGGAGGTGACCCCGTGTTCTATAATAAAAGGATTAAATGGTTAAAGAGAAAATGTAGGGGGGTGTACAGGAATTATAGAAGGACTGGAAAAGGTAAAGATAAGCTAAAAGAGTGGGAGAGAGCTCTGGACAGAGCTAAGTTGGAGGCAAGAGACGAGTACATGATGAGGCTAATGGATGATGAGGGTGGGCAGGGGCGGAGGATGTATAGTTTCCTAAGAAGTCAGAAGGGGAGAGGAGATTTGCCCATTTTAAGGGGGGAGGGAGGAGAGGTTTTTGTAACTAATGAAGAGAAAGCGGAGGCTTTGAACACGTACTATGGGGAGGTGTTTCAGGATGATGGATGGGTAGGTTTGGGGGAGGAGGGTCGGGGTGGGGTTGGGGGGAATTCATATTCTATTTCAAACAATGACGTAAGGAAGGTGTTAAGGGGAATGGGGGCAGGTAAGGCCCCGGGGTTGGATGGGTTAATGGGTAGGTTTTTGAGAATTGGAGGGGAGGCAATAGTGATGTTTATGGGGGACACATGTAGGAGATCACTATTGGAGGGCAAAATTCCTGATGGGTGGCGGGAGGGGCTAGTGGTACCGATCTTTAAGGGAGGGGAGAGGGGACAGGTGGGGAACTATAGACCGATTAGTCTAACATCGGTGGGTAGCAAAGTAATGGAGAGACTGATTGTAAATTATGTAAGGGGACAGTTAGAGGAGGGTGGGGGGCTTATTAAGGAACAGCATGGGTTCAGAGCAGGACATTCGTGTGATACGCAGCTGATAGGTTTGGTGCAGGATGTTGGGGAAGCTTTGGATGGAGGACAGGAGGTTGACGCGGTATTTTTAGATTTTCAAAAGGCTTTCGACAAGGTACCTCATGGCAAACTAATGGAAAAGGTGGATGGGTTTGTGAATGACAAGGGTGTGGTAAATTGGATTGGGGATTTTCTGAAGAATAGGAGACAGAAGGTAAGGGTGGGGGATAAGGTTTCTGGCTATATACCAGTCAAGTCCGGTGTCCCGCAAGGGTCGGTGTTGGGTCCGCTACTATTTATCATGTTTATAAATGACATCGGTGCGGATATAAAATCTAAAATTAGGCTATTTGCGGATGATTGTGTAGTATATAGGGTGATTAGGGGAATGGACGATGTTAGGCAGATGCAGGAGGATTTGGTTGCAATTGAAAGGTGGGTGGATGATAACGGAATGGGCCTAAATGTAAGTAAATGTAAAATGTTAGGGTTTTCGCGCAAAGCTAGGAGGGAGGTTAGGGAGTATGTTATGATGGGGGCTATGGTGGAGAGAGTAAAAAGCTACAAGTATCTGGGAGTTATGCTGGCGGAGGATTTGGGGTGGGGGGAACAGGTTCAGCAGGTGGTTAGGAAGGGGAATAGAATTGTGAGCTTTGTCATGAGAAATTTAAATGGAGCCAGCAGAGAGGTTAGAGACAGGGCATATAGAACTGTAGTAAGACCCGTGTTAGAGTATGGAGGGGCGGTCTGGGATCCATATAGGAAGGGCGAGGTGGAGGAGGTTGAGAAGGTGCAGGGTAAAGCAGCGAGGAGGGTTACGGGAAAGGTTAAACGGTGGAGATGGGAGGATGATGGGGCTGGAAATGTGAGGAGGGTGTACGATAGTGTTACGGGAATGGTTAAGGACTTGGGGTGGGAATCTTTGGAGGAAAGGCGAAGGTTGGACCGGTTGACGAACTTCTATAGGATCTCTAGGGGGATGGGTGGGTGGATGGAAATGAAGGAAAGGCTGGTGAAAGGGAGGTATCTAGCAAGGAGCAATCATGAGTGGAAATACCAAAGGGGTGCGAGGTTTACTGATGTAGGGAAATTTTCGTTTTTAGATCGCACAATCAGGGAATGGAATACCTTGCCTGCGGGGGTGGTTGACCAGCGATGCGTGAAAACTTTCAGGAGGGAATTAAAGAAGGGGGTGGGGGTTTCGTGAGATTGATATGGGAAATGTACATAGGTATTTTAGGCTCAACTTCGTTGGTTTTTATTTTTTATCTTTCGTTGGTGGTGGTATTGGTGGTAATGGTAAAGCTACAGTGGATACCTGCACACTGCAATATACATGGCAATGAGAAGGCCGACTACCTGGCCAAACGTGGGAGCAAGATGCCGCAACCAGCAATACCAATAACCTACAGAGCCGTTAAATCCCATGTGAATGCAGCGATGTCCAGCAAAGTGAAGCAGCAGTGGGTGGAGAAAGGACAAAACAAGACGTGGAAACAATACACAACAACCACAAGACAAACCCCCCACAAATTCAGCAGAAGAATAGAAACCGCGCAATTCAGGCTTAACACACAACATGACCTATTGGGGAAGCACCTGCACCGGATGGGAATATTTGAGACTAGTATCTGCAAGCTATGTGGAGTGGAGGAACAGGACAGGAATCACCTCTTCAGATGTAGTAAACTTAAAACAGAACGTGACGCATTGCCTAACGGCATGAAGAGAGAAGAAAAGGAGGCCTGTCTCTACTGGTTGACCAGATCTTACATGATGGCCTGATTAAGCCAAATGTGGGCATATGATAAAAAAAAAAAAAAAAATCTTTCGTTGCAGACAACTATAGGGTCATCGGTTTTATAGTATGTTTTTATGTAATGAACCTAGATTCTACTGTGATTTTATTAATATTTTATACTCGTGATTTGGGTCTGGCCATTGACGATGAACGATAAGTTCGTGAACATTATTGGACGTTGTCCATATTTTAATATTTTATATATCTTAGAATTGGACAAGACAATATGGTGCTGTTTTATACTTGACTTATGTTTATTGCTCAATTAGTTTTAAGCCAGTACCAGTGTTGGATACTCTACTTTAATAATGACATTAGGCTTGGGCCTATTCCCTAGTCTGAGCAACTTATTATTATTACTTACTATTTTTATACTGTTTTATCATAGGATTTACAGGTACTTGGCCGTATTAGTTGGTTGTCACCTAAATCACGAGGCGCGTGTATTGATTTATTTTAAATGCGTGATATTTTATACCAATGATAGATACAATTTTTAATTTTTAATTCTAAATGCCCACTTAATAAATCTTGGGGGGAGGGAGGAGTCTCTGCCACCGGGTATACGGGCCCAGCCGCAGAAGAGAGAGAAATAAAAAATACTATCGTTCGGACCCTCGTTCATCACAATATGGCCTACTCTGTCTTCAGGTAGATCTCTAGGGGTGGCTGTGTTCCCCCCTAGCTGTCACAGTCCCAAGACTGTCATCTCGTACTACTCACCGGGCTCTTGTTCATCACAATACTCTGTCATCAGGTAGACCTCTAGGGGTGGCTGTGTTCCCCCCTAGCTGTCACTGTCCCAAGACTGTCATCCCGTACTACTCACCGGGCTCTTGTTCATCACAATACTCTGTCTTCAGGTAGACCTCTAGGGGTGGCTGTAGTTCCCCCCTAGCTGTCACTGTCACTGTCCCAAGACTGTCATCCAGTACTACTCACCGGGCTCTTGTTCATCACAATACTCTGTCTTCAGGTAGACCTCCAGGGGTGGCTGAAGTTCCCCCCCATCCTCCTCCTCAGTGTCATCCCCCGTGACCCAAGATGGCTCCTCTTTGACCTCCGCCTGTCCGTCCATTTGACCGCGGCCTGGCAGCCTGGAGACACGATCAACATTACCAACAAACTCATTCTAGAACTTTAGAAGTGTGTTCTTTATAGTTGAAACTATCAATATCAGGCCAAGCCAGGCAACAACATCTTAGTGACGATGATAACGATGCTATTTGGGCTTTACGTCTCACATTTCTGCAACAATGCTAGGGCCTAGTTCAGAGATGATGAGTGGGTGATTATCAAGATGGAAACGCCACGACATTCATGGCCAAGCTATGATTCGAATCTGGAACGCAGAGAACACGGTTTACTAGACCTACCGGCACGCCTAATCGACTATGATTTGATCTTGGCGGAGGGATAGGTTGGGGAAAATGAACAGGGTGGTAAGGAAGCATGAGGGGTGGGGGGAATTAAGTAGGGCGGTTGAAGGAGCCAGTTACATGGGCAGGGGGGATCACCAGTGGAAAATAGAAAGAAGGACATGGAGGACAGATATAGGTAAGTTCTCCTTCCTGGGAAAGGCGACCGTGGAGTGGAATCAGCTGGAAGGGGAAGTTGTGGGACTAGGAAAGGTGAAGGCTTTTGCCAACAGGCTGAGGCCTAAACCCGATCCCAGGTGGATTTAAGATTAAGATTAAGATTAAAATACTTAAAGGCTGCAAATGGGCCACAACTACCCGGTGGCAACCTATCCAAACCTCCCCCCTCCCCACCCTCCCTCGTCACCTCCTTTTCGTCAATCTATTTCTAAATTCCCTTACTGAATCGCACTCAACAACCTCCTCGGGCAACTCATTCCATTCCCTTACCGTTCTCTCAACAAAACCAAACCTACCCAGATCACTTCTCACTACCCGACGCTGAAACTTCCAATTATGATCCCCCCTCCCTCTATAAACTCCTTCTTGCAACCTGCTCTGGATTTCCCCCCACCCTCCTTTCCCCCTAGCTGCTCTATATAAATTACACATCCTATCACTCCTCCGTCTCTCCTCTAAGGACTCCCAACCCAGTTCCCCCATCATTGCTGTAACACTATCATAAGCCCTTACCACATTCCCTAACCTATCTTCCACATACCTCCATCTCCTAACTTGTCCTGTAACCTTCCTTGCCGCCCTACGCTGCACCTTTTCCAATTCCATGACTTCCCCTTTCCTATATGGATCCCACACCGCACCACCATATTCCAATATAGGCCGTATCACTGTTTTGTAAGCCATATCCTTTACCTCCCTACTAGCTCCCTTCAAATTCCTCATAACAAACCCTAAGTTTCTATATCCCTTTCTTACACTTTCCTGCACCTGGTCCCCCCATCCCAAATCTTCGGCCAATAAAATTCCCAAATACTTATACTTCTTTACCTTTTCTAGAACTACCCCCTCAAGAAAATACTCTCTCGCATCCCCTTTTAATTTACGCGTGAACCCAACCAATTTACACTTTCCCGCATTCAAACCCATCCTATTAACATCAACCCACTCCACTATCCTGTTCAAATCATCCTGCATCAACTTAGCATCCTCCACCCCCTTAATCACCCTATACAAGACGCAATCATCAGCAAACAACCTTAATCTTGACTCAATATCCCTTCCTATATCATTAATAAACATTATAAATAACAGTGGACCCAGCACCGACCCCTGCGGCACCCCCGATGTAACTTCGATAGCTGCTGATATGCTACCCCCCACCCTTACCCTTTGCGACCTATTTGCTAGAAAATCTCCCATCCACCTTACAACCCCTTTATCTGCAATCACACTATCAACCTTCCTCATCAAAATCCCATGAGACACTTTATCAAAAGCCTTTTCAAAATCAAGGAAAACTGCATCAACCTCCTCCCCCTTATCTAGAGCCTCCCCTATATCCTGAACAAGACCTATCAATTGCGTCTCGCAAGAATACCCCTCCCTAAACCCATGCTGGCTATCTACCAACCATCCCTCCCCCTCCAACACCTCCCTAACATAATTTGCTACTACCTTTTCCATTATCTTGCTCCCTACCGAAGTGAGACTAACAGGTCTGTAATTCCCTACTTGACTTCTATCCCCCCCCTTATGTATTGGCACTACAAGTCCTTCCCTCCAACCCTCCGGTATAGTACCTTCCCTTAACGATTTCCTGCAAATATCCCCTACAAACCTAACAACCCCCTCCCCCCCAATTTTCAAAAATCTACACATCAACCCATCCTGCCCCGATGCCTTTCTCCCTCCCATCTTTCCTAAAACCCTTCTAATATCAAGATTCGTTATCGTGAGTGGCTTGCTACCCCTCCCCCCTTCCCACTGCATACTAGAATCTTCCCTCTCTTGGAATACCTCCCCATAGTGTGAGTTCAAAGCCTCCGCTTTGTCCTTATCACCAGTAAATAACTCATCCCCCGTCCCCTTAAGTGTGGGTATTTCGCCCCCCCCTTTCTGGTTCCTTAGATGTTGATACAACCTTCTCCCTTTACCTTGGAATCCCTCATCATCCATTAAGTGCATCATATAATCATCCTTTGCATCGACCTTTGCCCTATTAAGAACTCCCTCCCACTCCTTAAGTTTCTCCTTACCTTTACCAGTCTTCCTATACCTCTTATATATTTCTCTGCACTTCCTCTTCAACCACCTAATTCTTTTATTATAATATACTGGGTCAGTCCCACCCCCCTTAGTCACCTGCGGCACAAACCTTTCCAACAAGCCCCTATATATCTGCAGAAAACTTTCCCACATTTCATTTACTCCCACATCCCTACTAGACCACTCTTCATACATTACCAGTAACTCCCTTTGCAAACCCTGAACATCAGCTCTATCATATCTCCAGATTGTCTTGTCCCTACTTTCACTATTATTTCCCTGCCTTCCCTCCCACCCACTACCTAGTGCTAACTCTACTATTGGGGCCCTATGATCGCTCATTCCCTCTACTACCTCCGAGTGAACCCATGCTTCCTCCGGCCTTACTAATATTACATCTAAAATGTTATTCCTCCCCTCCCCACAAATCCTCGTCCCCTCTCCTACCGTTTGCACTAACCCCTCATTAATAAGTTTACAGGCCCATTCCTGCCTTCTGCCTCCAAGATCCTCCCTCCCCCCCTCCCAGTGAACTCCAGGCAAGTTTAGATCCCCAGCTATTACTAACACTCTTCCTCTATCACCCATCACTACCTCTTCCAACCTATCTAACACTTGCCACTCCCCACTATCCTTAGGCCTGTATACTCCCACCACATCCACACAAGGACCTCCCCCCACCCTTACCTGCACACACATCATTTCAACCACATTATCTACCCACAACAATGTGCCCTTGACATTCTCCCTACAGACAATCATCACCCCCCCCCCCATATCTATTTCTATCCTTGCGAAACAGTGGAAGGAAAAGGAGAAAGGCGATGGCCATAGAGAAGGACGAGGGATAGGTGCAAGAGGAGAAATGGAAGGGATGAGATCAAGGGAAACTGAGAAGAATGGGAAGAAACAGCAAGAGGATGATGAAGGAAGGAGGGAATATGCTAAGGAGGGGACAGGAGGAAGGAAGGAAGTAGAGAGACCCTCACCACCAGCGCCCAGCCAACTGTGAGGAGGAGGAAACAACAACAACATGCCGATACAGTTCCCACGAAAAACAATCTCCAGTAGATAGGCCTAATGCTAATCATAAGATAGGCCTAGGCCTACACACTTTACCTTTAAAGATGCTGCTACAGTTATAAGTTCCTAGCCTTTTACAATTTGAATTTATTGGGTTTAAGGGCGCTTCAACCAGTTAGGTCATTTTGCGCCACCAAGATAGTGTTTTGCAAGCTAAGTAATTAAGTAACTATGAAAGTAGTAAGTATGTTTTAATTTTATATGAATTTGATTTATATTATACAGACCGGTCTTTACTGAGAATGACATCAATGGCTATTACAGTTATATTTATCCGAGTATTGGAAGCTTGCATAGGCCTAGGCCTAGGGCCTACTTGCAGATAGGCCTACTTGTAGTTTTTCTGAGCCTAGGGTGTTAATGTACTTACCTTTATGTTGTCTTACGACTGCATCTTCTAGTAGGCCTAGCTCTAACGTAGCTAGGCCTACTTGGACAATATGTAGGTCTATAAATATGTGCAGGTAGGTATTGACATCAACATCTAGCCTAGCTTTGCCCCTAGGCCAATGCGACGTAGGAGAGCCGTTCCCGTTTTACAACAGAAGAGGTCTTAATAAACACAATTAGTTAGGCCATAGGCCTAGGCTATAGCCGGCATGGAAACATGGCCTAGGGCTAGGCATATTTATAGATACTAGACTTAGCCTAGGCTAGGCCTAGTATAATATAACCGTTGGCCTAGGCCTAGGGCCTAGACCCATAGCATAATGCCGTAGGCGTAGAACCGGTACAACGATTACGCTTTTCGAAAAGCTAGTGATCACTTTAAATGCAACAGGCAAAACGTCAACGCGAAGGCTTGAAACGAAGTTGTTTACTTGTTTATAAAACTGTCACTTTGCGGTTGCACTTTGAGGTTCATGGCCTTTGAGGCTTTGACAACTGCAGCCAAGTGAAGTTGGTTTCAAGTTTGGTTTCAAGCGTTGTAAACCTTGCAGAAAGAAAAACGAAGCGACTTCCTGCCTCTTACCCACAAGCGGGCATTTCGAAAATTGAAAATTTGAACAACACGTTTACCAAAATAATATTTGACAATGTCGTCGAGGAAATCAGAATGGCGTTTAAATTCAGTTAAAACATGGGTTTGTACGGATCGATTGACACCGATATGGTCTGCAAAGGAGAAAATAACGAGCAACACAACCAATAACCTGGTTCTCACATATGAGGTAGGGCTAGGCTATAGCAAATACCTTACTAGGGCTAAAGGCTGATGCACAATTACCCGGCAACGATGACGTGGATCCCATGTTAACTTAAAACACGATGCACAAATTGAGCTTCCCGTATCCCGGTAGGCCAAGCAAAGTTGAAAATGGCAAGTTCGACATTGTTTAACTTTTAGCGTTAGCATTCCCGTTATCGTTGGAGAGCCGGGCAATGGTGACTCAGCCTATATGTTGCTAGGCCTAGTTATAATAGGACTGCACTTGCACAAGCTAAGCCTATTCCAAGAACTAAAACTAAGCTAGGACTAAGGCCTATATCTAAATGAAATTGCTTAAAATGTGAATTAATTTTATACTTGTTAAAATGATTATGAATTTGGAAAATAAGGTTCAATGGTACCAGCGTACCGGACCGGTATGTTAGACCTAGATCTGCGACAGAAATTTGATCACTGTGTGGTGATCTACCGAATCGGCTATAGGCCTACTGAAAGGACAACATGTATTTGTATTAAATTGTCTTTAGGCCTATTCAAATAGCATAGGCTTACGTAGCCAGTTACACAGTATTATAACAATTAATATCGTACGGTACATGCAATTCCCTAAAAAAGGGACAGCACAATCTATTTGTGGGTTGTCGGCCATTATTTGAGATCCGCAATTTTAAGCGACAAATAACAACAGTCCGTTTGCTGCGTACGATGATCCATTAAGTCATGTTGGAAGTTATCAAATTAGATTTTTGGCCCATGTTGTATTTAACAACTCAAAAATCATTTGCCGGCATTGATAATTTTGCTATCTTTTTATGTTTAGTAAAAATACAAATATCATGAACAGAATTGTTTCTGACCTGGGTAATAATTGGTGTGTGTCTATCTTGCAGACCTCTCAGTTGATAATCAAGAACAACAATGAAGCGATTGAAGTGATCGCTATACCAGTTCCGGGTCAGCGAGGGTCGCTTGTAGCGACCGTAGGCGACACAAGAGACTCGGTTGCCCTGTTCAGTGAAGACGAGGTAGGCCTACCAGCCTTATTATATATAGCCCATTAGTTGCTAGTGTTGCTATCAACACTAGCTCCGTAACAGGCATTGTATTGTAAGTTAGTATTTTAAATGCAAAACCGCTGCAAACACAAACCGACTAGACTCAGCGACCTCCCCTGTACATGTTGAGTCATTAAAAAAAACAAAAGACTTCTCGTTCATGGAGGACAAGCTTAATAACATAATAAGTGATAATAAAATGATGAGTGAGAGGAATTAGGGTGTGTTTCTCTTGCTAATGATTTCTTGATGATGGTGACGATTGATTGGTGCCATCATGTACGATTCAAGGCAATCTTCTCGTTTCAGGCTCAAGATCGTAACATGGGCTTGAAGTTTGCAGCCACCAGTAACCACCAATTCTCCGCTATTATGAACTGCGAAACGTTCGTCGCGCATCTGAGGAAATTCATCCCGGTTAAATACGCAGAGAGGGGTACGTGACTCCAATCATGTCGCATTAACTAACATTAGATAGGACGACATATTTAGTTTGTTTATTTGAGAATAGGCATGCACATCCACGAACCAAACGTAGCCTACTTCACGCGTATTTCTTAACATTTCAGGTTTACAAATACAATGATAGACAGATTGGTAGATGGTAGGGATGCACACGATAATCGATATTATCGATCGATATTCGATAATCAATATAATTTCGATAATCGATAAAGAAAATATTATCGAATTATTTATTCGATAATCAATACAGCGCCGATAATCGATGATAGAAATATTATCGATATTTTTCATTATCCAGCGCTGGCACGGCTCGACGGAACCTCAACCGCCTCGATCCTGTCGCCAACAGCCAGGGTTGCTGGCCAGTAAGTCAAGCAGTGAGAGAGCGCGCAAATGTCTATGAGCTAAAGAGGGACTGAGACAGCGCTATGTTTTGTAGCCACAGCAAGCCACCCGCTGTGTTTTCCTTTTTAGTCCTTCGTGGTAAGTGGCAGAAAAAAAGATCGCGTAGACAAGTAAAAAGTTGTTTCGTGTTCCGTTTTGGTATTGGTGCTTGGTGCTATTAAACAATAATTAGTGAATATTAAACGCCAAATGGCCGTACTGTTTAATTTCCTGCCCGTGGTATCCCATTTCATCGAATGTTTGTTGTATCAGCAATCAACAAACTGCCGAGACTCTTGTCGTCGGCTCACGGTTGGGATTTATGTGAGTGAGAGAGCGCGCGGATGGGTATGAGCTAAAGAGCGAGTGCAATAGCGCGCCTCATAGGCATCAGTCGGACCAGCATCGGCCGAGCGGTGAGAGAGCGTGCAAATGGGTATGAGCGTAAGAGCGAGTGAGATGCGCGCCTCAGCCTCGGGGCTAGCAGCCGTGCAGTTTGCACTCGCCACTCGGGATCAACTCTCCATCAAGAATTGCGTCTGTTCTGCCGACATTATCGTTCGATATTATCGATCGATAATGCAGTCACCTTTTCGATTATCGATAATTTTAATTTTATCGATGTGCATCCCTAGTAGATGGTGACAGCAGACGCAGATCAATTAGGTGTTGCCCCGTGATCCAGGGCAGGGCATGGATGTGTGTTTTCCATCTTCATTATCATGAACCCATTCATCATCTAAATTAGCATCGTTGCCAAAGCCCAATCAAAAGCAATAATCATAGGCCTAACTATCATACTAGGATGAGAAAATAATGAGACTGGCCATTTGTGAGAGAGGCCTGCATCCCTCCCTGCCAGTCTCAAAGAAACAAAGATATATTTTTCAAAAACTATGGGCTTTTCTTATACAATAAGAATATTATAACATATCAACATTTTATAAAGGACAATGTATCTAGTTGAGATTCAAAATCAAAACTGTCCTTTGGTTTTTGCCACATTTAAGTTGTTTTGTTTATTATTACGTATTAGCCTACTATGCACTATTAGTTTTCAGTATTAATATTACTGGATAATATAGTCTTACTTACACTCTTAGGTAAAACAGTCTGTCTTAATAAAGAAAAGCTGTTTCTTGTAGGGTTTACAAAATAAGAGACAAATTAATAAATATTTGTTATTCCGACTGGTTTGAAATGATTGCAGGATGTCCGCAAGCAACTGAAACGTTGGAACAAGTATATCAAGAGTTGATGCGAGGTATAGCGTCCAGTGATGCTTTCCCTGGTACGTACATTCCCCGTCACTTTTGCACGTTAGGTTAGAACTTACAACCAGGAATGTCGGAGGGTACTTTTTGAAAATCCACTATTTGTCTGTTCCAACTTACCTGTTGCATTAAAAACAAAATTTATTTTGCCTACCCTACCCACTTTAGTAACAAGAACCGATTTTCATTGGGGGATATTACACCACTTATTAAGTGCTTCATTCATATGACGGCTTCAGTCACCGTTTACGTTGCCCATACAGATAAAATAAGTCAAATTTCAAAATTAAAATACCAGAGCCCGAACCCGGAATCGAACCCTGGGCCTTCTGCATTGGAAGCAGAACTGAACTCACATGCCCAACCATTATTTTTCTTAGTTAAATAAATAAATAAGCTGTCTATGGGGTGGCATACAACAGACTACACTGCAGCGCTTCGAGCGTTCCGGCCACTGATCTCTGCCTGCTAGAAGTCACTGAAAGCCCCTCTAGAAGGCAGAGCACTAATTATTATTGGAAAAATATACATAGATTCCAAAGAAGTCAAATAATTTGTCAATGACTTGGAAATTCGTATTGTTGAAAGTTGTGTGTATATCCAATGACTGTTGGCCGGATCGCTCGCAACGCTCTCTGTGCACTTGTTACGCCTCCCCATAGTGTCGGACACGTGTTAACACCGTGGAATGTCTCTTCCGCAGCCGGACAATTCCTCCCCCCGGAGTTCCCGGTATCTGAAGCGTTTGCCGCGGTCATCGCCGACCCGCGGTTCCCGGAGACGATGGCGATCATACACGACCGCATCGAGGGGCTCATCCTGCCAGAGTGATCGCCCGGCCGCACTAGACGCGAGAGAACTCGTGGTTACGTTAGTTGTGAAACCAAGACTTAAAAAAAAAAAAAACGAGAACAATATTCACCGTCGTAATAGACTAGGAAAACGTTGTGTGTGAAGCGTTGATAAGCGAGTATGTCCACGTCCACTGACATTTTGACCAAGAGTTCTCAAAGTTACCGCCATACTTCATTGTAATCATCATTGGCATGAGCACATCATAGTTACACGTTTGCTCACGAGTGAAAATCACGCACATGCTAATTCCTAAAAGAAAGATAATTGTTGAGCAACTAGCCCAAAATATACGGTATCATTAACATTTTCTTTCCTCTTTGAGGTGGGAACTTTTTACATTTAAATACAATATTATTTGCAATGGATGGGAATATAGTATATTTTTGTTTTTTGCCTGAATACCCCTTTAAATAGTGGACAAAGACAACATGGTGAAAGAAAACTCGTTCTTCAATTTTGAATATATTCTGAATGTAAAAAGTTTATTTCTTGGTTTAACATAGTAAACGTGTAGACTGCAGCCACAGCATCAAATGTATTACGTCTTACAAATTGGTACTACTAATAAAATATATTGTTCACTCTGAAAATGCTAAGGCACGTTGTTAACTGTCTACGTCACACCAGTGTTTCACCATTCTAGCGATGACACACGTTGTAAAGCAAACCGAATGCTTTCTGAAATCACAAACCATGCCACTTGTCATGACTCACGCTCAATAGAATTAACGGAAAAGATAATCTAGTTATAGTTTCATATTCCCCCCCCCCAACCCCCGCTCAAGTTGAACTACTTCACAGTCGCGCCCGGAATAATACGATTCAGCACTCAGCTTCTTTAAATCGTTTAGAACATAGAGTTTCTTGTTTCAATCATGTGCTGGTACCTAGAAGTAACACATTTGTGTTTCCACCAGTTTGTTTCTTTTGACCAATACTATTTGCCATGTCTACTAAGCTCGAGACGAAATATCTGGACATGGTCCGAGTACTTGGCGGCGACAACTTGACTGGCAAGTGGTTACAAATTCGGGGCCTAAATTTTTACAATGACTTTTCTACGTCGGCCATCGAGTTTGTATGCCGACATGTGAGACGCTGCCCGAAGTGGACAGTCTTGCCCGTCCCCGTCCTCCAGGCACTACGACTGTCTCGACTACGAACTGTCCTCGGAACTGGACGTCGACGGAGATCGAGTGGCGCGGCCTCGTCTGAGTTTTCTCGCTGAGAGAAGAAGAAAAAGACCGTTAGAGTCGGACAGCACAGGTGGGCCCCGTTCCACCAGACTTTCAGTCCCGTGATTTACTCAGAAAAAAACATGGTGTATGGATAAAGAAACCATACATTTTGAATGTAATTTGTTTTTGAACCCATGGTTACCAATCCGAGGTTGTTAAATCGGAGATTAATAAAGTTTGGTGAATTTGACCTCAGTAACAAAACAGTGCTTTGAAACCTGTTTGCACCCAAGCCTCACTTCTATATAAGGTTGGAATTCATAGTCGGCCCCTACACCTAGGGGCACCCATTGTTGCTATGGATTTGTTTTGTTTATGGGAAATAACATGGAAACAATTGTTATCTTAGCAACAATGGGCGCCCCTAGGTGTAGGGGCCGACTATGAATTCCAACCTAAGGTTGGAATTAAAGCTCTGCGACGCATCACCAATGTTTCTGAATTACATGAAATGAAAATTTGAAGAACCTCGTTTCGTTGCCTTCTATGATTGGCAGAGTCACCTTGAGCCAAATTCTACCCCACCCAGATGGTGGCGGCAGTCACATTCATAATCCGACCCCAAGAAATGAATGAAGCGGGGCTAGAGTACCTGGCGTTTTACCCCTCCTAGCGTTGGGGGCAGCTGATTCGCGCGGCGCCCTCCCCTTCTTCTGCGTAGGAGCGGGCGCAGTAGACTGTCTCACTGTCGTGTTGGTAGACTCTTCGTTCTCTTTGTTGCCAGATGTCTTGTTCATCTTCATGTCCAACTCATCCAGGATGTTCTACAAAAAAAAATACGAAACGTTCATTGTCTACCCACTCGGTTACAAGAAAAATGCGGGATATTTAGACAATTTATTACCTTTGCTAAAGTTGGCCAACGGTAACCCTGCCTTAAATTTAGGGCTGTGCGAGTACTCGAAAAGTCGAGTTCGGTCGAGTAGTTACTACTCGACTCGAGGTGATCGAGTTTTTCATGAAAAACGAGTCGAGTTCGAGTAGTTTTGATCGACTGAGCCGCCGTATTCAACTGGTTAAAAATACCACCAATAGGTAGCGCTAGTATCCAAAAATAGCTTAAGTATCGATTTTATAATCGACTTTGAAGAAAAAGTGACCTATCGATCATTATCGAGCAGATCGATACACGCAGACGACGCTTATTAGGCCCATTAGGCCTATACTTCTGCAAATTCGCAAAAAGTGTCTGCGTTTTTTGTGAACTAAGTGTGGATGATGTAGAAGTGGCAGCCAAACAAATGGAAGGGAATCTTTGAGAACCTAGGCCTACGAGATCGCTGACGCATAGGCCTACTATGTTCAAAGAGCGTAGGCCTAGCATAGCCTAGGTCTAGGCCCTAGGCCTAGGCCTAGACCCTGGTCGTAGGCCTGGCCTAGGCCTAAAAGTACCTAATCATCAAAGATATTATATTCCCTACTGATCATCACGTATTTAGAATCATTTTTAAAACGTTCCATTCAACTAAGTTCAAAATGTAATCTTTGCATTATTAACCTCAAAATGGGGAAACACTCGCCAAAATGGTCTCACAAAAACAAAAGTGGCCATCTGACAACCCATCTGCAAAACAGATTACACTGTAGTTCTATTGTTTCTCTTAAAGTCTTTCTCCTGTGCCAGGTCTCCGTGTACAGTGTAGGCCTAGTCCTAGGCCTAGCATTTGGCCATGCTTCGAGCATAGCCCTAGCCTAGGCCTATCCCAAGACCCAAGACCTAGGCCAAGCTTTAGTACTTTCCTTGTCTAGATCACGTAGGCCTAGACCCAGTTGGCAGAATTTGGCATCGTTAGAGCCGTAGGCCTAGGGAGACAATAATATTGAACAAATTACAGTATATGGTTTTAGGCCTGGCCCCAGGGACAGCTTTTAGGCCAAGGCCTAGCCTAGGTGAACTCGGCGGTAGCTTAGATGGGGTCCTAGGTCTAGTCTGCCTAGTCCTCTACCGGTAGTTATTCCTTTCCTGTATCTTTTTATTATATTCAGGCACTACTCGAAACTCGACTCGAAACTCGCGAGTTATTTACTACTCGAACTCGAACTCGACTCGATTTGGAAAAGTGCTACTCGCACACCCCTACTTAAATTCCAACTCGGTGTATTCAAATGTAAGCATAGGTAAGTAAAACGCCATCAGAGTGGTTCAATATTAACCGACATTCTTTTAATTCAAACCCTACCCGATAATAAATGTTGGAAACGGGGTCAAGATATATATATATATATAGGTACTTCAAAGTGGAACGAACAGTTTGGACCCCTTGAGCTCCTGGCCGTTGGAATAAAAGAGGTTTATACTGTTTTTTTTTTTTATATAAATTTTAGATTGTAATAAGTAACTTAGAATCACATTTCGTAATTTATCTCCAAAAAGGAATTTCATTTGAACGTTAGGAGTTATTTCAAATACAAACAGTGCTTAATCCATGTAAAAGTGCAAAGGAATAAAAGAATTATCATTTATCAGAAAAAAATGTTTAAGTGGTATAGGCCTAATAAAGGGAAATTATGAAATATTTAAGGTTTAGGATACCAGGTAAGCCTGGTCAAGGGCATTGTATTAACTTGTACTTATTACTGCATCTTGTAATCCTTTTGTAAAGATTAGTAGGTTAGGTTAGGTATGATAGTGTTGTGGCCTGTTAACGACTTGCTGCATAGAATGGGAATGGTACAGACCAGCTTGTGTAACTTGTGCGGAAAGGAACGGCACCTTTTCAAGTGTGAAGCGACTAGGGGAGAATTAGACGCGATGCCAGGAACCACAACGTGCACGACAACGCACGACAGCCATACGAGAAGAAGAGAAGAGAAGAGAGTGGTTCACACCTTGAGTTCGGGCTTAGGTTGCTTGGCCGTCTTGTCACGTATCGCCTCGAAGTATTGAAGCACCGGCCGATGTTCGAACTTGTCGGCGTAACAGTGGAAGTTGTCGACGAGTTTCCGCAGCGACCGCTCGTTGTAAGCGATCAGAGAGAGGCAGTAGGCCAGGTCGCGCCACTGTCTCTCTTTCTCGGCGTAGCGTAGCCTCGTGCAGAGCTTCTCTACCAGGGACTCGTGCTGGCGGTCCTTCTGTATCAGCCCCATGATGAAGCTAACAATACAGGACAGAACGTTGGTTTTTGGTTATTAAAAAACCCGAATTTGGGGTCAGTACAACTACCTGAAACTAAACGAAATGTCGGGGCCCTGCAGACCCCTAATCTATCAATCTCTATGCAACGGCCAGATAAAGCAGCAATATGATGCCTGATTGTGGTGTTTTTAAATCACAGTATAACATCCAAGCCAACATCCAAGGACCACATTAAATATATCATGATTCATGTTACTTCATTATGACCTTTACACACACCTAGGCAAAGGCCTGACGATTGAGATGTCATGATAATAATAGGATTTGTAATTCTAGTGGATGATTCTAAAGTCCAGGGGCTGGGCTTAGTTGCTCTCTGGCTTTCAACAATGTCAGCCATAGTCCAGGAACATATTTTTAAAACATATGACTTCGTAGAGGAATTCACTTGCTAGGCCTAGGCTAGGGCCTAGACTGCTGAATCGAGTACTGATGACCCCATCACCTTCACCTGTAGGTAGGGTTAAGCCTAGCCCTATTTATTGGCATCTTTAAACACATGCTCATGAACTAGGCCTAGGCATCACATTCAAATACAGTAAAACCTTCTTTGTACGTTTTCGAGGGACCCGAGACAAAAAAACGTGGTAACGGGAAAAACGCACTACTGTATTGAAAATTGAAATGCTTAAAATTTGTCTTTTCATACATTCCTAACACTTATAATCTTGTAAAAGCCCCCCCCCCCCGACACCATTCTTCATTCTTATCTAAGAAGGGTCGTAAGCGAGGCCTGGCGACCAAGGTCATGCAGCTAGATTAGGCTGTGATGACGTATTATAAAAAACGGGAGTGGGTAAAAATATTGTTGTCTATACTTAGGACAATAGGAGTAGTCGAAGTGCGAGGGCAATGTTAATTATCTCTGTAGTTTGACAAAAGCCTTTTGTAAAGAGGACCACTGGACGAGGGTATGTTATTTATGGTAAGCAGGTAAAGAACCTCAGTGCCGGCAGCCGAGATCGTAGATAAAAGGACCCTTTCAGAGAGACCCCCCCCCCCCCCTCCCACGCGGAACGAGATGCAGCTGGGCTGGTCAAGGTCAAGGCACTCACTGGCCGCTGGGTTGCATTGTGTTGAGCGAGGGAAGGGGGTGGGGGGGGGGGGGGGGGAGGGCGCTTCGCAGAACTGGGATGAATGAATGACTAACGTGGTCGGCTTGAACAATAACAACTTGTAATTCGACTCACTTGCTGGCCAGAAAAACCGATTATGAGAACACAGAAAACGTACTATAGGATCTAATTACCTTGACGGACTGATTTTTGAAACGCATTAACGTAAAAAACGTAATATTGGGAAACGTGTTAAAGAAATAAATTATGCATAAATGCCATAAGGCTTCGCCGGAACCTCGTAAAAAAAACGCACAAACGTAAAAAACGTAGAAAAGCGAAACGTACAAAGGCGGTTCTACTGTACTTCAGTAGGGCTGGGATAATTAAACGTTTAAACATTGAAACGCCCGTGGCTAATTACACGTTAAAGGATTTTGTTAAGAAATTAAACGCCAAATGGTCGTATTGTTAATTTCCCACCCGTGGTATCCCATTTCATCTAAGTTTGTTGTATCAGCACGAAAACTCGAAAAAATTATCCCGACAAGTTCCCGACCTCGCCCGGGAACATAAGATTTTAGTTCCTGCTACTCGCTCGTTTGGCCGTCGCCGTAATTACTTCGCGAGATGCGTAAGACGTTAGTTCGTTCAAGCTGCAATAAAACATTACTCTACCCTATTTTTCATGCCGCGACCGCGAGAGACATTTCCCAAATACATTTTTTGTGTGTGCTTATTTACAATTTTGGCATTTAAACGCGATTAATTTAACAGTTTAACCGTTTAGGCCATTAAACGATCTATCCCACCCCTATACTACAGTATCTAGTTAATACCTTCATTAATCAAAAATCCTACCTATAGGTTATACTAGACTTAGTACATATTTATAAAGAAATTGGATCATAACAGGTGAAGTCACGGAACCGTCCCGCCCCGACTCACCTCATGATCTTGTCGAAGTGTTGCTCCTCGACCTCCTCGCTCGTCAGCCTCGAGATGATATCGGGCATCGCGTTGTAGAGGTCGTTGCCGCGGAGACTCATCTGCAACAGATACAACGTTAGGGTCCCTGAATAACATAACAAATTTAAAACCTACAATTTTTTTTTTAAAGTTACAATTGGGCTACCAAAATATGATTGAAAAATGGTAAAATTTCATTTCCCATCCGTTTACTTACGTTCCACACTAGGGTTTTTAATTTGAGCCGATATGGCACCGCAATGGTATGGTCAGCTGAGAGGAATGACCGGTAACCAAATCCCAAAACTAGCTTTTGAGCTTTTGAAAAGAAGAGTGGCAAGACCTCGAGACAGATGGCAAGACCAGGTGCAGATGTGGAGGAAAGAGAGGAGTGGGCAGTGAGAGTGGCAAGACCAGGTGCAGATGTGGAGGAAAGAGAGGAGTGGGCAGTGAGAGTGGGAAGACCTCGAGACAGATGGCAAGACCAGGTGCAGATGTGGAGGAAAGAGAGGAGTGGGCAGTGAGAGTGGCAAGACCTCGAGACAGATGGCAAGACCAGGTGCAGATGTGGAGGAAAGAGAGGAGTGGGCAGTGAGAGTGGGAAGACCTCAAGACAGATGGCAAGACCAGGTGCAGATGTGGAGGAAAGAGAGGAGTGGGCAGTGAGAGTGGCAAGACCTCGAGACAGGTGGCAAGACCAGGTGCAGATGTGGAGGAAAGAGAGGAGTGGGCAGTGAGAGTGGGAAGACCTCGAGACAGATGGCAAGACCAGGTACAGATGTGGAGGAAAGAGAGGAGTGGGCAGTGAGAGTGGGAAGACCTCGAGACAGATGGCAAGACCAGGTGCAGATGTGGAGGATAGAGAGGAGTGGGCAGTGAGAGTGGGAAGACCTTGAGACAGATGGCCAGACCAGGTGCAGATGTGGAGGAAAGAGAGGAGTGGGCAGTGAGAGTGGGAAGACCTCGAGACAGATGGCAAGACCAGGTGCAGATGTGGAGGATAGAGAGGAGTGGGCAGTGAGAGTGGCAAGACCTCGAGACAGGTGGCAAGACCAGGTACAGATGTGGAGGAAAGAGAGGAGTGGGCAGTGAGAGTGGCAAGACCTCGATACAGGTGGCAAGACCAGGTGCAGATGTGGAGGAAAGAGAGGAGTGGGCAGTGAGAGTGGGAAGACCTCGAGACAGATGGCAAGACCAGGTGCAGATGTGGAGGATAGAGAGGAGTGGGCAGTGAGAGTGGCAAGACCTCGAGACAGGTGGCAAGACCAGGTGCAGATGTGGAGGAAAGAGAGGAGTGGGCAGTGAGAGTGGGAAGACCTCGAGACAGATGGCAAGACCAGGTGCAGATGTGGAGGAAAGAGAGGAGTGGGCAGTGAGAGTGGGAAGACCTCGAGACAGATGGCAAGACCAGGTGCAGATGTGGAGGAAAGAGAGGAGTGGGCAGTGAGAGTGGGAAGACCTCGAGACAGATGGCAAGACCAGGTGCAGATGTGGAGGAAAGAGAGGAGTGGGCAGTGAGAGTGGCAAGACCTCGAGACAGATGGCAAGACCAGGTGCAGATGTGGAGGAAAGAGAGGAGTGGGCAGTGAGAGTGGGAAGACCTTGAGACAGATGGCAAGACAGGTGCAGATGTGGAGGAAAGAGAGGAGTGGGCAGTGAGAGTGGGAAGACCAGGTGCAGATGTGGAGGAAAGAGAGGAGTGGGCAGTGAGGGTGGGAAGACCTTGAGACAGATGGCCAGACCAGGTGCAGATGTGGAGGAAAGAGAGGAGTGGGCAGTGAGAGTGGGAAGACCTCGATACAGGTGGCAAGACCAGGTGCAGATGTGGAGGAAAGAGAGGAGTGGGCAGTGAGAGTGGCAAGACCTCGATACAGGTGGCAAGACCAGGTGCAGATGTGGAGGAAAGAGAGGAGTGGGCAGTGAGAGTGGGAAGACCTCGAGACAGATGGCAAGACCTCGAGACAGATGGCAAGACCAGGTGCAGATGTGGAGGAAAGAGAGGAGTGGGCAGTGAGAGTGGGAAGACCTCGAGACAGGTGGCAAGACCAGGTGCAGATGTGGAGGAAAGAGAGGAGTGGGCAGTGAGAGTGGGAAGACCTCGAGACAGATGGCAAGACCAGGTGCAGATGTGGAGGAAAGAGAGGAGTGGGCAGTGAGAGTGGGAAGACCTCGAGACAGATGGCAAGACCAGGTGCAGATGTGGAGGATAGAGAGGAGTGGGCAGTGAGAGTGGCAAGACCTCGAGACAGATGGCAAGACCAGGTGCAGATGTGGAGGAAAGAGAGGAGTGGGCAGTGAGAGTGGGAAGACCAGGTGCAGATGTGGAGGAAAGAAAGGAGTGGGCAGTGAGAGTGGGAAGACCTCGATACAGGTGGCAAGACCAGGTGCAGATGTGGAGGAAAGAGAGGAGTGGGCAGTGAGAGTGGGAAGACCAGGTGCAGATGTGGAGGAAAGAGAGGAGTGGGCAGTGAGGGTGGGAAGACCTTGAGACAGATGGCCAGACCAGGTGCAGATGTGGAGGAAAGAGAGGAGTGGGCAGTGAGAGTGGGAAGACCTCGAGACAGATGGCAAGACCAGGTCAGATGTGGAGGAAAGAGAGGAGTGGGCAGTGAGAGTGGCAAGACCTCGAGACAGATGGCAAGACCAGGTGCAGATGTGGAGGAAAGAGAGGAGTGGGCAGTGAGAGTGGCAAGACCAGGTGCAGATGTGGAGGAAAGAGAGGAGTGGGCAGTGAGAGTGGGAAGACCTCGAGACAGATGGCAAGACCAGGTGCAGATGTGGAGGAAAGAGAGGAGTGGGCAGTGAGAGTGGGAAGACCTCGATACAGGTGGCAAGACCAGGTGCAGATGTGGAGGAAAGAGAGGAGTGGGCAGTGAGAGTGGGAAGACCTCGATACAGGTGGCAAGACCAGGTACAGATGTGGAGGAAAGAGAGGAGTGGGCAGTGAGAGTGGCAAGACCTCGATACAGGTGGCAAGACCAGGTGCAGATGTGGAGGAAAGAGAGGAGTGGGCAGTGAGAGTGGGAAGACCTCGAGACAGATGGCAAGACCAGGTGCAGATGTGGAGGATAGAGAGGAGTGGGCAGTGAGAGTGGCAAGACCTCGAGACAGATGGCAAGACCAGGTGCAGATGTGGAGGAAAGAGAGGAGTGGGCAGTGAGAGTGGGAAGACCAGGTGCAGATGTGGAGGAAAGAAAGGAGTGGGCAGTGAGAGTGGGAAGACCAGGTGCAGATGTGGAGGAAAGAGAGGAGTGGGCAGTGAGAGTGGCAAGACCAGGTGCAGATGTGGAGGAAAGAGAGGAGTGGGCAGTGAGGGTGGGAAGACCTTGAGACAGATGGCCAGACCAGGTGCAGATGTGGAGGAAAGAGAGGAGTGGGCAGTGAGAGTGGGAAGACCTCGAGACAGATGGCAAGACCAGGTCAGATGTGGAGGAAAGAGAGGAGTGGGCAGTGAGAGTGGGAAGACCTCGAGACAGATGGCAAGACCAGGTGCAGATGTGGAGGAAAGAGAGGAGTGGGCAGTGAGAGTGGGAAGACCTCGAGACAGATGGCAAGACCAGGTGCAGATGTGGAGGAAAGAGAGGAGTGGGCAGTGAGAGTGGGAAGACCTCGAGACAGATGGCAAGACCAGGTGCAGATGTGGAGGAAAGAGAGGAGTGGGCAGTGAGAGTGGGAAGACCTCGAGACAGATGGCAAGACCAGGTGCAGATGTGGAGGAAAGAGAGGAGTGGGCAGTGAGAGTGGGAAGACCTCGAGACAGATGGCAAGACCAGGTGCAGATGTGGAGGAAAGAGAGGAGTGGGCAGTGAGAGTGGGAAGACCTCGAGACAGATGGCAAGACCAGGTGCAGATGTGGAGGAAAGAGAGGAGTGGGCAGTGAGAGTGGCAAGACCTCGAGACAGATGGCAAGACCAGGTGCAGATGTGGAGGAAAGAGAGGAGTGGGCAGTGAGAGTGGGAAGACCTCGAGACAGGTGGCAAGACCAGGTGCAGATGTGGAGGAAAGAGAGGAGTGGGCAGTGAGAGTGGCAAGACCTCGAGACAGATGGCAAGACCAGGTGCAGATGTGGAGGAAAGAGAGGAGTGGGCAGTGAGAGTGGGAAGACCTCGAGACAGATGGCAAGACCAGATGCAGATGTGGAGGAAAGAGAGGAGTGGGCAGTGGTTGAGGAGAGCTCCCTCTCCTGGACAGGACAGGTGGGAGGACAGGAAAAAGTGGAGAAAGTTTGTGTCACAGGAAGAGGAGAGTGAATATGAGGTGCTGAGCTTGGCAGGCCGGTGCTGATTCTGTGCTGGTGGAAACATATATCGTACCCTGGTGAAGAGCTCCCGGGCGCTGGTGGCCATGTACTTGTTAGCATCCAGCATACACAGCGCCAGGTCGGTGACGCAAGACTTGACTTTAACCATCTGCGATAGTATCAGGGTCGCGCTGCACAGCATTGCGTTCTCCCTCACCTCGTCACTATCGTCACGCAGCCTGAGACAGAGATCAAACCATCAGTCGTGTTTACGTCGACTGTTCAGTACTCCATACAAGGGAGGGAGGAGAAGGCTGTTGAAATTAAATACCAGTGTAGGGCACTGTGCCCTACACTTGCCTCTTATCAAAATAAATGAACTTGAGAAAAAAAGTGTCTTAAAATAGTCTTTGAATTTTTATTACAAATTTCAAACCAAAGGTTTTCGCTTCTAGTCGAGTGGTTTGAATGGTGGGACTCACCGCGTGAAGAGGTTCGGAAGATGCGGCTCCATGGCCGTGGGGAAGCGGAACGAGAGGTCTCGCAGAGTGATGGCGAAGTTGGAGCGAACTGCCGAGCTGCTGCAGTGTAGAGCAAACGTCACCAGCGTCTGCAATAGCGCGTTAGTTTAGTACGGCAAACCTTCCTGCTGCAGCTATACTACACAATAGCTAACCACTTGAGCTGCTGCAGTGTAGAGCAAACGTCACCAGCGTCTGCAATAGCGCGTTAGTTTAGTACGGCAAACCTTCCTGCTGCAGCTATACTACACAATAGCTAACCACTTGAGCTGCTGCGTGTAGAGCAAACGTCACCAGCGTCTGCAATAGCGCACGAGCGCGTTAGTTTAGTACGGCAAACCTTCCTGCTGCAGCTATACTACACAATAGCTAACCACTCGAGCTGCTGCAGTGTAGAGCAAACGTCACCAGCGTCTGCAATAGCGCGTTAGTTCAGTGCCGCAAACCTTCCTGCTGCAGCTATACTACACAATAGCTAACCACTTGAGCTGCTGCAGTGTAGAGCAAACGTCACCAGCGTCTGCAATAGCGCGTTAGTTCAGTACCGCAAACCTTCCTGCTGCAGCTATACTACACAATAGCTAACCACTTGAGCTGCTGCAGTGTAGAGCAAACGTCACCAGCGTCTGCAATAGCGCGTTAGTTTAGCACCGCAAACCTTCCTGCTGCAGCTATACTACACAATAGCTAACCACTTGAGCTGCTGCAGTGTAGAGCAAACGTCACCAGCGTCTGCAATAGCGCGTTAGTTTAGTACGGCAAACCTTCCTGCTGCAGCTATACTACACAATAGCTAACCACTTGAGCTGCTGCAGTGGAGAGCAAACGTCACCAGCGTCTGCAATAGCGCGTTAGTTTAGTACCGCAAACCTTCCTGCTGCAGCTATACTACACAATAGCTAACCACTTGAGCTGCTGCAGTGTAGAGCAAACGTCACCAGCGTCTGCAATAGCGCGTTAGTTTAGTACCGCAAACCTTCCTGCTGCAGCTATACTACACAATAGCTAACCACTTGAGCTGCTGCAGTGGAGAGCAAACGTCACCAGCGTCTGCAATAGCGCGTTAGTTTAGTACGGCAAACCTTCCTGCTGCAGCTATACTACACAATAGCTAACCACTTGAGCTGCTGCAGTGTAGAGCAAACGTCACCAGCGTCTGCAATAGCGCGTTAGTTTAGCACCGCAAACCTTCCTGCTGCAGCTATACTACACAATAGCTAACCACTTGAGCTGCTGCGTGTAGAGCAAACGTCACCAGCGTCTGCAATAGCGCACGAGCGCGTTAGTTTAGTACGGCAAACCTTCCTGCTGCAGCTATACTACACAATAGCTAACCACTTGAGCTGCTGCAGTGTAGAGCAAACGTCACCAGCGTCTGCAATAGCGCGTTAGTTTAGTACCGCAAACCTTCCTGCTGCAGCTATACTACACAATAGCTAACCACTTGAGCTGCTGCAGTGTAGAGCAAACGTCACCAGCGTCTGCAATAGCGCACGAGCGCGTTAGTTTAGTACCGCAAACCTTCCTGCTGCAGCTATACTACACAATAGCTAACCACTTGAGCTGCTGCAGTGTAGAGCAAACGTCACCAGCGTCTGCAATAGCGCGTTAGTTTAGTACCGCAAACCTTCCTGCTGCAGCTATACTACACAATAGCTAACCACTTGAGCTGCTGCAGTGTAGAGCAAACGTCACCAGCGTCTGCAATAGCGCGTTAGTTTAGTACCGCAAACCTTCCTGCTGCAGCTATACTACACAATAGCTAACCACTTGAGCTGCTGCAGTGTAGAGCAAACGTCACCAGCGTCTGATATAGCGCGTTAGTTCAGTACCGCAAACCTTCCTGCTGCAGCTATACTACACAATAGCTAACCACTTGAGCTGCTGCAGTGTAGAGCAAACGTCACCAGCGTCTGCAATGACGCACGAGCGCGTTAGTTCAGTACCGCAAACCTTCCTGCTGCAGCTATACTACACAATAGCTAACCACTCGAGCTGCTGCAGTGGAGAGCAAACGTCACCAGCGTCTGCAATAGCGCGTTAGTTTAGTACGGCAAACCTTCCTGCTGCAGCTATACTACACAATAGCTAACCACTTGAGCTGCTGCAGTGTAGAGCAAACGTCACCAGCGTCTGCAATAGCGCGTTAGTTTAGTACGGCAAACCTTCCTGCTGCAGCTATACTACACAATAGCTAACCACTTGAGCTGCTGCAGTGTAGAGCAAACGTCACCAGCGTCTGCAATAGCGCGTTAGTTTAGTACGGCAAACCTTCCTGCTGCAGCTATACTACACAATAGCTAACCACTTGAGCTGCTGCAGTGTAGAGCAAACGTCACCAGCGTCTGCAATAGCGCACGAGCGCGTTAGTTTAGTACCGCAAACCTTCCTGCTGCAGCTATACTACACAATAGTTAACCACTTGAGCTGCTGCAGTGTAGAGCAAACGTCACCAGCGTCTGCAATAGCGCGTTAGTTTAGCACCGCAAACCTTCCTGCTGCAGCTATACTACACAATAGCTAACCACTTGAGCTGCTGCAGTGTAGAGCAAACGTCACCAGCGTCTGCAATAGCGCGTTAGTTTAGTACCGCAAACCTTCCTGCTGCAGCTATACTACACAATAGCTAACCACTTGAGCTGCTGCAGTGTAGAGCAAACGTCACCAGCGTCTGCAATAGCGCGTTAGTTTAGTACCGCAAACCTTCCTGCTGCAGCTATACTACACAATAGCTAACCACTTGAGCTGCTGCAGTGTAGAGCAAACGTCACCAGCGTCTGCAATAGCGCGTTAGTTCAGTACCGCAAACCTTCCTGCTGCAGCTATACTACACAATAGCTAACCACTTGAGCTGCTGCAGTGTAGAGCAAACGTCACCAGCGTCTGCAATAGACCGTTAGTTTAGTACCGCAAACCTTCCTGCTGCAGCTATACTATACAATAGCTAACCACGCGACAGTAAAGTAGCCACACACCAAGTTCTACTTCTCTATGGATCAAACGAATGTCAAAACCACAATTTTTATAACATTCCTATTTATTTCAAACTTACCTTACAGTTGCTAACACTGTGACAAATTCAATAACCTCTAACACACCGACTACACGTTTAAACGTTTAATCTTCCCATCGCTACGCAACATTTAACGTTGTTGCACGTATTTACCTTGACGTTTGCCGCCAGGAATGCTGGGGAGACGGCCATGAGCTTCCCCAGAGCGAGGAACGCAGCCGAGTGGAGGGGTTCACACTGAGCGATCTCCGGCACTGAGACCAGCTTCACAATGAAGCTCCTGCCAGGACAGAGGCACAATTATAGGTTACACAATTGAAGGTTTCTAAATTCGCAGTTACAATTTTAATGGTCTTGAATTTTGGAAAAGTCAGCTTTAATTCATTTACACGTGTTTAAATGGTCAAACAGTATCACTTGTATCTTAATCTTTGAGAAAACTTGTTTTTGTGCAACGTCCGAATCCGCAAGGGAATCGAGTACCCCAATCTACCCTTTCTTTCACACGATCATAACAACGAAATGTTGGCACAGTGAGCGAGGCTAACAAACCAATTGACATTAAGTGCAAATGCTGCCAACGTTGTGTTGTGTATAAGATGTACAGATTTATGTTATAATATTATATTATCTAATAATAAACCTTTAGGATTGGAGTGAAGCTGATAGATTGTTGACATAATTCATTACCACCTGATCATCTTCATTTAAATTGCCCAGCAATGAAATTATAATGCAAACACATAGGTAATAAAACAAAAATGTAATACCAAAAGTGTTATTATATATATAAAATATTATATTATAAATATTTAGGTAAAATTGAAGGTAATTGTGGCCAAGAAAACGCCCATCATAATAACGAGAGTGTACAACCGAGTGACTCACGCGAGCAGGCCTAGCAGGTTCTTGCCGTCCAAGAGCTCGTTCTCGCAAAGCACTCGCACCGTCTCAGCGTCTTGGTCGTCTGCCACAGCGCCCACCAGCTGATCATCCAGATCCTGACAACAATAATAAGAAAATGAATGGCTGAAAAGTAGGGGTGTGCGAATCCAAGTGTTTGCTTTCGAATCCGAATCTCGATTCCGGAGCAAAAATATCCTCGAATCCGAATCCGAATCTAAAGATTAAAAAAAAAAAACTGAAACAAAAATAATAAAATTATACAAAATAAACTTACCACTTGGAGTTTTACATTGTTTCTTGCATGTGTTGCACGTAGAAGTGTCTTTGTCAGCAGCACTAGTGTTTTTACGGAAAAAATCTCAAATTGCACTCCTAGGCCTTTTGGGCGTCGCTCCAACCCCAACCGGCTGCGGATCATCCACATATCTTCCTCATCATTCTTACTCATTTTTTTACTTATAAAAAAAAAAGTAAAACGTTTTCCGCGTGCGTGATATGAAATAGTTGGAGCTTCCGTGACGCAACGGCGGCCATTTATATCGAATATCGATCGATCGCAAATCTTAATGGCGGCCATATATATCGATCCATCGCAAATCGCGAGTGAGCGGATTTGGCGCCGGATTCGAAATCGGCCGAACACTTCGATTTTTTAGGATTTTGGACTCGAGTGACGAATCGAATTTGAATCTTTAAAAGATTCGATACGGATTCGATAATTTCGAAGCTTTGCACACCCCTACTGAAAAGTCATCATTGCATAAGAGGAAAAAAAAAAAAATAATCACTCTCTCAAGAGGAGTACACGATTGCCATGTAACGGCCTGGGAATAAGTAATAAATAAATAAGTAAATAAATAAGTAAGAAAATGCGCTTAAATGATATAAAGGGTCTCTTGGTCCATCTGTACTTTTAGTATTCAAATCCCAAACTATTCGACACTCCAACAATTGCTTAATATTTTATCCGCGTTCGATTCGTATTGAGTCCGTCGTTTACACACCCTCAGTAAAAGCGTTTCCCCTCTCTCACCATTTCTTCCTCCCCGAGCTCCTTCCTCGCCTGCCTCTCTTCCTCCTTCCTCTTCCTGGTCTCTGCTTCCACTTCCTCGGCCTTGCGTTTCCACTCCCTCAGGACGTCTCGCTCCATGTAAACCATCTGCCTGCAAGTTACAAACACTCGTACATCCTTCTTCTTCTTTTCATATGCCCACATTGTAGGCTCATTGTCATTAGGCCATCAGTATCATACAGTTCCTCCTCCTAGTTTGCATCAAGTGGTATGAATCTATTTTGTCCTTAAGACTTAGACATCTCATGACGCGCTCTCTACTTAGTGTTTGCTCCCACCGAGACATTAAGTGTAACTTGTAAGCAGCTAATTGTAAACAATAGTAACTTAGATCTGTGAATGTCTTTAATTCAAAAGCTTGGCCACCAATTCAATTTAATACGTACAGTTCAAGCTAGAGATGAAGCCCTTGCAGAAGGTAAGGGCATAATAATTTCAGAGTGTTAAATGTTCTTTCAATTCAAATTCTAGTTTATAGGATCGCTTCTAATTTGAATGAAAGCTCATTACTCGGATGCATCTGATCATCTGATGTAACACTTTCAAGCAAGAAGAGTAATCATTATAATCACATATGAAGCCAGAGGCCCAGTATTTTGGCCATATCTTTGAATATTTCAACATTAAGACTTGAGAAGAATGAATTGACTTCAACATTAAGATTTGAGAAGAATGGAATAATGCATTATAAGCACGCTTTTCCAGAAAAAAACAAACAAATGTAACTTGATAATATTTTTACTATCGACTATAGAGATTTCAATGAATATATAAAATATCGATCATGGTGTGCGTACACAGTACTTACCTGAGTCCGATGTGTCCGACGCAATGGATCAGCCTGCAGAGCATCATACACAGGCTGGATCGGCGCTTGTGTGACGGATCGTCAGGGGAACACTGGTCCACTGAAACACAGACTTGCGCTTAGTGCGCTTCTAATCAGAACACTGAACACAGACTTGCACTTAGTGCCCCAACAACAGCCTTCTATTATTATATGCAGATGTTAAGACACGTATTTTAATTCTTCATTTTTCGATTTAACACCAGGGCCCTCATTCCAGTACGTAAGTTGCAACCAGTTGCAACTTACAGTTGTAGTAGTAGTATCTTTATTATTTAGCATAAATGCTATTTTTCATTTACATAAGTACATAAATATACAAGAACAGACATAGTTACATTATTTTACATTTACATTCTTTAATCCAGGTCCAACATTCTCTTCTAAATTTATAACTATCCTTAATATCCCTTATGTTTTGTGGTACACGATTAAATATATTTATACCTCTTATAAAAATTGATTTTTCTCCAAATCCACTGTTTATTCTTTTTACAAAAATATTTGTTTTATTTCGTAGGTTATATTTTTGTATTTCAGAGTTCAAAATCAATTTCTTACTTAAGTAATTTGGTGCCTTTCCATGAGATATTTTATTTATGAGGCATAATGTATTTAGCAGTATTCGCTCCTTTATTGTTTGCCAACATAGTGCTTCACACATCTTGGTTATAGATGTTTCTCTGTTTACTCGCAGAATACTTCTCATAGCTTTGTTTTGAATTCTCTGAAGTATCTCTATCTCATTTTTATTTAACATAAATAGTATGGAACTGCAATAATCTATGATAGGAGCAACAATTGCTTGATAGATCTGGATTTTTGACTTTAGGGGCACATTATTATGTATGCGACAAAATAGTCCTACCTTTCTTGCCATTTTTTTTGCAATGTACTTGCTTACAATTTCCAAAACTCGCTCTACCACAATTTGTGAGTGAGCCTATGAGTGTATATGATGGAAGGCTAATAAATGAAATGAAATGAAACGCCCAGGTTATGGAATAAGGGGGCGCAACTTTGCAACCGGCTACAACTGTTCTGGAAGGAGGGCCCAGGTTTCAGAATCCGTTTGAGCGAGGGTCGTTTTGACGATACTTGATAGAACGTAAAGCGCGGTTCTTGCGACCAGTCACTCACCTGGAGGGAAACCTCGCACAGTGTTGAGCTCACTCTCGTACTGCGCACACATGTTCTTCAGTATGAACTCGCACGTGATGTCCGGGTCCAGAGACAACTAGACAGACAAAATACAAATACGACAACATTAGTTATTGTTAGGGATGTCAACGATTACGATTAAATCGATTCGATTAATCGATTATTAATCGAAAACGATTAATCGATTATTAATAAAAAAAATCGATTTTAAATTTTCGCGCTTTTTTAAATTTAGTTCTCAAGATCTGCCGCCTATTCGAGCGCGAGCGCTAGCATCGCTATTGCTCAGTTTCATTTACAGTAGGCCTAGGCCTAAGAACAGCAACAGCATAACTTTGCGTCATAATTTGAGCCGAATTTCCAGTCATATTTTGAATAGCTGTGTCTAGTCGCCTACCCTAGACCCAGCATTCGACGCCTACGATCTATAAAAATACGAGTTGTTATGTTTGTTCACAAATAACAAAAGAAGTAAGGTTAGAAAAGTCGCTACGATTTTTAGTTCACATCACGTAAATTTTAGTTACGCTGCACATGAAAATAATAATATTACGACGCATATTCAGCATACTTAATTACTTATTGGTTCAAAAAAAACGGGAAGTGAATAACTATAGCCATTCAGGCCTAGCTAGGACAGAAATTATCGTCGAAATCTTGGACAGAACATAACAAAAATACTCCGTGACGTAAAATATATCGATAGTCGAAAAGAAGTCGAATTGCGAACTCGTGGCTTGCGCGGGCAATTCAAACTAACCGAAACCAGACCGAAGTTTGGAAGAAACTTGCTACTATACCGACATTTAACAAAACGATTAAAATCGATTAATAATCGATTATGGAGGTGAAAGTGAATTTGATTATCGATTATAATAATTTAATCGTTTGACATCCCTAGTTATTGTATTTATTGTCGACCAAGTCGGTAACAAAAACAAAATTTTGGTGTGGGGACTTTTATGCAATTTATTATGTGCTTCGTTGCTGTGACGGCGCCAAAGTCGCCGTGTAGAAGATAAACTAAAGTAAAGTTTCAAAGTTAACAACCCCAGCCCAAACGAGTAGTCCAACCTGGGAGCTTTTGCATCGGAAGCAAGAACAAACCTACTGGACCAAGAAGCCACACATAACATACGAGTCAGAGAACAAGGGGCAGCATCTACATTATAGACATTCAGAATGGAATATTCCATACATTTTAAGGAGACGGTAGCTTAAATGTTTAAAACAAACGTTTTCACATTTTCCACATCTTCACAGGTTGCACATTCACATGCAAAAGGTACATCACATGCAATTTTGTATAGTTGTGATACTCAAAATCAAGAACGGTTTAGTACTCGTATCATTAAATAAATAAATAAATAAATTCACATTTAGAGTCCACCCACTCAGTAACTAAACTGATTTGCAGTGGGGGACTTTAATTTAAAGTTACTAAACCAATCATGAAGGCTTCGAACACCATCGACGAGTGAGCGATAACCAATCAAAGATCGATATTTCAAATACGAAACATATGAATCAGTGATTGGACAGTGCGAACACCTGCGGACAAATGCCAGAATCAACAAGGCCGATTCAGAACAACTCTGAATTTATTGAGTGCTTCGTTGCTAGGACGGCTCCAAAGTCAGTCCTCACGCATGTTAAGTTGGCTAATAGGACACATCTTTGGCTACAAGATGGTTAGCAACATTTGTGAACCCCCGAGCGGGGAGACAATATAAGACTCA
Organism: Isoperla grammatica; assembly: GCA_945910005.1. Lineage (NCBI taxonomy): Eukaryota > Metazoa > Arthropoda > Insecta > Plecoptera > Perlodidae > Isoperla > Isoperla grammatica. Next base: position 222,046 of record OX246749.1, on the reverse strand, counting down.
CCGAGTAGATGAGATCGATCGCGTCGCTACACATCGGGATGTAGTTGGCGTCCATGGTGCCTCTCAGCCCGGTCACCACCAGGTTGGCAAGACTGGTGATGATTGCGTGATCGCTCGACAGCCTGCGGACCATTCGTTGGTTAGACACGTATCCTGTCTTCGTGCAAGCTGTTTCAAAGACAGTCAACAGATTCCGCACGTTCTTTCACGCATTCGTAACGCCGGTCTCCCATTTAGTCTAGTGCCAAAGCCTGATTAGTCATGTGGCTACAGATAGGCCTACGTCTTTTTAGCATTAATTTTCTCTTAAGTTTAATTTAGCATTTTGTAGCATCTATTTTTTTCTTTTCATCAAAACCTTGAATAAATCTGCTTCTTCTGCACTTCTAATGGAAAATTATAAAACTGATATTTAAAATCAATTGAATTGTAACAACTTAAAGGGTAAGAATTAATTATTATTACCCAATTCTCAATAGGAATGGAAATGTATTTTTTTTTGTAAATGAGTATTCTTAAGCATTTAAAAAAACACATGTTCACCTAAAAAAAGAATCTCTAGATGCCCACTGGGCAATTGCAGTAAGAATTTCTAGGTATCCAACCCCAAGGTTGTAAATTATCTCTAATGGACGTGTTTTAAGTCTATGGTAACTAAAGAAGTACGATATTAAGAGCGAAGGATACCTCTACGTCAAAAACCGCAGACAATTTTCATTTTTTAATTATATCTCAAGATTGAAACACAAAATCGAAATCTAAGAAACCACAGCGCTGTGGTTTCTTAGATTTTCGATTTTGTGTTTCAATCTCGAGATATAATTAAAAAATGAAAATTTTCTGCGGTTTTTGACGTAGAGGTATCCTTCGCTCTTAAGCAGCAGGCTCACTTGACAGGTTCAGCATCCTTGCTCGGCTTCTTGGGGTTGAGGTGTCCCAGTGCCTGACAGGTGTACATGACGAGCCGGTAGTCTTCTCCACCTCTCTGTCCGAAGCCAACCTTGGCTAGCGGAACCATCGACTGCTTCAACATGTCCAGCTGATGTCCAGACCTGACAACAAGCGTACGTCACGTCACGTCGTCAGCCATTAGACAGCTGTGTTGTTGTTGTTGATAGTTTTAGTTGTTACAGTTATGTAATATATGTGATAGTTTTAGATAGTTTTAGTTGTTATAGTTATGTGATACACGTGATAGTTTTAAATAGTGATGGTTGTTGATAGTTTTTGTTTACAATACAAATATGACAAAATTCTATGTTATAACTTGTAACCTTCAAGGGTAGTAATAAACTGAATTGAACTGAACTGAAGGTTGCTATGGCACCACTTTACTTAACCACTATCTACACACAGCTAGTGAACATAATCCCTCACCGACTGCCATTAAAACCCACTCCAATTCTATATTAACCACTCTACATGGACTAGATGCTTCTGGTGCCAAGTTTAGCTGACAATTGTTCATCGTTGTATGGTGAGCGGCACAGATAAGGAGGTTGCTCAGCTCTGCTCTCACCTCCAGACCATCTCTAGCAGAACGATGGCCGCGACGCTGTCGTCCCTGGATACCTCTGGGCCGACAGCCGCAAAGCGCTCCCACAGCATCTGGCAGGTGTGAAGGTCGACAGCGCCGGCGCGGGACCACTCGGCCATCATCCGGTCCAGGGCCGCCTTCTGGCCCAAGGTCACGGTCGACAGCAGCTTCGTCAGGTTGGTACAAGCGACCGCCGCCCGGTTGCTGCAAAGTTACACGTGCGTTGCGTTATTACACACATACCCTCTAGACACGCTACACAGTTACACGTGCGTTGCGTTATTACGCGGCAGACGAACAACAAACACATACCCTTTAGACCAGGGGTGCCCAACATACAGCCCGCGGGCCGCATGCTGCCCGCCAAGCCATTTCATCTGGCCCACACCTCCCACTTACATTCCAGTCTCACGACTAAACCCACGAAGAAAATTCAGTTATATCTGAAAGCACATTGTTTCGAAATTTATTCGGTGGATATGTGTATAACTATATTTTAGACTTCGCAGCGAAAAATGATCACAATTCTTTTGTATATCTACTTCTAGTTTTGTTCTTGGTCAAGCCTACTTTCTTGGAAGCCGAGGAATGGGTGGTATTATTGTTTTCTGTGGTGACATCCGACTTACAAACTAGCGAGGGCTCTACTGGCACAGACAACAAATGGTACTGGTTTACCAAATGTCCCCGCAAATATGTTTCACCCTTTTAGTTGTGATCTTGCAAAGGAATCATCATGACTCGAAGCATAAAACATGTGTGATAAATATTAAAGATTAATTTTGCATTGAAAATGTAAATAAACTTGAGAAAAATCTTATATCACAGCACAGTATGTTTAAAAAGAAGGTTAATGAGAATCAAGCGTCTGTCCGCGCTAGTTTTCGTGTTGCTCACAAATCACAATTACTATGAGCGGGGGGAAGACCATTTTCTGATGGGGAATTTGATATAGATATAGAATAACCAGACTATTTACATGTATATATGTGGCCCGCCAACATTAAATAATTATGCCATGTGGCCCACTTCTAAATTAAGTTGGGCACCCCTGCTCTAGACACCCCTCACACCTCTCATACCCTCTAAAAACAAAATCACATTGAAGGGCGAAGGATAGTCTCTACGTCAAAAACCGCAGAAAATGTTCATTATTAAATTATATCTCAAGATTGTAACAAGAAATTGAAAATCTAAATCAGCAGCGCACTGTGCTTTGGTAAGCCATACAGACTGAATAAAATATTATAAGCATTAAAGTAGTATTTCGATTATAATTCGATAATTAGTAATAAAATTAATTATTTATAAAAAACATACTGATTACAGTAAAACCTCCTTTGTACGTTTTCGAGGGACCCGAGACAAAAAAACGTGGTAACGGGAAAAACGCACTATTGAAATGCTTCAAATTTGTCTTTTCATACATTCCTTACACTTATAATCTTGTAAAAGCTCCCCCCCCCCCCCCCCCCCACCCCGACACCATTCTTCATTCTTATCTAAGAAGGGTCGTAAGCGAGGCCTGGCGACCAAGGTCATGCAGCTAGACTAGGCTGTGATGACGTATTATTAAAAACTGGAGTGGGTAAAAATATTGTTGTCTATACTTAGGACAATGGGAGTAGTCGAAGTGCGAGGGCAATGTTAATTATCTCTGTAGTTTGACAAAAGCCTTTTGTGGAGGACCACTGGACGAGGGTTTGTTATTTATGGTAAGCAGGTAAAAAACCTCAGTGCCGGCAGCCGAGATCGTAGATAAAAGGACCCTTTCAGAGACCCCCCCCCCCCCCCCCCTCCCACGCGGAACGAGATGCAGCTGGGCTGGTCAAGGTCAAGGCACTCACTGGCCGCTGGGTTGCATTGTGTTGAGCGAGGGAAGGGGGTGGGGGGGGGGGGACGCTTCGCAGAACTGGGATGAATGAATGACTAACGTGGTCGGTTTGAACAATAACAACTTGTAATTCGACTCACTGGCTGGCCGGAAAAACCAACTATGAGAACACAGAAAACGTACTATAGGATATAATTACCTTGACGGACTGATTTTTGAAACGCATTAACGTAAAAAACGTAATATTGGGAAACGTATTAAAGAAATAAATTATTCATAAATGCCATAAGGCTTCGCCGGGACCTCGTAAAAAAAACGCACAAACGTAAAAAACGTAGAAAAGCGAAACGTACAAAGGCGGTTCTACTGTATAATATAAGTCACGACTTAGAGCATTCAATGTGTAGAGCTTACTAAACTACAGTGCGCTGTTGATTCAGATTTTTGATTTCGAAGCCCATTCTTGTGATATAATTTAAAAATGAAAATTTTGTGCGGTTTTTGACGTAGAGGTATCCTTCCCTGTTAATAGAAATATCCTGTGTCATTTGTGTAAGATTTTCTTGGCTACAGCTAAAAATGAGAATGTGAAAATGTGGGAATGTGCTGTATAAATGTTTTGGAGTTAATGCGCTTACCGCGGGGCCGCGATATTGGGTCCCAGGTAGACCAGAGCGTAGGAGGCGGCCACAGCGCTGCGAACGCTCTCCTCGGGGGAGCAAGTCAGCTTCAACATCGTCCGTAGTCCGGTGTCGATCCCGTCCAGCTTCGTGTCGTGAGACATCGTGAAGAAGTTGACGGCCTCGATAACGTCCGAAGTGACGGAAGAGTTGAGGATGGATCTTACGACTCCCACCGCTCCGTTCAACTCCTTCATTGTGTTGTACGATACCTGCGCACAGAGAGATGCGTAGTAACCTAATGGAAGAGTTAAGGATGGTTCTAACGCTATGTTCAACTCCTTCATTGTGTTGTACGATACCTGCGCACAGAGAGATGGGTAGTAACCTAATGGAAGGGTTAAGGACGGTTCTAACGCTGCATTCAACTTCTTCATCGTGTTAAATAGACAAAACTACACAGAAACTCCATCTTTTAAAAAAAATAACTACGTATATACATCCTTGGTGCAACACTTCTTACACTACGCAATTACATGTAAACTCTTGATTTGAAAGAAGACGTGGACATGTATATTAATAAAATTAATTACAGTGTATACTCTGTGTTACTTGACATTAGGTACTCTATTGGCAGATATAAACAAAACTGACAATCATCGTCATAATATCGATATAAACAAAACAAAGGCTATAGCCTTTGCTTAAAACTAATACTTTCCGTCAAGACTGACATTTATTACTTGTATGTAAAAAAAGACTGAATGTAACAAAATGTAATAGTCATAAGGAAATAAAACGATCTATCTATCTATCTATCTATCTATCTATCTATCTATCTATCTATCTATCTATCTATCTATCTATCTATCTATCTATCTATATATGACAGAAACCCCACATTATTTGAGATAATAACGTGTATAGGTCCTTGGTGCAACATTTCTTACACTACGCTTTTACGTGTATACTCTTGATTTGATAGAGGACGAGGGCATGTTAAGTTGCCTTGTATACTCTGTCTTAATTGACATTAGGTACTCTATTGGCAGATATAAACAAAACTGACAGAAACCCCACTATTAATTAGATAATTACGTGTATAGGTCCTTGGTGAAACATTTCTTACACTTTGCTTCTACGTGTATACTCTTGATTTGATCAAGGACGAGGGCATGTTAAGTGGCCTTTTATACTCACTCTTAATTGACATTAGGTACTCTATTGGCAGATCAAACAAAACTGACAGAAACCCCACCTTGTTTGAGATAATTACGTGTACCGTATTTACACGCATAAAGGCCGCATACGATTATAAGATGCAGTGCACTTTTTGAGCTTTACTTTTCAGAAAACAATTTGTTTCCGTTTATAAGCCGCAGTTATTATATTCGAGAAAGGACCATAAAATAATGTGAATTAATAATTGGTATACAGTAAGGAACTGGCCGTATTCGGTAATAGAGGTTACGTGAGTGCAGTGGCGTATTCACGGGGGGGGAGGGGGGGGACAAAACCCCCCCCTTTTGCAAAGGAAACATGGAAAATTACCGTTTACATTTCATTTCAATAGACAGCATTTCAATAGACAGTATCAATAGACAGTAATTCAATAGACAGTTAGATGTTTTACTTTATAATTATTGTATATTGCTGTAATTAAAAGCAAAAGCAATACGAAAAATATGCAAATTATTGATTGAGGTTCCTTTTATTAGCGGTGCTAAGAAAAAAATGTGTTGCCAGAAACTCAGTAATCTTGTTTCAGTTGGCCGCTGTAAAACGCACAGATTTGCACTAAAATTACCTTGACGAGATTTTTTTCGGGGGGCAAGCCCCCCGGAACTCCAATTATGTTTCGGCATCCACTCTCTATATGGGTTGAAAACCCCCCCCTTTCCCAATTCCTGGATACGCCACTGCGTGAGTGTTAGATCAAATGTAAGGAATGTACTTTAGGTAGTTCTCTGCATCCCGCTGGCCCGCTAATGCACTGAGCGCATAGGGGTTTGGGGAGGGGAGGAGTTGGTGATGCGTACACGAGATGCGCGGGCGAGCGGCTGGCAGCGGGCCAACAAAACATCATCATGCTGTAGAGCGAAGGAGAGAGAGAGAAAGAGAATGAGCTTCGCCGACCAAAAGAATTCTAACGGGGGGGGGGGGGGGGGGGTGGAATGAAGTAGAAACCCGCGAAATCTGATACATTTTGTATACTCAATCAATGCCGCAAATGCCCCGACAAACACGACGACGAATGACTCACTTTGTCGCAGAGCCTTATAATTTGATGCCAGGTTCGAACATAACACCCATAAACCCGTTTTTTTTTTTTTCACTTACGAAAATAAGCCGCATGGTGGTTTTGAGAGACACAAAATAAGGAAAAAAGCGCGGCTTATACGCGTGAAAATACGGTACGTCCTTGGTGCAACATTTCTTAATTATCACACGTAATTATCTCAAACAAGGGATGAAAGCGATTTGGCAGAGATCAGCATTAAATTAAAACATGGTTTGTCTATTGGATATGGGAATTTCTTTGCTTGTAAGTTGAAGGGAGCTTTGGGGTGATGGTCAAGACCAATGGGCAATGGTGCAACCACAACCAAGTGTAGAGTTGTGCGTTACCTCATAGAAGCGAAGCATCCGTCCCAGCTTGGTTAGCTCGGCAATTGTCTCCTTGTCCGACGTAGCGAGCGCGATGGGGTCACTGGTCCAGATGTCGGAGCTCGTTTCCGCCTCCCCCTCCGCCTCCGCCCCCTCATCTTCACCCCCCTGGCGCTCGTACTCCACCAACACCTTGCTCATCACCGTCACATAGAAGCGCACTCGGTCTGCCATCTCCATGCTGCAACAACACACACGGCTACATCACACTTGTCTCCAGCCCCTCATCTCCACCCCCCTGATCCCCACTCCCCTGCACCCACCAACACTACTATGTACTACTTACGTTAAACACAACATAGTAAGTTTATTCAGTTTTAAATGCACCAATGTGTAATGTAAGTATTCATTGCATCATTGCGTGACAATCTATTGCGATATATAAACTTATACAATTTATAAACGAAATATCTTCTGACAGAGATAGTATATAACAGTCTGGCCCTCTCTTAAAGAACTCTTTTTTTTAATTCTGGATGTAAGAAAGTAATTTTGATTCATCTTTAAGTTAATAAAAAGTAAAAAATACATAAGAATTGGTTGTTTAAAAATTAGAACATGTTAAGTTTTGTTTTGTTATATCTCTGTGTTCTTCTATCCCCGCTAACCAGTACGGGTTGAGTATGTTGGCATCCTTCTTCCCTCACGCAATTAGATTATAAATTAACCCATCCAGACATCATTATTTTTCAAGGCAATACCCCTGTATGCACCATTTAATTTGCAGGTAACCAAATAATTTACACCATTCAAGGTATAAAGCACTGTAACTTTTTATTTTTTCGAGATACACCTATGAAAATTTCACCAATTTTTGCCAGATTTATGCAAGGAATAGATTGAGATGATTTACTTATTATTTTTGTTATTTTAATTGTGTGTGCAGTCAGTTAAAAATATTATACATTAGCCAAGAAGACAACTTTTCTGGAATCATATCATTCCAATCAAAATTTTAGGACCATTTAAAAATAAATGAATATGAAATATATTTAGAAACATCTCTAGATTGAAATTAACACACCCACTTTAATTTATTTTCCATATTGATGGACCCAAAGAGTTGAAACTAGTTGGATGTCCTGAACTTGCGCGCGTATGCGCATTGGTAGGCCTACCTAAGCCTAGGCCTACTACCAAATCTTCATCTGAATCACTTTCACTCGATAAATCCTCATCAAAATCACTTTCAGCCGATACCTCATCCTCAGATATAAAATCTCCCTCCAAATCATCATCATCATCACCATCCAAATCATTTAAAACCGAAGAAATACCAGCCGTTGACAAGCGCGCGTCTTTACTAGCAGCCATCTTTCCGCGTCGTCAAGTTTCTTTGCAACGCAAAACATTTTCGATCACAATATCGATTATTTAAGATCGTACAAGGCCTGCCATCTATTGACAAGCGTGTAAACTAATACACTTTAGTTACCGACACTACAGGAAACTTCTTTACCACCAACAGTGTGACCCATCCTGCGCAAAAAAATCCCCAAATCCCACCACGGGCAGAACTCGTGAAAGTGCTTTAAGGCCCGGGAAGGCGACCACGGGCAAAACTCGTTTAAATGTCTGGATGGGTTAACATTGTTAAAGTGAGCACTGTAAAGTCACCTGTCTGTGCCCATGTTGCTCTGAGCCTCGCAGCGTCTCAGCGTGAGGAAAGCAGCTCGGATCTGATTGTGCTCCAGCTGATCCCGACAGGTTCGGAGGTGATCGGCCATCTCGTCGACAGTCAGCGTCTTCTTGAGCGCCCCCCTCGCCACCTCGTCCTCCACGGTCTTGTCTGCTGACACACACGACATAGTGACAGTCACTGCTGACACACACGACATAGTGACAGTCACTGCTGACACACACGACACAGTGACAGTCACTGCTGACACACACGGCATAGTGACAGTCACTGCTGACACACACGACACAGTGACAGTCACTGCTGACACACATGGCATAGTGACAGTCACTGCTGACACACACGACATAGAGACAGTCACTGCTGATACACACGACATAGTGACAGTCACTGCAGACACACACGACATAGTGACAGTCAGCGTCTTCTTGAGCGCCCCCCTCGCCACCTCGTCCTCCACGGTCTTGTCTGCTGACACACACGACATAGTGACAGTCATTGCTGACACACACGACATAGTGACAGTCACTGCTGACACACACGACATAGTGACAGTAACTGCTGACACACACGACATAGTGACAGTCACTGCTGACACACACGACATAGTGACAGTCACTGCTGACACACTGACAATCACTGCTGACACACACGACATAGAGACAGTCACTGCTGACACACACGACATAGAGACAGTCACTGCTGACACACACGACATAGAGACAGTCACTGCTGACACACACGACATAGTGACAGTCACTGCTGACACACGCTACATGGTGACAGTCACTGCTGACACACACGACATAGAGACAGTCAATGCTGACACACACGACATAGAGACAGTCACTGCTGATACACAAGACATAGTGACAGTCACTGCTGACACACACGACATAGTGACAGTCACCGCTGACACACACGACATAGTGACAGTCACTCCTGACACACACGACATAGTGACAGTCACTGCTGACACACACGACATAGTGACAGTCACTGCTGACACACACGACATAGTGACAGTCACTGCTGACACACGCGACATAGTGACAGTCACTGCTGACACACACGACATAGTGACAGTCACTGCTGACACACACGACATAGTGACAGTCACTGCTGACACACACGACATAGTGACAGTCACTGCTGACCAGTGTTGGAAAGTAGCGCGCTAAAAGTAGCGCGCTACCAGTAGCATGCTACTTTTCTTCAGTAGCGGGATGGTAGTGCGCTACTTTAAAAAACGTGGTAGCGTAGCGAGTAGCATGCTACATTTTTCAAGTAGCGTTAGCGGAAATTGCCGCTACTTTATTTTCCAATTCCCTGGCTCATGTCTTTTGAACACTTACTGACCGTCATCTAACATGCCAAACTCAAAAAACCTACCCCAACTTGACATGGTCGTAAATATCTTCGTGGGTCAATGGTTGATGAGTATTGGGCCACTACGGGCCGCCCGCCCGTGTCCCGGTTTGGTCCCGAGTTTGAAAGTTTTCTATTTATTTTACAATGTATGTTTACCTTCTTCTAGATTAATTAGTTAATATTTACAGATATAACTATTATAACGCACTGATTTTGTGTACTAGGTTGATCTATCTACATTCTACACAGTCATCAATAATAAATTATTATAATATGAGCATAAACTTACTCCCAGAAACTTGAAACCACGGTGTTTATTTGGTTTGTAGCTTTGCGTGATATGTCATACTTGTTGTTTTCGAAAAGTAGCGCAAAAAGTAGCGCGAAAAGTAGCGCGCTACTTTTTTAAAAATGTAGCGTGAACGGTAGCGCGCTACTTTTTAAGTGGAAGTAGCGGTAGCGTTAGCATGCTACTTTAAAACAGTAGCGTTTACAACACTGCTGCTGACACAACACGACATAGTGACAGTCACTGCTGACACACACGACATAGTGACAGTCACTGCTGACACACACAACATAGTGACAGTCACTGCTGACACACATGACATAGTGACAGTCACTGCTGACACACGACATAGTGACAGTCACTGCTGACACACACGCCATAGTGACAGTCACTGCTGACACACACGACATAGTGACAGTCACTGCTGACACACACGACATAGTGACAGTCACTGCTGACACACACGGCATAGTGACAGTCACTGCAGACACAGACGACATAGTGACAGTCACTGCTGGTACAAACGACATAGTGACAGTCACTGCAGACCCACACGACATAGTGACAGTCACTGCCGACCCACACGACATAGTGACAGCCACTGCTGACACACACGACATAGTGACAGTCACTGCTGACACACACGACATAGTGACAGTCACTGCTGACACACACGACATAGTGACAGTCACTGCTGACACACACGACATAGTGACAGTCACTGCTGACACACACGACATAGTGACAGTCACTGCAGAGTGCAGACACACACGACACAGTGACAGTCACTGCTGACACACACGACATAGTGACAGTCACTGCTGACACACACGACATAGTGACAGTCACTGCTGACACACACGACATAGTGACAGTCACTGCTGACACACACGACATAGTGACAGTCACTGCAGACACACACGACACAGTGACAGTCACTGCTGACACACACGACATAGTGACAGTCACTGCTGACACACACGACATAGTGACAGTCACTGCTGACACACACGACATAGTGACAGTCACTGCTGACACACACGACATAGTGACAGTCACTGCTGACACACACGACATAGTGACAGTCACTGCAGACACACACGACACAGTGACAGTCACTGCTGACACACACGACATAGTGACAGTCACCGCTGACACACACAACATAGTGACAGTCACTGCTGGCACGCTATAGTGACAGTCACTGCTGACACACATGCTATAGTGACAGTGACTATATGCAGCCAAATTTCATGCTGACACACACCATAATGACAATGACTATACACAGTAGACTGACACACACAGCCACTAGTGTTGTATGGGAGTCAAATGAGGGTGCCCAGGTGTGATGCCAGAATAAGCCCTGTTTTACTCTACGATGCACGGTTTAGCTGTAAAATGCAATTAAAAATGGATCCCAAGGTAGCCACACCCGCCATCACAGCAAAACTTTGTTATGACGTTATTCAGGGGCCCAGAAAAAGTGAACGTCATTAACATGAACAAATGACAATGAGCTTTGATACGAAAACTCTAGAAAAATTCACTTTATAGTAGTAGCACTTGATTAAGCCTTGTAAAAACTAACAACTTTAACGTTTCAATGAGGCACGTGACAGCAGACCGACGCCTAAGTCTTGTCAAATGAGCTGTACAATCAAGAGAAAGCGCTTTGTTTGACCTTGTGGCCAACAGAACGCAGCAAGTAGAGCTGCGCGTACCAGTTCGTCACGCCTGTACGTCACGCACATGTACCTCACGCACATGTACCTCACGCATGTACGTCACGCATGTACGTCACGCATGTACATCACACATGTACGTCACGCATGTACCTGACGCGGCATGTTTATCACGCCTGTACATCATGCCTGTATTTCAACTCACCTGAACGGAGGACATCTGTGACGCACTCAATCACCAGCTGCTCCATGCCGAGCCACTTCTCGTAGGCGGAGAAAGTGGGGGCGGGAACGTGGGAACACTTGGCCTTTAACTCCGCCTCCCGGCCCACCTCGGACTTCAGCTGAGCCAGAAGGTCCTCCTCTCGGAACTACGCCAACAGATACAACCAGACATTTAGCAACTTATTTTTAGAGATGTGCGGGTAATGATTTTTAGCTCGGGTCGGGTACTTCAAGTACCCTAGGGCTCGAGCCCAGGTCAGGTTGGGTAGTGTAAAAAAAAAAAAAAAAAATTACAGTGGGTCCGAGGCTTAGTTGAGAACAAGAAAATCAGTTGATCTTTCATCGATCTTGGCATTTCACAAATGATGTACACCCGTCACCCCTAACCATATTTCAACCATGTGCACATTTCTTGGAAACCCAACATCTAGTCAAACAATAGGCATCTACTAAACAAACAATTACATTTCATTACTTTTTGACAGTTCGGACCCAAAAATTTCAAGGAAACTGCGGTCGCACTCGGGCTGTACAAACAACTTATTATAAATAAAGTGAAAAAAAAATGCCCTGCGGCATTCTCATTATCGCGATAATATCGAGAAATCAGGCCGAATGGAGACGATTCTTGAATTGGCCTGATAATATCTTCGATAGCTGGTTTATAGTTAATTAAATACACTCCTTAAGTTATTGATACGATGCCATTGTCATCATTTGAAATTATTGTAAGCTTATTTAATATTATCTTAACACATTCTCAGAAATAATCAAATAACCGCTATGCAAAGTTGTAAACTGCGGCGGTAACACTACATATTAACAATTTATCATGATACAAGGCGCAAAATAACCACGCAATGAATATCGCGATATGACTTCACATATTGTTACGTATCGATATACCATATTATCGATACATATCAATGATATACAATTATCGTCCGCATCGCTACTAATTACGGACATTTGAAAACCTCAATTGGGAAGGTCTTATTTTTAAATTAAGTATTTATTTGCAACAGAAAATTATTCCACTAGTGCAAATGTAATACAGTGGAGCATCGATTATACGTTTCGTACTTATACGTTTTCGGTATTTATACATGATTTCCATATGGTCCCGGCCATTTCCCATAAGAATCAATGTTAAAATAATTTAATTATACGTTATTTGGTTATACGTTATTTTCGGTTATACGCGACAGAAATTGTTCCCCCCAGACATCTTAGTAGCGATTATTCGCTAATTGGTTTTATTTGTCATCCGAAATCACTTCCTGGAAGCGCAAGCTTTATCTCGTTCGGGATATGCAGCTGTGAATGAGCGAGAATGGAATGTTGTTATCGTCAAGCGGTCACCCCACCTCGCCCCCCTCCCCTCCTCCCATTCGCTACCAAGCCCCGAGGCATCGTATAGCGCCAGCCCCTCAACCTTCCCACCATACTACGTTTCACAGAGCGTCTGTCCATGCAGATTGTTCCAAGTTTGTTGGTGTTTTTAAATTGATACCACGTGTTCATAATGGCTTGTTTTGTCCATTTGTTGTTTTATTACTATCCTCTGATTTTATAGTAACATTTCACGTAGGTATTGATCTGATCGTTTCATCAATTTGTTGATTTAAAATAATTATCCGTGCCCCCGACCTTGCCGACGTAATAGGCCTGCGGGCCGAGCGCGGGCGCTGTGTGATACATCCCTCGCGGGCGCTGAGCCGACAGCTGCCGACAGCTCGTGATAGCGGTCTCCCGGTGACGCGCGGCCGTACAGTCGCGTCCAAAAAACACTTACGTAGCGGTCGCTGAAACTTGTTTCCGCGTTGACATTTATAACCAAAAAACGATTAATCGAGGTTAGAGGTGTGCGAGTAGCAATTTTCTGGTTCGAGTCGAGTTCGAGTAGTACAAAACCAGAAATTTTTCGAGTCGAGTTCGAGTAGTAAATAATTGAAGTACTTTAATATGCTGGGATTCATTGGGAAATAGGTAGCCTATAAGAAAGAATCGTACAACAAGGTGAATACATTTCTTGTTACTTTTTATTGCTTAGTCTTAAGTTAACAGTAAGTAATCTTAACTTAGGCCTGTTGTAAGGCAACAACAAGGCCTGGCCTAGGGTTATTCCTATGGAAGGCTAGGCTAGGCACAAGAGCCCAGGCCTAGACCTAGATTAGCCTATTGCATTTGTAACTAAATCTAAATCTGAACTCACCTTGTAATTCTTTTGGCCTTTGGGTCAGTAGCAGGCCACTTCAAAGCAGAGTTCATTCTATACTCATGAAGTGTTAGCTGTGTCCTAGCCTGCATTGGCCTAGGCCTAGGCCTAGCTGGTGTATGGCTAGACTTAAGACATTTTAAAGGCCAAAAGAATTACAAGGTGAGTTTAGATTTAGTTACAAATGCAATATGCTAATCTAGGTTTAGGCCTAGGCTCTTGTGCCTAGCCTAGCCTACCATAGGAATAACACTAGGCCAGGCCTTGTTGTTTTGTAGGCCTAGGCCTAGCTGGTGTAAACTCTGCGTGGATCTGAAGATGTCTAGCACAACTTGTTGTACTTCCACAATTGACTTTCATAGTTGCCGCACACATTTCGGTGCATTTATCGATCGCACAAAAAAAAACACGATACAAAAAACAGATAGCCTTCAAAAAGACAGGCCAGCCATTGAAGTTGAAGAAGATATCTAGAGGAAATGATGTTCCAACAATGTCTCGTAGTCATACCGGATGTTAAATAAAAATAAAATAAATAAATTCACATTTAGAGTCTACCCACTCAGTAACTAAACTGATTTGCAGTGGGGGACTTTAATTTAAAGTGACTAAACCAACCCTGTAGGCTTCGAACACCATCGACGAGTGAGCGATAACCAATCAAAGATCGATATTTCAAATACGAAACATATGAATCAGTGATTGGACAGTGCGAACACCTGCGGACAAATGCCAGAATCAACAAGGTCGATTCAGAACAACTTTGAATTTACTGAGTGCTTCGTTGCTAGGACGGCTCCAAAGTCACCGTTTACTTATTTCTAAGCCAAGAAGTAATGGAATTGAATCCACATTAGAAGTTAAAAAACTTCTGCCTGAAGCGGGATTTGAACCCGTGACCTTCTACGTATGCAGCTTCAACTAAGCTCCGCCTCCAACGCCCACATCAGTGTAGTATAAACAGCGTTTTGACGATCTCCAGCGATATATCGCGCAATAATCGAAACTCGAAAAAAACTCGATAGTCGAGTAGTAATTGTGAATTTTGAGTCGAGTACTAAAAACTCGACTCGACTCGAAAACTCGAGTACTCGCACACCCCTAATCGAGGTAAATAGGGACGGGAAAAATAAAGCGATCGATGCTGAAAAACGGTACGGCGAGCAACGATGTTTGGAATAAAATGATTTAGATATCACTTTCGGTCGGGACTATTCGAAATAAAAAGGACGATTTTCACGACGTAACATGTAAAATATATATTTAGGCCTAAGCACCATTTCAACCCCCCCCCGCTTACGTGCGCTAGAACACACCGTGAAAGGAATTTTTGTACTGCAGAAAGAGGAGACTGCCGAGAGTCACCATCTCCACTCATTACAAACGAAAACTAATGTAATTGTAGTTATACGTTTTTTGTACTTATACGTTTTTTTCGGTTTGGCCCTGGGAAAACGTATAATCGAGGCTCCACTGTATATCAACTTATCAATTAACAATCTAGAAACTAACTAAATTAAACATAAATTTAAAACTAAGTACAAACATCACTTCACTTGATATTCAAAAACATACACTACTATTTTATGTGTGTGTTAGTTATGTGTATGTGAATTGTTTGCGTGGGTGTGAGTGTGTGTGTGTTTGTGTGTGTGTGTGTGGGTGTGTGAGTATGTGTGTGTTTAGGGGTCAACAATAGTGTCGTGTAAAACAGATTTAAATGTTGCAAGAGTATTAAAGTTAAGATCTAAGTTTATGTTTAAGATAGATAGACTGTTATAACATAGAGATTGTTAATGCAGCACCCACCTTGGTGGCGAATGGGTTCATCTGCACGAACGCTGTCACAAGCTGCAGCGCGAACTTCCTCACGTTGGCCATCTTGTCCTTGAGTCGCACTATCACATCCTGCAGTAGCGAGACTGTCCGGTCCAGTGGTATCGCCCCGGCTTTGTACAGACGCAGCAGGATCTGTAGCGTCTGCAGACAGAGCACACGCGTTACGCTTTATGCACACGCGGCAGTCCTGTACAGGCGCAGCAGGATCTGTAGCGTCTGCAGACACAGTACACGCGTTACGCTTTATGCACACGCGGCACAGTCCTGTACAGACGCAGCAGGATCTATAGCGTCTGCAGACAGAGCACACGCGTTACTCTTTATGCACACGCGGCACAGTCCTGTACAGACGCAGCAGGATCCGTAGCGTCTGCAGACAGAGCACACGCGTTATGCTTTGTACACACGAGTTAGGGAGAATGGTGAGTTTCAACCCCACTAAATATTAAAACTGTGCAAAATCAAAGGTGTTTAGTATTATCTTAAGAATGATGCATCAATTTAACCAACAATAAGTTTTATAAGCACAAAAACTGAGATTTACGGAATTACAAATGTTGTTATCATGACTGTGGTCATTTTGGAAACCTAATTTGTTAATTGGCCCCAAGAAAAATTTTCTGGGCAACTAGCCAAAATTATACAAATTCATTCATTTCTCCTTCTTTCTCTTTGAGGTAGGGACTTTACACGGACAGGAACAGTACAATCATATGATTGTTTTGTTTCTGACCTGAATATGTACCTCGTTACCCCGTTAACTCCGGACGGACAAAACGAGTTACCTTGGAGCGCACGAAGGCATTGACGTCAAACAGGTGTGCGGTGACTTCGTCCAAGATCTCGTTGCGTAGCGACTTCTGTTGGTCGTCGAGCTGCTCGGTGCTGAGGGTGTGTTCCACCACCTCCCCTAGGATGCTGAGCACGGCTGTACGCAGGGTGTACGGCTGGAGCAAAGAGCAACAACACCATCTCAGCCTCACTTCTACATTGTTCCACCACCTCCCCTAGGATGCTGAGCACGGCTGTACGCAGGGTGTACGGCTGAAGCAAAGAGCAACAACACCATCTCAGCCGGGCCTCTCTTATAAGGCTTGTTCCTATTTACGTCATCGATGTTAGTTCCGTTCCTACTCACGAGATCGCAGCACGGGGGACGGTACAAACATTGCAGTGTGACAAGTGACAGCTGCTAAATATCTTCTAATGTTTCAAGATTTCTATGCTACCCAACCACTTCAAATTCATTCCTGTGACAAAGTCACTAGACCTATAAGCTTAGGTAAATATTATAAACATACGCCTCATTCAGAATTAGGGAAGGGAGATTATTTAAAATATGCTGTCACCTCGATCAAACGTAAACATTCCTACGCCATCTTTCAATGTTTGTACCGCCACCTAGACGCCAGCGCTGCGCGTATGTGACTGTTGAACTAGCTTGGAACAAGCCCTATACTTTGACTCCAGTCTTACTTGTTTGTAGGCTCAATTTAAACAACATATGTATTAATGAGAACCTATCAATTTAGTATATTATATCCAATTGTGCCTGGAATTGTTAATTCTGTTGTTGGATAAATAAATAATAATAACATAATACGAGCTTTTACAACATTTTAGATACTTGTTATCTTTGTCATATTAAGTGTCGTTAAGTGTTGTTGTCTCACCTCTCTGTCCAGTAGGTCTGTCAACAGGTGGGTCACGGGCATCACAGCTCTGGGGTCGGCCTCGGCCATGTCAACGAGCAGCTGGAAGTCTCGCGAGGCTTTGCCCTCGGCGCTGGCGGCCTCGTCTGTAGCGTTGTCGACCATCTGCCCGGCCAGGTCGCGAACCAGATCCTTCAGTCTGTGACGCTGCGCGATGTTCACGATGCACTTGGCGCATGCGGGCGATAGACTCTCGGCGTTGCGCAGCAGCTGCAACAGACCGCGCGCTTAGCAGCTGCAACTGTGTGCTTAGCATCTGCAACAGACTGCACACTTAGCAGCTGCAACAACTGTGTGCTTAGCAGCTGCAAAAGACCGCACGCTTAGCAGCTGCAACAACCGCATGCTTAGCAACTGCAACAGACCGCGCGCTTTACAACGAGTGATAAGCCGATATGGAAAAAGTCCGATATTCCGATTTACTGATTGGGACACAAGCAATAATCCGATGTCCGAAATAAAACCGATATCCGATATTTTAATAATAATTTACACTTTGCCTAAGTACTATCACATTATAATTATAAAAGTACAACAAATTGAAATATCTACATATATCTGAAAACCAAATGTTTGAACTTGTTAATCTGCAAATGTGTTGAGTACTAGGAGCATCAGAGATAGGGGCACCAACCCAAGGATGAAGGATATAAAATAATAAGAGTGGCCAGGGACTATACCTAAAATACAACAATTAATAACCAGAAACCAACTTGTGAAACATTTTTTTTTTAAGGAAGATAACATTTTTAATTTTTTTTTTAAATCTTCAGATGTATCGATTATCGGAAGAGATCAAAATATCGGACTGTATTGATATTGGTATCGGTTTTCAATATCGGCTCATCACTATTTACAACAAAATACGCTATGCAAAATACAAAAACGGAAAGTAGATCACCCTCAATATCCACAAAAACGGTAGATTCAGATTTCAGATCATTTTATTCTCAAACAGATACGATATGGTTGATACATTGGTGACTTTGAATCATTCCCTACTAAAATCAATATGATATTTCAATCAATATCTTTCAGATTTTTGTGAAAAATCATAATTTCCAATAGAGATTTTATGAAATATCGTAAACATTAATTTCCTAAATGATGCCGGTCTGCGTACGAACATACCTTGAGTATCCTCGAGACGAAAGTCGCCGAGTGTCCGTAGTCACGAACTAGTAGTCCCAACACGTCAAACACGGAGTCCCTCAGAGTCTTGAGCTTGACCAGATGTATATCCGGGTCCTCCAGCGCCTTATAGCAGGCGTTGCCTATCATGCTGTAAAGAGTGCACTGGGATGAGAGCACATTGAAACGTTTGAAGCCAACGTAGACATATTATCAATGCCACGTAAGAGACAATATTTAGATATTGTTCAGAGCCTGGTCAAACAATTTGCAAAAAAATTGCAATTTGCGTTACGGCTCTACTTGTCAGGCTCGTTCCTTTTTACGTCATCAAAATGTTAGTTCCCTTTTTACTCACGAGATCGCAGCACGGGGGACGGTACAAACATTGCAGTCTGACAGGTGACAGCTGCTAACATTGCAGTCTGACAGCTGACAGCTGCAAACATTGCAGTCTGACAGGTGACAGTTGCTAGACATTTTCCAATGTTTAAAGATTTCTAAGGCCCTAACCACATCAAAGCCGTAGACCTATAGGTCTAGGTAAATACTTTTTTTTCTTCTTATGCCAAGATGAATTTTTAAGTCATTCTTTTGTCTAACTATCCAATATAAGATGGCTTCCTTTTCTGGCCTGCTCATATGATTGGGCAGGGAGTCGATCTACAACATAAGGGAGTAGTGCACTGTCTCGGTCTTCGGAGCTACACAATTTACACGTTGCCGGTTAAAAACACACCTCAGTCAGAACTGGAGCGGGGACCTTATTTAAAATATGCCATCGACTCAATCAAACGTAAACATTCCTATGCCGTACTTCAATGTATGTACCGCCACCTAGACACCGTCGTATCGCAAAAGAACGAGCGACTCACTTGACAAACTGCTCCTCCGGCACCGGGGGGGTGAAGAGCCGGTTCAGGGGTAGATCCGCCATATTGTAGAGCAGCAATACGGCCCGCGACACTTCCTCCTCCCACGTCCAGTCAAGGGAGGCGTCCTCGTTCACAGACGTCTTGCGGCTGCGTTTACCCTGCGAGGAAACATGAGACACTCGCTATTAATAGGTTGCACGTACGTCACATGTTTGCGCGTGGCGGCCACATTTGTGATCAAACTTTGACGTTGCCATGGAGAAACAATTGAAGGCTGTTGCGGTAGAACACAGAAATTCAGTTCTTTAAAATCCAGCCTGTTTTTGAAATAAAATCGGTGTGTGGTAATTTTTTATTTTTGTATTACTTACGTTTACTTTTAAAATCTAAATTAGGCTCATTTATTAAATTTGAATAGTATTTGCCAATGATCTAGGATTGGTCCTCGTCAATTGTGTCGTGATCATGGCCGCTGTGACGTCACGTGGGAACTATGAATAGGCAGTGGTTAAACTTAGGGAAGGTAACCCTTGCGGCTGCGTTTACCCTGCGAGGCAACACGTGACACTCGCTACAGGCAGTGGTTAAACTTAGGGCTGGTAGCCCTTGCGGTTGAAATTTCAAATAAATATCAAAATTGTAACTATATTTTGGAAACATTTTTGTCTGACTTTTTTGTTTTACATAGGTAACTTTAAAATTGTTTGCTTGAGTATCATTATAGTGCACGATTATCAAATTTATGGGGCTATTTTTTAATTTTGCGTTCTCTTGTTCTTTTTACACATTCTAATTTTGAATTGACTATAGGCTTAAAAACCACACCATAAAATATACATGCAATATTAATTTTAAAATAATAGACTTTTCCCAATAAAATGTATAATTTTGTTTCGCTTTGAGCATTACCTAATGGTATCTAGAACCACACGAGTAAATACCTTGGGCCTGTTGATCTTCTCCATCACCTTCTTGTTCTTCCGGTCCAGCCTGGTCTCGTAAGCGACGAGGTGTTGCGTGAGGAGGTACAGCAGCATCTTGAGCGAGTTGAGGCTCCGAGTCTTGACCGGCGTCTCTATGTTTCCGCCCGACAGCAGCTCGGATAGAACCTCCTTCAACTTGTTGCACGCTAAGCCAACCACCACACGTATTTATTGCCAACGCTGCCCAATTCGTTCGATAGAGAGAACGTTTTTAAGCAGCCATTGAACCTATTATTTATGAGCAAAATGCTACTTTCAGATATACCAAAGTTTACTTGCAAGGCGCAACCTATCAAAAGTCAACTCGCAAGTTGCAAGCTAGTGAGTAGAATTTTGGAGGGTTGTATAAAATTCAATGAGTAGTAGTCTGCCAGACCATAGTCCGGAGGATATGCAAAACTAATGTTATATTTCAAGTGATGCGATTTTATTGTAGACACAAAATATAACTAAGAAACAATGGTGAGGTGAGACAACAGCACTTGTAAGATCATGGAAGTGAGAATTGGATACAAAAGTTTGCCTGGACGAGGACTTACCTTTCAACAGTATCTGCCAGGACTTCCGGAAGAGCATATCGTCGGTTGACTGAAACTGGACGAGGACTGAGAAGAACTCATCGAAATGATCCAGTATGAAGCACGGTCCGTTGTCGACGAAGGACGACCTGCATTCTAAATGCAAGAAATTAGAACACAGTGAAGGCTCCGTGAAATGAGTTCAAAGTAAAAATGCTAATGCTAAAATGGTAGTTTTTTTAGTTTTTCACTTTGACTATCTCTTTACAACGAAATTCAACCCTGTTAGGCTGTTTATGATTGTTAATAAATAATAATAGTAATACCGGACCGGGTATGGTATTTACATTCCTTAACAGTAACACACTTCAATATGGGGATGAAAAATCCCGTTCGCCAGGTCGACAAGAATTTAGACCCTGGCAACTAACCAAATTAAAATAAATTAAAATTATATATTTCAGAAAATAAAATTTAAAAACAATGTCTCTGGGAGCTGGGGCTTTGCCCCAGACCCCAGTTTCTCCTCACACACACTCACAGTCTCTGTCTCCAAAGTTTTTCTCGTGGCTCCTAGATTTTAAAATATTTTTCAACCCCTGGACGCAAGTAGTATCTGGCCATACCTTGAAGCTTCCTGTTGAGTTTGCTGGCATCAGTGACCTCTTGAACGACGTATCGCTCCCCCTCGAAACTCTCGGCTCTCAGCTCGTCCTTCGTCAGCGGAATCACGAAGTTTACATTCTGACACGCCATGTTCTGGGCCGATTACAGCTGCAACATGGTAATACCAAGTCCAATGTACCGAAGCAAACCAATTCCCGCTCGTAGTGTATTCCATCTCATACCATCATGTGTTTTCTGATTAGCTAGTAGAGATAGGACTCCTGTTCTCTTCGATCGATGCCATTAGTAGAAGAAGAAGAAGTGTAGGCCCATGCCATAAAAGTGGAAATTTCATTTAATTTTCTAACCTTATGAAAGAGAAATCGGTAAATCTGCTGATTGGGTCTGCGCTCTAAAATGCCTAGCCCTAGGCCTAGGCTAGCTCCACTTGCAGATGTTATAATAGGGCCTATGCCTTCAACCTATATCTCTTAGCAAGTAGGCCTAGGCCTACGATATGCCTAGGGCCTAGGTCTAGGCCTAGCCTAGCACTTGTAGGCAAGGCCTGGAGAATGTACCGGTAGCTCTAGACCTAGGCCAAGGCCTACAACTAAGCCTAGATCCAATGCAGTCCTCTACTTAACTGGGCTAGGGTTACAACAAAACAAGTCTGTAGAAGCTGAGGGCCGGTCTAGGCCTAGGCCCTAGGACTTGACTTGACTGAACCTAATAGGCCTAGGCCTAGCCTACCCTGCCTGGTATGCCCGCCCTATGCCGGGCCTAGCAAACGTTCTCCAACAAATAATTACAGAAGTACCCCTTAACAAAACAGCTTCTTGACTTACCTAACCAGTGAGGCAACTGAAGTTTGGTGTTACGTTAATAATTAGACATAAAACGTCCACAAAACGTGATAAAAAGTTGTTGCAACGGCACGGTTATGATCGCTACTGTTTGGCGCCTATTGTGTGTGTGTGTTGGCTACCCTGACTACCTGTCACATTGATATAGCCAACTGTGGAAATTGTTTGTTGTTGTTGTTGTCGTGTAGTGTAGCGTGTACGTCAGTGTAGGCCTTTTTCACTTGATTTTGCTACCCGTCACCAAAGAAAATTAATTTTTAAAATTAAATTTTAAATTAATTTTTTGATCACATTTCCGTATGAAGTTCCAAAGAAGCCTATTATACATTTACTAGGCTATCAGGTTTAAATACTTTAATTTAGTATGAAAGTGCTACGGTTTACACCCTAAATTACAAGTTTTTTTTTTTTTTTTAAGTGTATTTACTATGTGTGTATACTATGTGTACTCCACACTTTTGTTTTACTGTCCTGTACTGCTAGTACTAGTGCAGGCAGTGTAGCACTAACATGTTTTTCTGCCCGACTGGTGTTACACCCAGCGCGCTTCTTGTCCCGTACACCATGCACTGGTGCAGCTTTACAGCACCTGGCTACCGAGGTGGTGTAGCAGTGCAGTGTAAAACAATCTGGCGGTAACTTGAATTAAGCATATATGAACAATACATGCGTGATATTGTGATGTAGCGAGAACCTACCGTGTGTGTCTTCAATCCAACTCCGTCGGCTCGGCCTCGAACCCACGGACTCAAGACAACGGTCTCGAAGATGTTTGGGCGCAGTTCCAAGGGTGGTTCTCACATCACTGGGATTGGGTCATACAGTTACGGACTTAGAATGACAAGACTTGGGTTCAAACAAGAGAGGAACCGCAATTTATTAAATTACACATTTATCCTACGTGGCTGAGTCATGGCGAATCTGTCTATGGGCATTCCAGGTCTGATGGTCCTAACTTACACAACCTGAGGGTAGCTGTAGTAGGCCTAACCCAAGGTATAGGGGTTACTATGGCTTCTCGGTGGCTGACTCCGACCCCGTGTTGTGGTTTGTCTCCTTCGTCCAGGTCCACGATCGGCCTCCATGTCCTTCCCTCTGGGTCTACCGTCGTTCTTTCCACCGTTCCACCAATTGGCACAGGTCTACCTCCTCTTCCGTTCCATGATTGAATGCCCCGAATTACACACGTGTTCCCTCGCACCTATACTTTCCTACGTCATACCCCAGTCACCCCGTCTCTGCCTTACATGCATAGCAAGACAGGAAATGATAGACTGAGTGTCGCAATCAAGATAATATCCATAAATCACCAAGAAGGAGATTAACGCCTGTAAAAGTTGTAAAGCACAAACTTTTACATGACAATATACCACAGATTTTGAGATAATTACCTAAGAACCTGCGGCTGTCATTCGTAAATAACGTGATTTCAAATATAATATCGATTTGTACGAGAACCTGAGTTCATTTAATTTGATTCTTTCCAAATAATCTTAGTATATATCAACAAACCTGCGTGACATACCACAGATTTTGAGATAATTAAGGAAGTTTGACGGGCTGACATTATAAATTACGTAATGTCGAAAATTTCGTAATGTCACACATAGTAGCGGTTTGTAAGAAAACCTGAGTTTTAAGAATGTATAAACAAACCTACGTGACATACCACTGACTTCAAGATAATTACGGAAGTTTGACAGGCTGTCATTGCGATCTACCTAGGGGGAACCCTCAAATAAACAATATAGCCATAAAAAATATAATTCTAAAAAACAGAGTGTATTTGAGCACGTCTTTGACGACGCGTAGCGTCTCTTGTTAAAGGGTTAAGAAAATAATGATAACAGTTTTTCCATTGGACAATTCTATACATGAAACATGTTTATGTTTGCCTTGCATTAACAGTTAGCCGAGGAAACATGTTTTTATGTTTAATGACAATGAGCTATCTGAATACAAGCTATGCCGTACATTGAGAGCAGTGTGTTATGTACCAGTGTAAGGGAGGCAATATCCATCGTGTGGCGTGGCGTACGCAGTAGCGTCGTGGACTAGTGTTTTAGAGGTCCGGGGTTCGAGACCCGTTGCCACCAGTCTTTTTTTCTTCCATATTCAGAGCAGCATAGTTGAGAAGGGTTTAAATGGGAGAAATGTTTTTTTTAAGCGCTCGTAGCTACCAAACGGGTGGTCCAAATTTGTTTCTGTATTTTTTTATTTTGTTTTGTCACTCATCTAGACTTCCTTCGACGTAATGTTGATATTAATAAATGATATTTACATCATATATGCAGATGACACAGGGCTGGAGCCACTTAAAATATTTTAGTGTAATTATTCCTTTTGTGATTACAATGTTGTTACAATGTAATCTATGGCTGCAAATAAATACAATACAATACAATACAATGATTGTAAGCCCAAATATCGTTGGATTTCGGAACTGATGGTGTATTTGAATTCAAAATGTACACATGAATACTTTTATTTGCTTAATCATTACTTTATAAAAAAAAAGTAATAAAATATACTATGTAGTTTTTCTTCCAAAAATATAATTAAAATAAAAATACATTTCTTTTTATGTTATAATGTTATTACGTTCAAAAATTAGTTTTAGAAGAAGATTTGTCAACTTTTGTTTTTATGTTATCATTAGAAAGGAGAGTAAATGGAAATAAGGAGCTTGTCTGGAGGAGGAACTCTGTCGGTCGGTGAAATAACAGAAAGACATGTTGGTATTATCAGTCACGTACTCTCTTTATTGTTACAACAATAAACAGATGTTACATTCATTGTACCTCACTCTCAAAATGTAAATTAAACGTAGATTTACAGCACATTTGCACATTCAAACAATGAACAGTTATACACATTGCATATTTCTTTATTTGCACAAGGACGTCCAAAGTAACGGCCATTTAGGTGTCTAAGGGCTGACTCGATGCACGGACACTTCTCGTGACCGGCAATCGGCACAGATCGTTTGATAATAGAATCGGAAAACATACATTTTGTAGCCTAAATTATAAATAATCTTGGCAGTTGCCAGCGTGTTTCTCGCGAAACACTGTCTTTTATATCCCACTTTGCATATTAATTTAAAAAATAAAGCTCCACAACCTATTTCAAATTCACTTAGCCCTGTGTTCACAGCCCGTTGTTGCTAACCAATTGTTTTATGTATGTTACTTACATATAATAAACACAACTCCTAACAATGTGTGCTGTTCTACAAAGAGTAGACTAGGAGTCCTAGGCTCACTAAGTTAATTTGAAAGTTCTAATCCCAGGTCGATTGAAAGACGATACTTCTCCAACTATCTCGGCCGTTACTTGTGGCAGTCGTACAGTGAATTCAAACTCGGTGTCTCGGTGTCTCCTCTCATTATTGATTAACGTTCTAATATTGTTATAATTTTTGGACAAACATAACCCTATAATACAACTATATAATATTAGTAATGTTACGTAAGTTTTAAAATTGCATTAATTTGTTCCGGAAGGGTAGAATTATTTGCACCAATATATTTTGTAAATTATGACACACAGACACAGACAAATACTTGTACACATCTTCAGTAGAGCTCAACAGCTCAAAACTATACAAATCAAAATACATACTTTTAAGTACGACATAACAAAAGCTCGTATATAATACTCCACTGTACAATACAACGCATCCTATCACGTTTCCATCCTTACGAAGTATATAAAGCATTTACTAAACGTTCGTTTACTATCAACGGAAAGTAAATCATTAATTTTAGATTACTATATTTTAAATATTAGCGTTCCATGTTATTTAAAAATTACACTACTTTAATTTGTACACCTATTATTACAAAGTCAATAACTATTTACAAAATACTACCTGGAAACGACCACCACTCGTTCTCCAGCGCAATCCGAGGTAAGTCAAGTGTTAATTAACATTAAGCATCCGACATTTGAGGCGAAATCTGACGTCAATAGAACGTTTCGGAAGACGTGAGCCGACATCCGACTTTAGATAACGTCAGACTTTGTTGGAAAACTTGTTTGCTTCAGTGAGGGAAGGGGAAACAACAGCAGAACGTCAGGCAAGTGAAATACACTAGTCTGTAATGAAGACTCACGGAAGATAGTGTCAAAACGTCTGCTATGCTTGTAAGTCGAGGCGTTACCGAATGTTCAGAACGATAAACGATTATAAAGCATTTCATGAACTTGAGATTTATTGTATTGTTTAATAAATAGTACTTAGTTTAACATGTAAAAGTTAAGACCAGAAAACAAAAGACTGCTACATTTAAACATATATAAAAAATGCATTCAAACAAAACAAAAACTTGAAATATATATTATGTAATGTCAGATCATTCCATTGGTAGATAATATAAGGGCTTGGTGTTCATTCTTCCTGTGACGTTGATTTGATATCAACGCTACACTACGCTAGTGTCAGGTTTGTGAGTTAATAACATATTCTTAGCTCCACGTAATCATAATTGTTACTTGAGCGAAGCAATATCGTAACAGTCTAGATTCTTGGCAAAGAGAAACGTTAAACGTCGCGACATTAATAGTCTCTTCCTACGAAAGCTCGGGCCAGAGTCACGACATTTGCGTAGCATGCAATCGAGCGCACGTAGTAATCGGACGACGCAAGATTCAGAACATGACGATACCAAAAGTTCAACGCTCAAAAGGAAAACATCGAGAAATAAAAAATGTTAGAAGGTTAAAAACACATAAAAAATTAACAGAACTCAACAAAGGAATTCCATTTTGCATCTCTACATTAAACTCCTTTAAGTTCAAGTTTATACAAACCAAACTCGTGCAGAGGTTGCGGCATTTAGGCTATTGTTAGGGTCTCACGTTTAAAACTCCACAACGTTTTCATTTTTAAAATTATATCTCAAGAATGCTACCCAAAGTCGAAAATCTGAAGACACAGCACATTGTGGTTTGGTAAGCCCAACAGAAAATGCCAGAATATGTATCTAACATTATAATCAGTAAAGTTATTATTTGTAATCAATTTCTGTTACTAATTACGAATTTAGTAATCAAAATAACTACCTTAACATTTCCATATTTATTGGTCAGTCCGTAGGGCTTACCGAACCAAAGTGTGCTATGTACTCAATTTATCAGGTAACACTCTTGAGACATCGTTAAAAAATGTAAAGTTTGTGAGATTATTATACCGAGAGTATCCACCCTTGTAACGTTTCTTATAATTAAAACTGCGACTTTTAGGCGGCTCTATAGAAAGATGGCGGTCGGTCCCAGGCAGGCAGGCAGGTGTATAATACTGTCGGTAGGCCAGGCTAGCTGGGGTCCGGCTTGTTCATCCGTTGCTGCACCATCGTCAGCAACATGTCAGAGTATTGCTGCATCATTGCTGCCACAACGCTCTGGTCCGGCTGCGTCGCTGACTGTGTCGCCAACTGCGCCGTCGTCTTGTCACCCTCGGGGTTGTGTGCGTGGCTCGGGTTGGCAACCAGCCTCAGCGTGCGCTGGGCTTCACTCACCGCCTCCTACAGACACACATTAATAACGGGCTTTATACCTCTATTCCAATATAAGTGAATTACAGATTTTTCAGACCCGCTTTGTAGGATTTCCGTATTTTACATATTATTTTGAAACGCTGTTTCATCCCCCCATTGATTGATTCCCTACGGATTTTACAGATTTCTCCATTTTATGGATTTTTTTTTTAAAGTAACTTCCCATCCGTAAAATAGGGAGTTCACTGTGTATCTGAATTTTGTTTCCTTTTTTAGAACTCGGTAGTAATAAATATAAATCAGTTATAATTAATGTTTTGTGATCCATTACTAAGCTTGTTTCTGTAAAATATGTATAAATACATAATATTGTACGTAAACGTGTAGCTGTAATAATCAGAGGATTTGTAGACTATCAAAGTTTTGTTTGAGAGAAAACAATTACAGTAAACCACCAGTTATACGATGCTCAGTTGTACGATATTTGTACATATACGATGAAAACGATTGGTCCCCACCAACTTGCTTAGTGTATATATGAAAAAAACAATCAGTTATACGATATCGGATAATACGATATTTGGGTTTATACGATGTATTTTTAGCTCCAGGCAAGTATGGAACTCTCAGTAATACGATATCTCGTTTGACAAAAGCGGTCTGGACCGCCGTGCGCTAATGAGTCATCTGGCGGGCCATTCTGCTGGCTTGATCTTATGTTGTTGCCGACGAAACTTGTGAGCCCCCCCCCCCCCCCCCCCTCAACCCTAGCACCGTTTCCGACCACAGACTACCACCGGCTTGTAAAGTATGAATGAAAACGAATGACGGCTTTATTGGTTGTAGCTTTATGGTAGGTATCGAGCGCTGTCAGCGGCTGGTGTTCACAGACTGGGCGGGTGAGTGATTTGGGGGGGGGGGGGGGGGTTGGAGGGGGGGAGATGTTCTGTATAACCCCCCCCCCCCCCATTCATGCGCCAGCCGAACCGAACCCAACTCAACCCACAATAAAGCAGGTAGCGGGTGGATGAAGCAAGGCAGAACAGCTGTCTTTGTGTCATCGTATTGACATTCCAGTGCCACGCGAATCCTTGTTTGTCTAAAGAGTTGCTCTAAATGAACTTTCAATTTAAATTAGGACAAAAAAAACGCAAAACAAAATAATCTTGTTTTATTACGAAAGAATTCCTAACTTATCTGCTTAAGTTATCTGTTCCCTGATACGAGCGGTGAGTGACACGGCAACGCAGCGTATGCGTGACTCACGGGTTGCTTTCACTCACCGCGTTCGCGCGCTACGTGTTGGCGGCCGATGCAGTATCAGTAGCCGCGAGCCGTGTTTCCCGCTGTCCGGGCTTCTGAACGATACGTGATCCGTGATATTATGAGTTCTTCTTGTAGGCCATTTATAAGCGTGCACGAATTCATTATAGCAGTCAACCATTTTTTATTAAATTAATAGATTTACCACGATTAGTTTAATGTGACAATGTTATTATGTTAATTGCTAAAAACAATAAAAGATAAAGGTTTCTTATAATCAATAAATTCAATCATTAACTGATGTGACTAGTTTATGGCCTAACCCCTAACCCCCCCCCCCCCCCCCCCCCAACCACAACATACCACTACCCATAATTTGTTTTATAGCTGCCACATGTTCTGTGGCTGTAAATATCAATAATCAGTTGTACGATATTTTGAGTTATACGATGGCATTAGCCAGACCCTCGACGATCGTATAACTGGTGGTTTACTGTATATATTATTGTCTGCTGTCCAACGTAAATTGGGTGATCACAAGGACATACTAAATACAATTACTAGAAAAATACACAATAAATACAAAGAATTTTAAACTATTACAAAGTGTTAAGTAGATCGTTATGTTAATTAATGGCAACATCAAATAATTAAGAACATGTGAATAACTAAAATATTTATTGTATAAAAGGAATAGTCATATGAAAGAGCACTAAATTCTCTACTACAAGATAACTAGTTTTGTTTGACTTTCTGACAAAGCTATTTATTATAATTTATAATCTATAATTTAAACAGATATATAAATTTAGGGGGTTCTACAGGAAAGTGGACGTATACAGCCTTTATGTGGACTGTATGTTGCTCTATCACAGCTACGTACCTGGAGGTGTGCTAGCATCGTGTTGGAGTCTTGCTGCTCTTCTATGGCGAGTCTCTTGTACAGCTGAACCACCGAGTGTGCACTGTATGTTGCTCTATCACAGCTACGTACCTGGAGGTGTGCTAGCATCGTGTTGGAGTCTTGCTGCTCTTCTATGGCGAGTCTCTTGTACAGCTGAACCACCGAGTGTGCACCGTATGTTGCTCTATCACAGCTACGTACCTGGAGGTGTGCTAGCATCGTGTTGGAGTCTTGCTGCTCTTCTATGGCGAGTCTCTTGTACAGCTGAACCACCGAGTGTGCACCGTATGTTGCTCTATCACAGCTACGTACCTGGAGGTGTGTGTTGGAGTCTTGCTGCTCTTCTATGGCGAGTCTCTTGTACAGCTGAACCACCGAGTGTGCACCGTATGTTGCTCTATCACAGCTACGTACCTGGAGGTGTGCTAGCATCGTGTTGGAGTCTTGCTGCTCTTCTATGGCGAGTCTCTTGTACAGCTGAACCACCGAGTGTGCACTGTATGTTGCTCTATCACAGCTACGTACCTGGAGGTGTGTGTTGGAGTCTTGCTGCTCTTCTATGGCGAGTCTCTTGTACAGCTGAACCACCGAGTGTGCACTGTATGTTGCTCTATCACAGCTACGTACCTGGAGGTGTGCTAGCATCGTGTTGGAGTCTTGCTGCTCTTCTATGGCGAGTCTCTTGTACAGCTGAACCACCGAGTGTGCACCGTATGTTGCTCTATCACAGCTACGTACCTGGAGGTGTGTGTTGGAGTCTTGCTGCTCTTCTATGGCGAGTCTCTTGTACAGCTGAACCACCGAGTGTGCACTGTATGTTGCTCTATCACAGCTACGTACCTGGAGGTGTGCTAGCATCGTGTTGGAGTCTTGCTGCTCTTCTATGGCGAGTCTCTTGTACAGCTGAACCACCGAGTGTGCACTGTATGTTGCTCTATCACAGCTACGTACCTGGAGGTGAGCTAGCATCGTGTTGGAGTCTTGCTGCTCTTCTATGGCGAGTCTCTTGTACAGCTGAACCACCGAGTGTGCACTGTATGTTGCTCTATCACAGCTACGTACCTGGAGGTGTGCTAGCATCGTGTTGGAGTCTTGCTGCTCTTCTATGGCGAGTCTCTTGTACAGCTGAACCACCGAGTGTGCACTGTATGTTGCTCTATCACAGCTACGTACCTGGAGGTGAGCTAGCATCGTGTTGGAGTCTTGCTGCTCTTCTATGGCGAGTCTCTTGTACAGCTGAACCACCGAGTGTGCACCGTATGTTGCTCTATCACAGCTACGTACCTGGAGGTGTGCTAGCATCGTGTTGGAGTCTTGCTGCTCTTCTATGGCGAGTCTCTTGTACAGCTGAACCACCGAGTGTGCACTGTATGTTGCTCTATCACAGCTACGTACCTGGAGGTGTGCTAGCATCGTGTTGGAGTCTTGCTGCTCTTCTATGGCGAGTCTCTTGTACAGCTGAACCACCGAGTGTGCACTGTATGTTGCTCTATCACAGCTACGTACCTGGAGGTGTGCTAGCATCGTGTTGGAGTCTTGCTGCTCTTCTATGGCGAGTCTCTTGTACAGCTGAACCACCGAGTGTGCACTGTATGTTGCTCTATCACAGCTACGTACCTGGAGGTGTGCTAGCATCGTGTTGGAGTCTTGCTGCTCTTCTATGGCGAGTCTCTTGTACAGCTGAACCACCGAGTGTGCACCGTATGTTGCTCTATCACAGCTACGTACCTGGAGGTGTGCTAGCATCGTGTTGGAGTCTTGCTGCTCTTCTATGGCGAGTCTCTTGTACAGCTGAACCACCGAGTGTGCACTGTATGTTGCTCTATCACAGCTACGTACCTGGAGGTGTGCTAGCATCGTGTTGGAGTCTTGCTGCTCTTCTATGGCGAGTCTCTTGTACAGCTGAACCACCGAGTGTGCACTGTATGTTGCTCTATCACAGCTACGTACCTGGAGGTGTGCTAGCATCGTGTTGGAGTCTTGCTGCTCTTCTATGGCGAGTCTCTTGTACAGCTGAACCACCGAGTGTGCACTGTATGTTGCTCTATCACAGCTACGTACCTGGAGGTGTGTGTTGGAGTCTTGCTGCTCTTCTATGGCGAGTCTCTTGTACAGCTGAACCACCGAGTGTACACTGTATGTTGCTCTATCACAGCTACGTACCTGGAGGTGTGCTAGCATCGTGTTGGAGTCTTGCTGCTCTTCTATGGCGAGTCTCTTGTACTGCTGAACCACCGAGTGTGCACTGTATGTTGCTCTATCACAGCTACGTACCTGGAGGTGTGCTAGCATCGTGTTGGAGTCTTGCTGCTCTTCTATGGCGAGTCTCTTGTACAGCTGAACCACCGAGTGTGCACCGTATGTTGCTCTATCACAGCTACGTACCTGGAGGTGTGCTAGCATCGTGTTGGAGTCTTGCTGCTCTTCTATGGCGAGTCTCTTGTACAGCTGAACCACCGAGTGTGCACCGTATGTTGCTCTATCACAGCTACGTACCTGGAGGTGTGCTAGCATCGTGTTGGAGTCTTGCTGCTCTTCTATGGCGAGTCTCTTGTACAGCTGAACCACCGAGTGTGCACCGTATGTTGCCCTATCACAGCTACGTACCTGGAGGTGTGCTAGCATTGTGTTGGAGTCTTGCTGCTCTTCTATGGCGAGTCTCTTGTACTGCTGAACCACCGAGTGTGCACCGTATGTTGCTCTATCACAGCTACGTACCTGGAGGTGTGCTAGCATCGTGTTGGAGTCTTGCTGCTCTTCTATGGCGAGTCTCTTGTACAGCTGAACCACCGAGTGTGCACTGTATGTTGCTCTATCACAGCTACGTACCTGGAGGTGTGCTAGCATCGTGTTGGAGTCTTGCTGCTCTTCTATGGCGAGTCTCTTGTACAGCTGAACCACCGAGTGTGCACTGTATGTTGCTCTATCACAGCTACGTACCTGGAGGTGTGCTAGCATCGTGTTGGAGTCTTGCTGCTCTTCTATGGCGAGTCTCTTGTACAGCTGAACCACCGAGTGTGCACCGTATGTTGCTCTATCACAGCTACGTACCTGGAGGTGTGCTAGCATCGTGTTGGAGTCTTGCTGCTCTTCTATGGCGAGTCTCTTGTACAGCTGAACCACCGAGTGTGCACTGTATGTTGCTCTATCACAGCTACGTACCTGGAGGTGTGCTAGCATCGTGTTGGAGTCTTGCTGCTCTTCTATGGCGAGTCTCTT
The DNA here is from genome assembly GCA_945910005.1 of Isoperla grammatica. Taxonomy (NCBI): domain Eukaryota; kingdom Metazoa; phylum Arthropoda; class Insecta; order Plecoptera; family Perlodidae; genus Isoperla; species Isoperla grammatica. The sequence continues at coordinate 188,547 of OX246749.1, read as the reverse complement.
GTACAGCTGAACCACCGAGTGTGCACTGTATGTTGCTCTATCACAGCTACGTACCTGGAGGTGAGCTAGCATCGTGTTGGAGTCTTGCTGCTCTTCTATGGCGAGTCTCTTGTACTGCTGAACCACCGAGTGTGCACCGTATGTTGCTCTATCACAGCTACGTACCTGGAGGTGTGCTAGCATCGTGTTGGAGTCTTGCTGCTCTTCTATGGCGAGTCTCTTGTACAGCTGAACCACCGAGTGTGCACTGTATGTTGCTCTATCACAGCTACGTACCTGGAGGTGTGCTAGCATCGTGTTGGAGTCTTGCTGCTCTTCTATGGCGAGTCTCTTGTACAGCTGAACCACCGAGTGTGCACTGTATGTTGCTCTATCACAGCTACGTACCTGGAGGTGTGCTAGCATCGTGTTGGAGTCTTGCTGCTCTTCTATGGCGAGTCTCTTGTACAGCTGAACCACCGAGTGTGCACTGTATGTTGCTCTATCACAGCTACGTACCTGGAGGTGTGCTAGCATCGTGTTGGAGTCTTGCTGCTCTTCTATGGCGAGTCTCTTGTACAGCTGAACCACCGAGTGTGCACCGTATGTTGCTCTATCACAGCTACGTACCTGGAGGTGCGTGTTGGAGTCTTGCTGCTCTTCTATGGCGAGTCTCTTGTACAGCTGAACCACCGAGTGTACACTGTATGTTGCTCTATCACAGCTACGTACCTGGAGGTGTGCTAGCATCGTGTTGGAGTCTTGCTGCTCTTCTATGGCGAGTCTCTTGTACAGCTGAACCACCGAGTGTGCACTGTATGTTGCTCTATCACAGCTACGTACCTGGAGGTGTGCTAGCATCGTGTTGGAGTCTTGCTGCTCTTCTATGGCGAGTCTCTTGTACAGCTGAACCACCGAGTGTGCACCGTATGTTGCTCTATCACAGCTACGTACCTGGAGGTGCGTGTTGGAGTCTTGCTGCTCTTCTATGGCGAGTCTCTTGTACAGCTGAACCACCGAGTGTACACTGTATGTTGCTCTATCACAGCTACGTACCTGGAGGTGTGCTAGCATCGTGTTGGAGTCTTGCTGCTCTTCTATGGCGAGTCTCTTGTACAGCTGAACCACCGAGTGTGCACTGTATGTTGCTCTATCACAGCTACGTACCTGGAGGTGTGCTAGCATCGTGTTGGAGTCTTGCTGCTCTTCTATGGCGAGTCTCTTGTACAGCTGAACCACCGAGTGTGCACCGTATGTTGCTCTATCACAGCTACGTACCTGGAGGTGCGTGTTGGAGTCTTGCTGCTCTTCTATGGCGAGTCTCTTGTACAGCTGAACCACCGAGTGTACACTGTATGTTGCTCTATCACAGCTACGTACCTGGAGGTGTGCTAGCATCGTGTTGGAGTCTTGCTGCTCTTCTATGGCGAGTCTCTTGTACAGCTGAACCACCGAGTGTGCACTGTATGTTGCTCTATCACAGCTACGTACCTGGAGGTGTGCTAGCATCGTGTTGGAGTCTTGCTGCTCTTCTATGGCGAGTCTCTTGTACAGCTGAACCACCGAGTGTGCACTGTATGTTGCTCTATCACAGCTACGTACCTGGAGGTGTGCTAGCATCGTGTTGGAGTCTTGCTGCTCTTCTATGGCGAGTCTCTTGTACAGCTGAACCACCGAGTGTGCACTGTATGTTGCTCTATCACAGCTACGTACCTGGAGGTGTGCTAGCATCGTGTTGGAGTCTTGCTGCTCTTCTATGGCGAGTCTCTTGTACAGCTGAACCACCGAGTGTGCACCGTATGTTGCTCTATCACAGCTACGTACCTGGAGGTGTGCTAGCATCGTGTTGGAGTCTTGCTGCTCTTCTATGGCGAGTCTCTTGTACAGCTGAACCACCGAGTGTGCACCGTATGTTGCTCTATCACAGCTACGTACCTGGAGGTGTGCTAGCATCGTGTTGGAGTCTTGCTGCTCTTCTATGGCGAGTCTCTTGTACAGCTGAACCACCGAGTGTGCACTGTATGTTGCTCTATCACAGCTACGTACCTGGAGGTGTGCTAGCATCGTGTTGGAGTCTTGCTGCTCTTTTATGGCGAGTCTCTTGTACAGCTGAACCACCGAGTGTGCACTGTATGTTGCTCTATCACAGCTACGTACCTGGAGGTGTGCTAGCATCGTGTTGGAGTCTTGCTGCTCTTCTATGGCGAGTCTCTTGTACAGCTGAACCACCGAGTGTGCACTGTATGTTGCTCTATCACAGCTACGTACCTGGAGGTGTGCTAGCATCGTGTTGGAGTCTTGCTGCTCTTCTATGGCGAGTCTCTTGTACAGCTGAACCACCGAGTGTGCACCGTATGTTGCTCTATCACAGCTACGTACCTGGAGGTGTGCTAGCATCGTGTTGGAGTCTTGCTGCTCTTCTATGGCGAGTCTCTTGTACAGCTGAACCACCGAGTGTGCACTGTATGTTGCTCTATCACAGCTACGTACCTGGAGGTGAGCTAGCATCGTGTTGGAGTCTTGCTGCTCTTCTATGGCGAGTCTCTTGTACAGCTGAACCACCGAGTGTGCACTGTATGTTGCTCTATCACAGCTACGTACCTGGAGGTGTGCTAGCATCGTGTTGGAGTCTTGCTGCTCTTCTATGGCGAGTCTCTTGTACAGCTGAACCACCGAGTGTGCACTGTATGTTGCTCTATCACAGCTACGTACCTGGAGGTGTGCTAGCATCGTGTTGGAGTCTTGCTGCTCTTCTATGGCGAGTCTCTTGTACAGCTGAACCACCGAGTGTGCACCGTATGTTGCTCTATCACAGCTACGTACCTGGAGGTGTGCTAGCATCGTGTTGGAGTCTTGCTGCTCTTCTATGGCGAGTCTCTTGTACAGCTGAACCACCGAGTGTGCACCGTATGTTGCTCTATCACAGCTACGTACCTGGAGGTGTGTGTTGGAGTCTTGCTGCTCTTCTATGGCGAGTCTCTTGTACAGCTGAACCACCGAGTGTGCACTGTATGTTGCTCTATCACAGCTACGTACCTGGAGGTGTGCTAGCATCGTGTTGGAGTCTTGCTGCTCTTCTATGGCGAGTCTCTTGTACAGCTGAACCACCGAGTGTGCACTGTATGTTGCTCTATCACAGCTACGTACCTGGAGGTGTGCTAGCATCGTGTTGGAGTCTTGCTGCTCTTCTATGGCGAGTCTCTTGTACAGCTGAACCACCGAGTGTGCACTGTATGTTGCTCTATCACAGCTACGTACCTGGAGGTGTGCTAGCATCGTGTTGGAGTCTTGCTGCTCTTCTATGGCGAGTCTCTTGTACAGCTGAACCACCGAGTGTGCACTGTATGTTGCTCTATCACAGCTACGTACCTGGAGGTGTGCTAGCATCGTGTTGGAGTCTTGCTGCTCTTCTATGGCGAGTCTCTTGTACAGCTGAACCACCGAGTGTGCACCGTATGTTGCTCTATCACAGCTACGTACCTGGAGGTGTGCTAGCATCGTGTTGGAGTCTTGCTGCTCTTCTATGGCGAGTCTCTTGTACAGCTGAACCACCGAGTGTGCACCGTATGTTGCTCTATCACAGCTACGTACCTGGAGGTGTGTGTTGGAGTCTTGCTGCTCTTCTATGGCGAGTCTCTTGTACAGCTGAACCACCGAGTGTGCACTGTATGTTGCTCTATCACAGCTACGTACCTGGAGGTGTGCTAGCATCGTGTTGGAGTCTTGCTGCTCTTCTATGGCGAGTCTCTTGTACAGCTGAACCACCGAGTGTGCACTGTATGTTGCTCTATCACAGCTACGTACCTGGAGGTGTGCTAGCATCGTGTTGGAGTCTTGCTGCTCTTCTATGGCGAGTCTCTTGTACAGCTGAACCACCGAGTGTGCACTGTATGTTGCTCTATCACAGCTACGTACCTGGAGGTGTGCTAGCATCGTGTTGGAGTCTTGCTGCTCTTCTATGGCGAGTCTCTTGTACTGCTGAACCACCGAGTGTGCACTGTATGTTGCTCTATCACAGCTACGTACCTGGAGGTGTGCTAGCATCGTGTTGGAGTCTTGCTGCTCTTCTATGGCGAGTCTCTTGTACAGCTGAACCACCGAGTCTGCACCGTATGTTGCTCTATCACAGCTACGTACCTGGAGGTGTGTGTTGGAGTCTTGCTGCTCTTCTATGGCGAGTCTCTTGTACAGCTGAACCACCGAGTGTGCACTGTATGTTGCTCTATCACAGCTACGTACCTGGAGGTGTGCTAGCATTGTGTTGGAGTCTTGCTGCTCTTCTATGGCGAGTCTCTTGTACTGCTGAACCACCGAGTGTGCACTGTATGTTGCTCTATCACAGCTACGTACCTGGAGGTGTGCTAGCATCGTGTTGGAGTCTTGCTGCTCTTCTATGGCGAGTCTCTTGTACAGCTGAACCACCGAGTGTGCACTGTATGTTGCTCTATCACAGCTACGTACCTGGAGGTGTGCTAGCATCGTGTTGGAGTCTTGCTGCTCTTCTATGGCGAGTCTCTTGTACAGCTGAACCACCGAGTGTGCACCGTATGTTGCTCTATCACAGCTACGTACCTGGAGGTGTGCTAGCATCGTGTTGGAGTCTTGCTGCTCTTCTATGGCGAGTCTCTTGTACAGCTGAACCACCGAGTGTGCACTGTATGTTGCTCTATCACAGCTACGTACCTGGAGGTGTGCTAGCATCGTGTTGGAGTCTTGCTGCTCTTCTATGGCGAGTCTCTTGTACAGCTGAACCACCGAGTGTGCACCGTATGTTGCTCTATCACAGCTACGTACCTGGAGGTGTGCTAGCATCGTGTTGGAGTCTTGCTGCTCTTCTATGGCGAGTCTCTTGTACAGCTGAACCACCGAGTGTGCACTGTATGTTGCTCTATCACAGCTACGTACCTGGAGGTGTGCTAGCATCGTGTTGGAGTCTTGCTGCTCTTCTATGGCGAGTCTCTTGTACAGCTGAACCACCGAGTGTGCACTGTATGTTGCTCTATCACAGCTACGTACCTGGAGGTGTGCTAGCATCGTGTTGGAGTCTTGCTGCTCTTCTATGGCGAGTCTCTTGTACAGCTGAACCACCGAGTGTGCACTGTATGTTGCTCTATCACAGCTACGTACCTGGAGGTGTGCTAGCATCGTGTTGGAGTCTTGCTGCTCTTCTATGGCGAGTCTCTTGTACAGCTGAACCACCGAGTGTGCACTGTATGTTGCTCTATCACAGCTACGTACCTGGAGGTGTGCTAGCATCGTGTTGGAGTCTTGCTGCTCTTCTATGGCGAGTCTCTTGTACAGCTGAACCACCGAGTGTGCACTGTATGTTGCTCTATCACAGCTACGTACCTGGAGGTGTGCTAGCATCGTGTTGGAGTCTTGCTGCTCTTCTATGGCGAGTCTCTTGTACAGCTGAACCACCGAGTGTGCACTGTATGTTGCTCTATCACAGCTACGTACCTGGAGGTGTGCTAGCATCGTGTTGGAGTCTTGCTGCTCTTCTATGGCGAGTCTCTTGTACAGCTGAACCACCGAGTGTGCACCGTATGTTGCTCTATCACAGCTACGTACCTGGAGGTGTGTGTTGGAGTCTTGCTGCTCTTCTATGGCGAGTCTCTTGTACAGCTGAACCACCGAGTGTGCACTGTATGTTGCTCTATCACAGCTACGTACCTGGAGGTGTGCTAGCATCGTGTTGGAGTCTTGCTGCTCTTCTATGGCGAGTCTCTTGTACAGCTGAACCACCGAGTCTGCCGTCCTCGTCAGCTGTTCTGCCACCGAGTTGCACAGCTGGACGTTGACTGAAACACGCACATATCACCACTGTCTCACTACTGTCTCATTACTGTCTCACTACTGTCTCACCACTGTCTCACTACTGTCTCATTACTGTCTCACTACTGTCTCACCACTGTCTCACTACTGTCGCACCACTGTCTCACCACTGTCTCATTACTGTCTCACTACTGTTTCACCACTGTCTCACTTCTGTCGCACCACTGTCTCACCACTGTCTCACTACTGTCTCATTACTGTCTCATTACTGTCTCACTACTGTCTCACCACTGTCTCACTACTGTCGCACCACTGTCTCACCACTGTCTCATTACTGTCTCACTACTGTCGCACCACTGTCTCACCACTGTCTCACCACTGTCTCATTACTGTCTCACTACTGTCTCACTACTGTCTCACTACTGTCTCGCCACTATCTCACCACTGTCTCACCACTGTCTCACCACTGTCTCACTACTGTCTCACCACTGTCTCACTACTGTCTCACCACTGTCTCACCGTTGTCTCACCACTGTCTCACTCTACATTGTTTCTTTTAATTACATTTATTTTATGTCTACCCTAGTCAGTTATCAAAATCATTTAAAAAGGAGGACAATAAATATGACTATGTATACAATTTACAATGAAAAATAATAAAATAGCAAGCATAACAAGCAAACTATTGTACTATAGAAAAAAGGTCATAGAAAAATTTGAATGTACCTAAGGCCCGGTATTATGAACTTGGGATAAAATATTTAGTAAGCTACTAATCTGTTTTCACCATGGCAACAACCAATGGGAAGCCTGGTTTTCACCATGGCAACCAGGCTTCCCATTGGTTGTTGCTGTGGTGAAAACAAGTTAGAAGCATTCTTAGGGCCAGTCTTACAATCTCCTAATAAGAAAGTTATTTGTAACAATTAAGCTATTTGGAGGATTTGAAGGGTTTTGATTGGTCATCGCCATGGAGACAGCAAGCTATTCGACGAATAAGTAGTTATTGGGACATTGTAAGACTGGACCTTAACGTTACTGGGCCTAAATCAAACAGGCACAAGTCTAAGCAGGGCAACGTATACTCACGTGGGGCGCTTGAGACGTCCAGCGGGTGGTCCGGGCGCGGCCGGCCGCCCTGGGCGCGGGCGTTGGCCCGTGGGCGCGGCTGCGGAGCCGAGGGTAAGCTGGTGGGCGCGCGGTCTATGCTGGCGCTGCGAGGCCGCGCCTTGGGTCGGCCAGTCTCTTCCGAGCTGGAGTCCTCGTTGCCCACCGAGCTCAGGTTCACTGGAGAAACACAGTTCAGTTCAGTTCAGTTTATTAGAACCCTGTAGGGTTACATGTTAATAACATAGGATTTGTCAGGTTTGCACATTACTTCTATACATCTATACAATAACAATAACAGAATTGTACAAGTTATTTAAAATACTTAACCTAGTAGAACAACAAACAGATATTATAATACAACTATAAACATTGTAAGAAAATAAAACTAGAAAAACCATCCTTAATGGTATGTTTTTTTTTTTTTTTTTTTTATCATATGCCCACATTTGGCTTAATCAGGCCATCATGTAAGATCTGGTCAACCAGTAGAGACAGGCCTCCTTTTCTTCTCTCTTCATGCCGTTAGGCAATGTAAAATCTGTATTTTTCCCTTTGTTTATGTATTCTTCCACACTGTAGAAACAATTATCAATAAATATTCTTTCAATGTCATTAGTTGTTTACTTATCCGGTATTAGTTTGAAATGGGTTGGTAGATTATTGTATAAGCCCTTTCCTATATTTAATGATGATGACTGTCCTTTTTTTGTATTGCTTCTTTCTTTATGAAGGTGTTCTCTCTGTCGTGTAGCGTGCTGGTGAATTTCTTCATTTACACGACTCTCTATTACTCGTATGTTTTAACTACAATGCAACAACGTTTTATGCTCTGCAATATTTGTTATGGCTGTACACAATACATATATTAGAGGTGTTGTCTTTGGTTCTACATATGTCAAGGCACGATACAGCAATCATAAAATGTTTTTATTATCTGTATTTATAATTTGTATCCGTCTGTATTCATCTGAATCTATTTTGCCAAAGACGATATGTAATTGTTACACCAAATGGCCAATAAACTTGATTGATAGATATTGATATTGATAGCATCAGTACAGATATGGACAAGTACGTACCACCCGTTATTTGATTTATTAAGTTTATGTCTGTCCTATTCAGTAAAACAACTGATTTACAAAAGGAGGTCAATAAATAGAAGTACTGTACATATAAGAAATATAATAAAAAATCATAAATAAAAAAGAATAACAAAACAAAATGAATGAATAAAGAAAGAAAGAAAGAAAGAAAGAAAGGTTGAAATAAATAAATAATTACACAAATAAATAAATAAATACATAAATAAATAAATAAATAAGTAAATAAGTAAATAAATAAATAAGTCAATAAATAAATAAATAAATAAATAAATAAATAAATAAATAAATAAATAAATAAATAAATAAATAAATAAATAAATAAATAAATAAATTAATAAATAAATTAGTAAATAAATAAATAAAGAATACAGTAGCATGACGGAACGAGTGCGTACCTGATGAGTATGCCTGCGACATGCCCCTGCGTCGCGCGGTAGACCCTCCCTTGAGAGCGTTCACCTTGTTCTGCGAGCTGATGGTCGGTCTCATCAGACCGTTGACCCGGGGTCGCGGCGCGACGCTCAGGTCGCTCTCAGAGTCGCTGGCGTTGAGCAGGACCATGGAGGTCGACCGCGTGATGTTGTGGGACGACTTGCGGGTGGACGGGCGGCCGGGGGCCGACGGACGGGACGACACCTTGCCTGAAACTGTGGGGGCGTGTTAGCGAGGCACACTCACTCGCAATAATAATCTGTACAATATGATATATCTATAAAAGAAAAGAGAAAGAGCTTTTATAGGAGCACTGCTTTTTTTGTACTTTGACAATGTGTGTTTGACTGTGTTTAGTCGCTTTTTGTTAAAATCCCCCACAGAAAATGAGTCTTGTCACTGAGTGGGTAGACTCTATAAATACAAATTTATTTGTTTATTTTATGTATTTAACCCATTGGAATACCATTATTCTGCAAAAATACCACCCCTGAAATACTATTTAATTTCCATGTTTTGTTTTTCAGCACCAATAATAATGTTTTATTTTTTATTAAAGTCATTAATGAAGCAATCTCTACAAAACTTTCAGCATATAATGAAAACACCTAAGTAAAGCAAATTCTGCATTCTGGAAGGTTCAACTAGCACATTTTATAGTGGTATAGTCTGTTCAAAGTCAAAGTTTTATGAATATTTATAGTAATTTGGGCACCCCTGAAATAATTACCAAAAGTGATAAAATATTGTATACAATTTTATTTCATGTAAAGAAGCCATAGTTTTGTTAAAAAAAAATACTGGTAAGGCCCATACTATTTTTTTTTACGAACAGTCATATGAGAAATAGACCTCTACTTTTGGCAATATAAGTAGGCGGTAGGCACAGGCGTCATCATCCTGGTATTTACGTTTGTAAAACCCTCGTCTTCTGATTCCATGATCGAATCGCTTGCATTATCATAAGATGAAGAATCACCAACATATAGTTCTTCATCAGAGAAAATATCCTCGTCGTCACTACTAAGATTAAACAGTTCGTTTTCAATATCACACGCTTTCGTAAACAACTTTCGCTTTACGGACGCCATAGCGGAAAGCTTCCTTCATCTGCCAGACGCGTGAACATAGTAATTTAATTGTTAAAACGATACCCGTGTCCCAATCTAGCGAAAAGATTTCGAACTAAGCTATCGACATATGGAAGATTTAAGTCGGTAATAACAGACCTGCCTAGTAGTGCTATCTAGTGTGAAAAACATGAACTAAAAGTGTCACGAGTAGGACTCGTGATTGTATTCCTGCGGATTTTCAAAGTGCCACGAGTCATACTCGTTTTAATATTCCAATGGGTTAAAGGAAAAGTGCTGTAAATTGTTTCTAACAACTTCTAATAATGGCTCACCACCCACTGTGGGCATGTGATGTAAAGAAAGCTAATAAATATTATGTATTATATTATTACTATGTGTGTATTTATTAGCAGCTTTTTTATGAAATCATATTTTTAATGTCTTTCCTATTCAGTTATAAAACTGATTTCCAAAGGAGGACAATAAATATAACTAGGTAAACAAATGATGATAGAAAGTCATAAAATAACAAGACTACCTAATGAAACAACAAAACAAACTGCTACTACTATGTTATTGCAAACAGAACAATGTCAATAGAAATGAATTGAGACAAACAATACATTATAAATTTAAATATGAGATGAAAAAATTATAGCTATAACAGAAATAAACATAAGTGAGAAAAGAAAGTAATAAACAGATCCAAAGGGGTAGACTTGGGTAAATAAGCTATAATAAGTTAAATAAGCAACAGGTTGGCTCCAATATTAAAACTTGTGCCATATTGATATTTACTTTTTGGTAAATTTTCAGAAGTAACGTCTTCGAATATTGTAGTAGTTGAGCACCATTATAATCCATATTCATGACATTATAAAAAAGTGTACATTACTTTAAACATCTTAAGACTGAATTGAACAAGCATAAATTTCAGCCATAAGCTACATATGTATATCGTATTTCTAAAAACACTATTTCTCAGGACTGGAAGAACTGGAACTGGGTTACTCAAATGCATTACTGAGCACAAAAAACACAGGAAGTGTCTTTGACACTAGAATTGAAAATGAATAACAAATCAACTTTCTCCAAAATACAGACAAAATATCCTCGTGGTACTCTAACTAAAACAGAGCAGACAGTAAACCAATCTAAAAATATCCTAAAAATACATAAAATATTTTATTTATACTGTAATGGCAATCAAATTATTCGTACACACCAAACGTAACGACATACGCTTCAGTTAAAATGTAGCCTTGCACAGCGTACAACACAAAACATTTAAGGGCTGCAAATATTCCCATACAAGTTTGCATTCATGGAATCATGTTGAGAAACGCATTCACGCATGCACTCGCGTATTCCGAGAAAAACATGCAAACGTGTAACGAGCGCACAAGGATAAAGATCAATGAAACGTGTCATGTTTCTGCCATCTTGGTTCTCTTAGCTAACAACCAGTGGGTAACACATTCAACTCGGCAAGCTCACAGTTTTCATCGACTATCTTCAGTGTTGGGTAGTGACTTAATGAAAGTAATATGAATTGCTAGTAGCTATGCTGGTAACCAGTTATTTTTATGTGGTAACCGTTATGTCCTACTTCTTACTCATCAAGTTTCTTTTTACAAAAATACTGAATACATAGAATATCCCAACTCCAGTGCAATTCATTCTTTTTAATGGAATTAACATTGTAGGCTGTAGAATTCATTTCCTAAAAAAACAAACTGACAGGTTCCATAATATTACATATTTGTACATTTTGATGTTGCTGAACTCATTTAAACCAAAACCATCAAATCATCCCTTTCAAAAGTGACTATCCTACTCAGTAAGAAAAATACCAAGCCGATCTGTCATTCGGGTTACCGCTTAGTCACCTAAATGTTCTAAAACTCATCACTAGGGGAATTATATAGCCTTTCTATAATAATTACATTTGAAAGGAATCTAGCATGACGGCCAAAAGACATGTACAAAAAAGTGTACTGTATTGTTAAATATTCACATTATTAACATAAAATAACTTTGATACTATTGGTAATAAACAACATACCACACTGACATGACATAATGACATATTTACAAGCAATGCCACAACACAACACGACATGACAAACACATGACATATAATACGTACAATCCACATCACAGACAAACCGTCAAGACACAAACAACGTCAAGGGATCACTTACTTGTTAGTAGACGTCGGTGAGATAGACTGTTGGGCATAAGTCGACAGAAACGTAAGCGTGACAAACGTGGAGGTGGAAAGAAGTGTTGAAAGCAAAACATTGTGCGTTGGTGTTCGATGTACGGTGGAAGAAGAATTGAAAGATAACTAAGAGTTAGGGGCTAATATTTGTAGCATTGTGAATGTCCACACTTTTGGGTTCATATCTGAATTGCAACCTTGAATCTTTGGCAAATGTATGCTTTAAAATTATTATTATTATTATTATTATTATTATTATTATTATTATTATTATTATTATTATTAATAATAATTGTATTATGATTTACTTAACAGCTATATAAATTAAAATATAATTACAAAATATAAATTAAATTAAATTCATTTAAATTTTAAATTTATCCTCATTTCTTAAGAAAAATAAAACAGTCAAAACTTCAAAAAACAAAAACAATCAAAATACTACAGAACAAAATTTAGTCCATACAAAAAAAAATGGACATTAAATTAAAAAAGTATTACTCAAACAAAAACAATCAATTAAGCCTGGAACTTATGTACTTTGGATACATATTTAGAAGGCTACTAGCTTGTTTTCACCATGGCAACAGGCAAAGGGAAGTCTGGATGCCACGGTGAAAACAAGTTGGTAGCTTACTAAATAGTTATCCGAAGTTCATAATACCGGACTTAAAAAAAAGAAAAACAAAAGAAATTTGTCTATTTAAGTGTGGAAAGTCTCTATAAGTGCTAAAACAACAATTGCACAATACGATTGCACGGTGAATCGCCAACAACACTAGACGGAACAGACGGAGACGAGTCTAGCGGCGATGTCCGAACTCACCTTGCACAGGGTTGCGTCTCGGAACCGGGTTCACCAGATCGCTCAGCGAACACGCTCTCCGTAGACCACCGCCATCTTTCTCGTCTTCCTCATCCTCGTCGCTGTCGGCTGAGGAGAAAGCGTGCAACTACATGACTAGGGCGCGTTAGCTACCGAGGGGCCAGAGCGGCGTGCGAGCCATTCAACATTTAAACAATAAAAATAAAATATGTTGTATAGTTTTATTCAACCCTTCATAAATCTACTCAATCTAAAATAATTACAATTAATTACTAATTACCGAGTTATGATCAAAATATTTAGAACTTTTGAATCCAGTTGTTTAAATTTGACGAAATCACAATTCGCACATTTATATCTTTTTTAATATTATGTACCGTTCTCAAGATATTACTAAAAAAAAAAACTTAATTTTGCACGTTTTAAAAGTGAGATGTCCCTTTCGCCTCCCGATTTGATCTCTTGGTGATGATATATCTATACTAAAAGTATCTCGGGTTAAAATAAATAATGTTTCCGTCGACTCACTCGGTAACAATAACTGTTTTCACTGAGAGACGTTTGACCTACTAGGGTGTGCGAAGACATGTGGTGATCACATGCGCACTGAGCCAGGCTTGGGTCGTACTCGTAAATAAACCTCATCGAACGTGTTGAATGCTACTTGACACTCGCATACCACTCTGGCCTCTGCATTTTACCAAAGTAAGACTAGTGGTGCAAAGCTTGGAAAATAACTCAAATAATCAACAAATAAAACTGTCAAACTAAAGATACTCATATTTAAATTATTGCAATAAACAAGAATAACATATTTTTCTGAAAATAAAAAGTTGGATTAAATTAATTGTATTATTCCAAGTATAGAAATAATATTACACCAATGATAACTCACTTACAGCTACAAACAAACAACTTAAAATGTAAAAGTGTACATTTCAAATAAATTATAAAGTACAGAACTGATGCTAGTCTGATTGTGTTCACCCAATGCAGCAAATATATTGCAGCATTGGGTGCAGACTGATTTCACATTGGCAGTGACTGTGTAAATATGCAAAAGATAATAAAGTAAAGAAAGAAAGCAGTGTAAGGAAATAATAGGACGCTAATAAAATGAGCGCAAGGATAACGAGGGATAAACCAAAGAAACAAGGACGATGGTAAACCAAGACGAAACGCCGCGCGGCAACAAAACGCAGAGTGAAAAGATCGAACGTAAAAGAACGGCGCGTGCATTCAGATTACGACCAACGTACCTCGGTAACGTCACCGTCGGCAGCCCTTGTTGCTTGTTACGTCGGTGTTTAGCAGGCGGTGAGATGTGTGCAGTGGTGGTGCGACAATAGTCCGCAGACCGAGGCCAGTTCACACGCGATAACGCTTTAACGTGATCGACTAGTACCGATTCCCGAGTCTTTGGAATCAAACATCGTTTTCACAGCAATTCTTTCACGTTTCAGATATTCTTTATCACGAGCAAAAACTCATCGCCTGATACAACAAGTGACAGTTTTGATAACTTATAAGAACTATTGCGTACATTTACCACGAAAAAAATCATCAGGAGCTTGAATTATGGAATACTATAGTCAGCTACTAACTTGTTTAATTCATGGCATCCAGGCTTTCCATTAAATTAAATAAATAAAAAAATAAATTCACATTTAGAGTCTACCCACTCAGTAACAAAACTGATTTTTAGTGGGGGATTTTAATTTTTTTTAAATTTGATTGTTGCCATGCAAAAACAAGTTAGTAGCCTACTAAGGCCCGGTATTATGAACTTTGGATACATATTTAGTAGGCTATACTAACTTGTTTTCACCATGGCAACAACCAATGGGAAGCCTGGTTGCCACGGTGAAAACAAGTTAGTAGTAGCTTACTAAATATTTGCCAGAAGTTCATAATACTGGGCCTAAATATTTCATAATACTAAAAATATTATTTCATATTGCCTAGACTAGTTTCTGTAAATTAAGGCTGATTGCCTGATTGGTATTTTTAATATTAAATCTGTGCAAAAATAAAGTTTTAGTGTTTTTGTTAAAACAGGCCCAAATATAGAATCCTTTTAGAGTAATGGACTTCAAAGATTAAAATGTAATTAAACTATTTAATTCAAACTCTGTCAATTAAAATGTGTGTATAAATGAAACCAGTGACGAGGTACCAGGAACTGTTTTGGTTATTCAGACCAACTTTTTTAAATAATCCTAACTTTTGTAATTCAAACTAACATTTTTAGAGTCCACACAACTTGAATTAAAGAGGTTGTTGCATTAATGTCTGCCCAATGACCTTCCAAATCACACAGCCTACTTAAGTATTCTACACTTTTATAATGATGTAAACTGGTCTTGAAACAGACTTACAAACAGATGCACAGTTTTAATAACCAATCACTTGTTATATTTAACAGCTAGCCTGATAAAGCTGACCACTCATAGGTCGCAACTCCTTTAGATGAAATACCTAGTAAACAACTAGCATTAACCTGTTGACTCGAAACAATGCTTGAGAATTCGTAATAATTATTCACAATACATTATCAATATACAATATAAAGCTTCTTCAATTTGAACAAGCCTCACCTACAGTTATAACACATACACATTAAAAATAATACTATATACAAGATAAATTATAATGTCATTCATAGTAAAGAAACTATTACAAAAAAAATATGCATCCTACGACATCAAGAAAATAGAAATAATGACAAGCATAAGCATGCCACAACGACAACGATGCAGTGATAATAACGATAACTAGGGGTGTCAAACGATGGACCGATCATTGATCGACGTACCGACAAACAATTCGCTACTGACCGTCTTAAAAACGATCTAGAGCTCCGTTCTTGTTTTTCGTCACTAACCTTGAAATATTCAAGAACAACACTAGCCAACAATTGAAAATGCAAGATCAAGGTTAACCACTTGACAGCCACGTGGAACGTCCAGAATAATCCGTTTAAGCCCTCCGTGATTTAGAACATAATAATCCCCTACAAGGATGTTTGCTAAATATATTCGTGACATATTTTTATTTGATACGTTGCAATAGTCGTTTCTATCAACACTTGTTTCACGAACGATTTCCGCTTCTAACGAATGCGAGCTGCAATAACTAAACGTGGGCGGATACCTTGCCGCTCGGCAGGTTCTGTCAAGTATCATTTTTCATCAAAGTCTGTGTCATTTTTATTTGTTTTATAAACAAAAAGAAAAAAAAAGATTTGATGGCCTCGCGAGCAACAAGAACAGATCGTGCATTACGTCGATCGGTCGACACCCCCGCGAGAACGCAAGCGGAATGGCACGGACGCACGATGCATCTACTTGTGCGTGCTTGTTTACCTCCCTGGCCAGTCTTGCGTCCCACCACCACGGCAGCCCTGCTGGCCGGCGGCCACAGCCTCTTGGGAGACGCGGCATTGGACGAGCTCGTGGCCGGCGTCGACGAATCAGAGGCCGTCTTGAAGCTGTCCTCGGAGAGCCGGTCGTAGGACTCGGCCAGCGCTCGCTCGAACCCCTGGCAGAGTAGCTTCACCATCTCGGGGTGTCTTGCTGTGTCGGCATCTCGCGCGGGACAGTCGGGCAGGCTAGAGTAGCCCCCAGAGAACGCCTCGCGCAGCCTCGCGACGTTCCTGCCCCCGCCCTCGCCCCCCGCACGCCACTTCTGGCGGGGGAGCGTGTTGGACGCGGGGTACGTCTTCTGGCGGGGTTTCGGCGGCGGTTTGTGGGTGATTCTGCCCGTGGGCTTGGGCGCGGTGGGCGGACGCACCCCCTCCACCTTGACGTGTAGCCGCTCCGTGATGCGGCCGTGGAAGCTGAGGCTGCGACCGAGGCTCACTTCCGACACCTTCCGCTCCTCCGAGACGTTTCTCTCCTCCGTGAAGCCGTCGAGCGCGGCAAACTGTCTGTAGGGGTTGGTGGGGGTCTGCGGTCGACTACGGGGGTAGGAGCCCTTCCTCGTGAGCCCGCCCAGGTGTTTGGACTTGGCCGGGACCGCGGGCCTGTTCTGTACGACCGTCCGCTCGCCCCCAAAGTCTATCAGCCGCTCGTAAAGCTTGGTGTCCTGGAGACTGCGCGTGCGTACGATGGGCTTGTGAGCGTTATCGGCCTCCGCTGGCACCCGCGGGGCTACGGACATAGCGGGGCGGGCAGGCGACGTGGGGGCCGTGCCCGCATCGCCCCGCGAACAAGCGGCCTCTGCTACGAAGTATCCGCGCGGCAGACTGCGGCTCTTGGTCATGTGCCGCACGTCCGCAAGAACGCTCTCCGTGCTGCGGCAGGTCTCTCTGTCCGGCAGACATCCGTCCAGGTCTAGGATGTTCTCGGCGCTGCGATGCGATCGCGCGATGCCGAAACTCTGCGAGGACAGGAAGAAGCTGGCGCTGCTGTGACGGTCCTGCTCGTAACAGTCGAGGGGGTCCCCGGCCGAGGACAGTCCCCCGGACGTGTTGGACAGGATGCTCTCCTGACTCTGCCTGTCCCGGTCCGTGAGGCCGTAGTCCGAGATGCAGCGCTTGGGCGTCCGGCAGCTGAACTCGCTCGGCTCCTCCAGAGAGTCCGAGCTGAAGTTCTCCTCGCTGGACGCGTGGCCGAGCGTCGCCGGCAACGACTCGGAGGACTTTGCCGAGAGCTTGGCCGGCTTGTCGGCCCCGAGCGAGTTCAGGTCGAGGAAGTAGCTGGTCGAGCGTTGCGACCGTCCGAACCGTCTCGATAGCCCGCCCTGCTCCGTGTCGGTGCCCCCCGAGGGGGAGGTGGGGTCCTCGCAGACTGGGGACTCGGGGAGGGACTGGTTGGCGAGCGGGCCCCCGCCCCCCTTCCTGAACCGGCCCCCCCTACCGGGGCTGGCTCGCAGGTTGAGGAAGCCCGGCCTCTCCAGCCTCGCGGTGGCCCCCACCTTGTTGGCCCACTTCTCCCCTCCCCCCTCCTTGTCTTCCACACCCTCGCTCGGTGCCACCGCACCCTTGGACTCGACCGTCCCCACCGCATTCTTTGCCGCCACCGCGCTCACGAGGTTATCCACGTGCGAATACGGCAGCGAGAACAAAGCACTAGAGTCGACGTACCTACTGGACCCCAACGCGTTCTTAAGGCTCTGCGAGTAGGGTAAGCTGGATGGTTCGGAGGGCGCCAGGGAGAGGGGCACCCCGCAAGCGGTCCTGGGAAGCCTCGAGGCGTCGGCCCGGGGCTGCGAGGGGGTGGACCTGCCAAACAGGGAGGAAACCGCCTTGGACTGGGGCGAGGCGTCGGAATAGAGGTCGGCAGAGTTCTCGAACAGGGAGCGAGAGAGGACGGGATCGTAGACGCGGTAGTTGTTGATGGACTGGAGGAGCGGGTTGGTCACCGAGCCGTACAGCTTGGCGTTGAAGTACTTGGTCAGGTGGCTGGGACCGGGATGGTGGAGCTTGTGGCGTATTATCGTGGCGTATAGTTTACCTCCTTGGCTGGTGTAACGGTGCGCGGCGTGGTTCGCCAGGCCGCGTCTGTCTTCCACGCGACTCAGGTCGCAGATGCTCTGGCTGTTCTTGAGGTTAGACCGGTAGCCCACCTGCAATCAACATTCGTAGCGGTCGTACTATACGTACTCGACACTTCTTAAACTGAACATTTCAAATAAAAAGAAACGTATATATTTTTTTTTAAAGAAAGCAGCGCCAACTCACGCTGTTGAGTTTCCTCCGCGTGTCCTCTATCCTACGCAGCAGCTCCTCCCGTTTGCGTGTGGCCTCCCCGTCCGCCCGCGTCTGCAGGGTTGCGTTGATGACGGCAACGTTGCGTGTGGGCGGGGCCCCGTGCTGACGCTGGGCAAACTGCGCGGATATGCTCGTGCCGCCTGAAAAACAACGTCACACTTGTTAATTTATGTCAAGAGCCTCAACATCGTAGGTCCTGCAGCGAGATGAAATAAAAATTTCAAAACATTTAAAACTACAATTTTTTTTTTTACTTTTATTTGCTATTTATTTAATGATTATCTTATTCAGTTACAAAACTGATTTACAAAGGAGGACAATAAATAGAAGATGTACCTATACAAATGATGATGAAACATCATTAAATAGCATTAATAACAAAACTAACTACTGTACTATAGAAAAATGAACAAGAAGAATGTAAATGAATTGAGACATTTAAATATGATATAATTGTAGAAAGTAGTTTTATTTTCACCCTCTTTTCACTTTAGAAAACGAGTTTTATGGTGATATTACTTTGGAGACGAAAACACCATTAGGCTCGGTATTATGAACTTCGGATAAACATTTAACAGGCTACTAAGTTATTTTTATCATGGCAACAACCAACAGAAAACATGGTTGCCATGGTGAGAACAAGCTAATAGCTTATCTTACTACATACACATTTATTAATTTAACTTTACAAATTTCACTAATAATGAGGGAAGTAATTGTTGCTGTTCATGCAAACATATGCTTACACAACGTCGACAAGGTTTACCAAGCGGCGACAAAACCGATCCAATTCGTGAAAGATTTCTTTTACTTTCAGTTTGTATGTATACCCAAATTGGGATTGGGAAGAAAAATATTAACAGAAATGGGAAATAATGAGGTTACTTTGCTAACACACATCAATTATTTAGCCCCATTTCTCAAATAATGGCATAATTCGTTTAACTGGCATTTGGTGGTGCTATTTCGATATTTGATTACATCTGATTATTATCTTATTATACATAGGGAAAAAGAAAAGAAAGAGGGGAAGACCAAGACTGAGGTGGGAAGAAGTGATAGCAATGGACGTGGAAAGAAGAAATGCAACTTGGGAAGAGGTCAATCAGGAACGATGGTGGGAAGATAGAAAAGTATGGACAGAATTTGTAGAAAGAGCAGAGGAAGAAGAAAGTGAAGAGGAGGAGCCGGAGGAAGTTAACATGAGGGAAGCGTCAGGCATGGCCAGCCGGCTTCGATGTACCTAGGGGCCAGAATATGATGAGATGAAGTTCCTATCCCCTACCCGACTTCATTGTTGGACACAGGGAGCAGATATAAAAAAAAAAATTATATATGTTATTATTATGATACCTGCGTCCTTGCTGGCCCTCTCTGCCTGCTCAGCCGCTGACAGAGACTCGAACGTGTTCTTGAAGTACGTCTCTCGCTGACCCAGCTGCTCTAGGCTCTCCGTGCTGACAGAGAGTAGTGACGCCAGGTTTCTCTCGGCTGTGTCAGCGCTCGGGGTCGACGCGTCTTCCTCCAGGTCCTCGTCGCTGTCCTGGCTCCCGCTGACCTGTTGACATGTCAGCACAGTTTCAACTATTGCCCCTGACGTATTGACACAGCATGCGTGGTTATAGCTCCACGCTTATAACTAGCGATGTGCGGGCCACACTTTCTTCTTTCTTGGCTTTCAAAAAAAACTCTGCTCCAATGATTTTTTTCTAAAAAAAATAGTGCTAACGTTTCAAAGTGCTTTGCCACTTTATTAGTAATCCTTCATTTATATAATGCTCTACACAATTCTCAAATCTAGTACCAGTAACTTAAAATTTAAAGAAAATTGTGTAGGATAGGCCTACCAAATGAAAACGAAAGGATATTGGAATAAGGGACATGCATGATGGCTAACAAGCCAAACATGTGGGCATATGAAAAGAACCACAAACATTTCACTTGCAAAATTAACTCTCCGGAAATCTACTGGACATTTTTTGCCCCCATCGTACTCACCGAGGTGGCTAACGTGATGTGCGGGACGTCCAGGCGTTCCGTCCTCTGCTTCTTGTTGCGTCTCTGTGAACGCCGAAGTTCTTCCACGTCCATCGCGTTCACGGTGAAGTCGCTGAAACATCAGGCGAGCCCGACTTTAATCCCCGACCTCGTGACCCTCACATTGAGCCACTCATTGGCACTGCCATACAAAAAGTTTGCAAACACACAAAATATGTTTCCATGTCACAAGAAAAGTTGCCAAAATATAAAAATAATATTTTATGTAACAACAAAGTTTGCAAAAACATGAACAATTTTTTTTACACTAAAAGTTTGAAAGAACACAAAAATAGTTTTTCAATCATTTTTCTGTCACAATAGCTTGCAAAAACATGAACATAATTTGTTCGCCTTAGAGTTTTTTTTGCCTAGTGCTAGGCCACTCTATTGATGTATCTTTCCTTGATTGATTGCCAAATATTCGTTTGCCTGAAACAAAACATGGCGTGCTATTTGGCTAATTTAAAACCGCAATCAGCCCTAAGCTAACATCTTCAATGACTAACCTGTCTGTCTCCTTGGCCGGAGGGTAATACATGACGTCCTGGCCGTCCCTCTCGTCCGAGTAGCTCTCGTCATCTCCGTCCTGGTTCGTGTCATCGTACTTGTAACTGCTGAGGCTGCTGTCGTCTGTGGTGAGATGCCGCGAGCCTCGGGTCACCGTCACCTTCCCCGTCGTCACCTGCGCACGGTAACTCTCTCACACAACCGACTCACAACACGTGCACATCTAACAGCTGCGCACGTTAATTCTCTCACAAACCGGACAACATGAGGACATGTGCACATCTAACACCTGCGCACGTTAACTCTCTCACGTACTGGACTCTTACATGAGGACATATGCACATCTAACACCTGTGCACGTTAACTACCGACTCACAACACCTGCACAGCTAACAGCTGAGCACGTTAACTCTCTCACACACTGGACTCACACATGAGCACATCTGCACATCCAACACCTGCGCACGTTAACTACCGACTCACAACACCTGCACATCTAACACCTGCGCACATTAACTCTCTCACACACCGGACTCACACATGAGCACAACATGCACATCTAACACCTGCGCACATTAACTCTCTCACACACCGGACTCACACATGAGCACAACATGCACATCTAACACCTGCGCACATTAACTCTCTCACACACCGGACTCACACATGAGCACAACATGTGCACATCTAATACCTGTGCACATTAACTCTCTGACACAACCCTTTATATACTGTATTTAGGCCTACTATTAAGTAGTAATAATAATTTCATTTCTGTTCAATATAATTTCAGTTTCATATCAGTATGTTATTCTTTTAAATAAGATTTATATCTAAAGGATAATATAGATAAATGGCAAATTAGATCACACAAGGATTTTTTGTGTGTGAGAGCATTTCAAAGATTGTATTGATTGATTGTAGTAGATACACCATATTGTAACTACAGTAGATATAGTAGATAGTAGACATACTGTAACTACAGCACAGCTAGCGCTCACGTTTCTAGCCTACTTTCACCCAAGGTCCACTAAATCGCTTAGCGGGGTCACAAAACCAGGTCATCTAACCCGTTTCCACAATGTTAATTTAAATCAGGTACATGTTAACCAAATGAGAGAGTCGTTGAGGGTAACAAACGAATTGATATGTCACAACAAATATTGGCCCAAAAAGGCAAAATAACAATCTGTAAAGAGATTTTATCTTTGCGTTCTATATATATTTTCAAAGGAAATATTTTACATTGATTTCATATTATTGATGAGATCAATTTGGTAAATAATACCGCAATTTTTGTAGCGCTATGCCTAATAACCGCGATTTTGGATCTCCTTCCACGAGCTTACTCCGCGAGTGCAGCTAGCGGCTATTTAGTGGACCTTGACGTTCAGTTCACCCAGCCCACATCATACGAATACAAGTACAGCCGGTAATGTCGCTGTAATGATTGTAAACACACAAAACATAGCCTACTTCTAGCAGAGTGTCGGTAGAAAATGCAAGTCAGTTCACTTTATAGACATGTCTTAGTCTGAAAGGTCTGAAAGCAAGTTCACTCAGTCATATGTAATTAATTGTGTAGCCTACATTTACTGAGTTTTCAATGCCCACAGGATGCTTTGAGAGTTCTGCTTGATACTATATCTGAAATGATTATTTTGCTTAGTCATTACTGAAGAATAAGCATGCAAATTTCATTTGACAATCTATTCAATAAGAAGGTCAATAGGCAAGTCTACTGAGTTTCTGATATTAGTCAAAACAATATCTTCACAAGATTGTTCAGTGAAATCAGTGAAATTATGATTGGAACTTTTAAACATGAAAAACAAGTTTTTCTATGCAACTAGAATTAAATAAAAAAACTATGACTTTCCTACTGATATAAAGGGTTTCCTGTACAACATTTAAGATCATGGGGGCTTCCACCACTAATGCCGCGACCTTGCATTCCCCACGAGAGCACCATCAGTACCTGCTTGCTCGGCTGTCCGTTCGTTATTTCCGCATAACTTTCGGGACACGGAACAAAGTCATCGGTTTCCTCTCCGCCACCCTACAAGCAGTGACGTGTTACAAGCGGGATACGTGTTACCAGCGGGATACGTGTTACAAGCGGGATACATGATACAAGCGGGCACAGTTATAGGGCTGCCGTTCGACAAACCTGATGGAATACTATTTACCGACTTGGAAAGGGGTCAATCATTTCATTTCGTTTTCGATTTGAATACCGGCAACAAATCGACAATGTGTCAAACTCCGTTTGTTAAACGGCAGCCCAAGTTACGATATCAATACACCGTCACACCAGTATCGGTGGTCACGTAAATGCGAGTCACGCTGTGACTTAAGCGTCACACCAGTACCGGCGGTCACGTGAATGCAAGTCATAGTGAATCACGGTGAAACAATGGCTGCGATGGGAAACATGAGCACTTCCAAACAAACAAAGTCCAGCCACGTTTCACGGCCGTCACCTTCGTACCCGCAAACGCGAGACAAATGCCGGCAAGCATCAACAAACCACACTAGGATCCAATATTTATTAGTTTACCCAGCCAACAATAGGTGCCACCTTTTTACCCTTTTAAAACCCAAGAAAAGACAATTTTAAAAAACAAAGACAAAGTTTAAAAAAATAATTTAATTTACTTGCTGTAGCCTACTTTACATCACATTTGCACTTTTGAAGGGTAATATTTAAAGCCATTTATTAAAAAAACAAAAACAATATTAGAAAAATGTACTTTGTTATAGCAACAGATACTTTCTAAGATAACTATTGGTTCAAGTAATAAATGCGATATCGCTTGAACCCTTGCATTCCGCATCTACACCTGGTGTGACCAGCAGTCTTTTCCAATATCGTTGCCGACTGTTTTTGTCACTAACCCATTTTACAGATTGGTTAAATTAAATTATAGCAAAATGTAACTCAACTACGGTGAAGGAGTTGTTATCAAGTATTTTGCCAGTTGATTTATGAGTCGGCAAGTGTACAATAACTGCTTTGTATTCACAGGCGCAGATGTGTAATTTTAGATTAGCCAGACGATTTACGAGTGACTTTAAACACGGGATACACCATCAACCTGTTAGTCCAACTTGTAGAGGACACTGAATGGTGACATTGGGGTACAATGTCGCGCACTGAAAAGACAGACATGCCTGTCGGTCTCTCTGTCGGTCGAGAGGGTCCTACCTGCTTGGAGATGATCATCGTCTCGCGTCGGATGTCGGGATACTGTCGGAGGGTTTCGGTGCCGCTGTCTATCGAGCTGTCCTTGGATCCTCCGCCGTCAGAGTCGACGCGCTTGTCTGCAAACAAACACAGCGTCTTTACTTGCAAGATAGATTTCAATTCGAACATAGCTGTTCGAATTCGTCGCTTGAATAATTTACTAATTAACTATTTTATTCTACCAATTCAATCATGGGCTGTTACCTAGAAGGAAGGTTTATAAACACTTTGAAGTTATATTTAATGATGTATGATGTTCTTCAACACCATTTGAACCGTTTTAACATTACGACTGAGTCGGCCATCTGCAAATGATGTAATTTTGAACCCCAAGACAGAGCACACCTTTTAAGGTGTGCCACACTTCAGAGTGACATTGACGCCCTGCCCAATGATATGGGCAGGTCAGAAAAGGAAGCCATTTTATATTGGATTGCGAGGAAGAAGAATGACTGAGAAAGCCGGCGCTCTCTGAATAGAATAAAAAAAAATATTTTTATCCAATACGTGGCACTATTAGCTTATTTGTTACTCTTAGCATTTGCTTAAAGAATATTTCCCGCATCTACTAAATGGAAGCTGACATGAATGCGACAAACTTGGCGTCCAGCATCAAGGGGTGTGGAACCATGCGTACGTACCTTGCTGGGGGAAGGGTATGACCGTGTCTTCGTCATAGACACTCTTGACTGTGATGCCGCTAGTGGGGTCCACCCGCTGAGCCCAGCGGCCGCGGGGGAGCTCCACGCCGTGGGGGGCTCGTGGCGGGGGGGCCGGCCCATTGGAAGACACCTGCAGGGGAGCAACGGGTGTTAACACAGTGGAACCCTGCCACAGGATACTTTATTCCGGGTGGAAACTCTTCTACCTAAATATGTAACGTGTCAACATCCGGTTAAAATAGTAACGCCCGGTATTATGAACTTCAGATAAATTTAGTTAGCTTCTATCATCTTTTCACCATGGCAAACACGTAGGCTACCAATTGGTTGTTGCTATGGTGAAAACTAGGGATGCACATCGATAAAATTAAAATTATCGATAATCGAAAAGGTGACTGCATTAACCATTGATAATATCGAACGATAATGTCGGCAGAACAGACGCAATTCTTGACGGAGAGTTGATCCCGAGTGGCGAGTGCAAACTGCACGGCTGCTAGCCCCGAGGCCTGAGGCGCGCTATCTCACTCGCTCTAACGCTCATACCCATTTGCGCGCTCTCTCACCGCTCGGCCGCTGCTGGTCCGACTGATGCCTAAGAGGCGCGCTATCGCACTCACTCTTTAGCTCATAGCCATCCGCGCCCTCTCTCACTCACGTAAATCTCAGCCGTGAGCCAACGACAAGAGTCTCGGCAGTTTGTTGATTGCTGATACAACAAACATTCGATGAAATTGGATACCACGGACAGGAAATTTAACAGTACGGCCATTTGGCGTTTAATATTCACTAATTATCAATTAATAGCACCAAGCACCAATACCAAAACGGAACACGAAACAACTTTTTACTTGTCTACGCGATCTTTTTTTCTGCCACTTACCACGATGAATGAATTGAAAGGACTAAAAGGAAAACACAGCGGGTGGCTTTCCGTGGCTACAAAACGTAGCGCTGTCTCAGTCCCTCTTTAGCTCATAGACATTTGCACGCTCTCTCACTGCTTGACTCACTGGCCAGCAACCCCGGCTGTCGGCGACAACAAGTCTATGCAAGATCGAGGCGGCTGAGGTTCCGTCGAGCCGTGCCAGCGCATGATAAATGAAAAATATCGATAATATTTCTATTATCGATTATCGGCGCTGTATTGATTATCGAATAAATAATTCGATAATATTTTCTTTATCGATTATCGAAATTATATTGATTATCGAATATCGATCGATAATATCGATTATCGTGTGCATCCCTAGTGAAAACCACTTAGTAGCCTACTAAATATTTATCCTAAGTTCATAATACCGGGCCTAAAGGTACTCGATATATTTTTGTATGTAACCTTTTCTCTTTTAAACAACAAACTATTGAATTGAATATTGTGAATGTAGGTTTGTATAATAATAAAGGAGCAGAAATTGTAAATTATATCTTCTCTTGAGTAACATTTCGTCTTTATAAAGATCGAAATTACTTAACGATGAATTAGTTGCATAATGCGTGTGATAAAAATTCCACAGAGTAGTTTCTCTCCTATATAGTTTGGCTCTGTAGTTCTAGTTGGTTTCAGTGGTAGTTTAGTTCTCTCTGTGTGTGTGTGCACGACTGTACCTGTTTCTTGGCCCAGAGAGGAAGCTGGCCGACACTGAACCGGTAGCTGTCGTCCTGGACCCGGTTAGCGTTGGGGTCAAAGAAGTCGGGCGGCGGAGGTCCAAACTCCTCGTTGTCAAGGTTGTGAAGACCGTTCGTGATGTGAGCCGGCGGCCGCCTGAAACAGACGTTCCCAACACCGTACAGACGACAATCTCTAGCACATAGCAGGACAGGGTTTTAGAATGTACATTTATTAACCTATATCAGGGTGTCCACAGATCTAACGATGTAGAAATAGTGGCAATAGTGGTCTTAAATGGGGAAAATAGTGGCAAAAATAGTGGCCCATTGGCTGAAAAATAGTGGCAATGCGTTACGAATGGATCCATGGCAGGCAACACGCTAGTAAGAGGAAAGTCTGAAACTGAAAGTCTCAGGCACGTAGGAAGGGGGAGGGGGGGGGGGGGGGGGTAATGGGGGGGAGATTCCCCCCCCCCACACTTTTTCCTGTGACCCACCCAATTTAGCGTTTTAGGCACATCCCGACATACAATACCACACGGATACCCGGGTAAACATTCACCAACTAAATTTCATATTTCACCGTGAATAATAATTTATATGCACCCATTGACATTAACAAATATTTTTAAATAGAACCCTATTAAATTAATATTATACAAAGAAGGTAGTACATTTTTTAATCATTTACCTCTTAGGTCGGAATTCATAGTTGGCCCCTACACCTAGGGGCGCCCATTGTTACCAAGGTAACAGTTGTTTCCATGTTATTTCCCATAAACAAAACAAATCCATAGCAACAATGCGTGCCCCTAGGTGTAGGGGCCGACTATGAATTCCAACCTTAGTTTATTAGAGAGAAAATGTGGTAAATTTTAAAATGACAACTTTAAAATGACACTTCATATTTTATAATACAGTAGGTAGCTTACTAAATCTTTCATAATACTGGGCCTGAGCCTGTTAGACCAGGTATTATGAAATATTTAGATACTACTAACTTGTTTTCACCATGGCAACAACCAATCAATAGGACCCTGGATATCATGGATGAAACAAGTTAGTAGCTTACTAAATATTTCATAATGTGAGGCCTTAAAGACATTCTTAATTACACAAGGGTTTGTTCAGTTCATGAGTATTCAGAATGTCAACTGAATTAATTGTGGATCGGTTGAACCATTTCAACTACACTACTATTGGTGTGCTTGCTTCATAATATTATATTACATGAAAAAGAGAAGCAAGAGTAATAAATAGAAAATGATGTGGAAAATATGCAGTAACAGTTGTATTATGTAGACATCCTGTGTCTTGAGAGACTTACATGAGTAGCTTCCGGTTCCGAATTCTTTGAAATGCCATTTCTCTACTAAACACAACGCCAGCGTGACAATATGACAGCAACAAAGTCTTTCAAGCCTAATAGCCTCCAAGCTTCTGCTGGCTTAGCTTGATAAGATAGCTGATAAGACACTAAGTGACATCTCAGCTGTGATAACCCTAATCTCACTGCATCAGCCAGTGCTTTAAAAACCAAACCTGCCCATACAAACACTGAACCATGTTAACACAGTATGACTAACACATGAGCAGATAAGCTGATTGTAGCAGTGCAGTAAAACTAAACCTGCCCATACTAACACTAAACATGTAGTATGACTAACACAGATTGATTGTAGCAGTGAACTAAAACTAGACCTGCCCACAGAAACGTTCACACAAAACAACACCTAAACTTCTCAATTCGTTAATTAATTCGTCAACTTTCTATTTTCATAATCGCTCTAACGAGGTAGTTTGGAATAATTAGGGAGAACATTTTAATTACCAGAGGCCGACCGCCGTTCAATTGTTTCGTCATGGGAACTCAGGTCTATTGTTTCCTGGAATGTCACGAACCAACAATGCAGACGCCGTTGCATCAATTTAACGAGAATTCGTACCCGCGATCAAAGTCAAGATTAACGACGCAAAGGAGACAACGCGTTACTTGGGCTTGGAGCCCACGCCCAAAAGAGAGCTCTTCCAAAATCAAAATTTAGACATTTTGAACAATGTCTGATGTGATGATTACTATCAAAAAAATTTAAAAATGTGGAATTTAGTTTCCCACAAGTTTTTCACAATAATTAGGAAGATTAAACCATGAGCAGCTAGCGTTTGTCAATTCTTTATAGTCAATTCTAGTCTACCTGTAGATAAAAAATGTTAACTATGAATTTTCCACACATTGCAAGCATTTTGGTGCATATAGTTTCCAGTAAAAAAAATTACCTTGTCAACATTTTTATATATAAATAAAAAAAATAAAAAAAAAAAAAGATTTCTTTATAAATGTTCATTTTTCTAAAGTTGATGGCAAATGAATTATTTGCGAACGCCACTCACTTGCCGGCGCGCGCTGCTTGCTGGGACAGCCTGGCGTGCATGGTGACCACCATGTCGTGCGGTATACGCCACACGAAGAGGCAACCGTCCCCCGACGCCGACACCAGATACCGACAGTCGTTGCTGAAGCGGAGACCGGTGACGAGCTCGGAGTGGCCGAACATGGTCGCCATCAGCTCGCCCGAGTAGTAGTCGTAGATGCAGAGGGTCTTGTCCGTGCAACTAGTGGCGGCGTAGATCCCGCTGCTGTCCAGCACCACCTTCAATAACAAAACAATATTCCATCATCATATTTTGATTTTCTAGGTAGCATCATTACAAAAAACGTACTTTGAATTTAAATACATTAACAAAAATACAAATTAAAAAAGGGATTCAGACTCGGTATCATGAACTTTGGATAGACATTTAGTAAGCTACTAACTTTTTTCACCATGGCAACAATTAATCCCATTGATTATTGTGCCGCCATGGTGACAATAACTTAGTAGCCTTCTAAATATTTATCCAAAGTTTTTAATACCGGGTCTTGAATGAATGAAAAGTGTTGACCCCTCATTGGATAACTTTTTGAAAATGTCTATGCTAAAAATTCACACAATTCTTTCATAGAACTGAAAACGGTGTCCACACCTTTATCAGCGAACCGTCCTCTCCCACGGATCCCTTGAAGGTCTTGCTGTGTTTGCCGGTCGACACGTTGTAGACGCGTATGTTCCTGTCCTGGCACGCGGTCAGGATGTGTTTCTGGCCCGAGTCCACCTCCATGTCGTACAACGTAGTCTTCCCCGCGGCATTGTGACCCCGCGAGAACTGCGGGGACGCGCCCGGCAGCTAAATCAATACAACAAGTTTGTGTTTATGGTCTACCTACGCACTCAGTTACAGGAAGTTATTTTGGCTAGGAGGCATTTAATTTTTAAAATTTTTAAAATATTAAAATTTGTTGTTCATTTGAGAGTTGACAAGCTAAATATACAGGTGTCTTGTACACCACTTTGTACCTACCAAAGCACTATTTAAATAAATAAATAAATAAAAATACCATGTATTATATGCTTTGTTGCTATAACGGCTCCAAAGTCACCATTTATATAGCCTATGCATCAGTATCATATAGATAGAATAAAGTCAAGTTCTAAGTTAAAATACTCCAGCCCGAACCGGAAATCAAACCCTGCACTTTCTGCATTGGAAGCAGGAATAAACCCACTATACCAACGACTCACACAAAACATATGTGATATCATCAGATAATACACTTTCCACTATACTTATGCTAAATTATGTCTCAAGTCTATCCTATCCAGTTGCAGAAAGATTTTCATAACAAATAATTAAATAAATAACCTTTGAAATAAAAAAATTTGGATTTTTTGATCAGATTACAATAGCAGTATTTGTCACCTATTCTTATGACTAAAATGCATTCTTAGATAACTTCGAACTACAAACACAAGTTCTCTAAGTCTCTTTTTTAATAAAAAAAAAAATCCACAAAATTTAGAAAAAAACATACTAAGCCTACAAGTTTCAAGGCAATGTATCAATGTATTTCTCTTCATGTCGGAGAGCGTTATGAGTATGACTTCACTGACCGTCTGCAGCTGTCGGAAGATGATGGACTTGTCCGCGCCGCACGAAACCATCTGCAGCTGATCGTGGGAGTTGAGAAACCGTACGGCGGTGATGGAAGAGGAGTGGTCGTCCAGCGTCTGTATGAAGTTGTACTCCTGCAAACACGCACACATTACTCGCCGATATACGTGGAGAAGTTATTTATTTTAAATTATTGTAATTCAAAACATTAATTTAAAAAAATATGTTAATTTTAAATAGCCTACAAAAATTATATTTTAATTTTAAGAAGGTTTTCTATTATGAACATTGGATATATATTTAGTAAGCTAGATACTAACTTCTTTCCACCATGGCAGCCAGGCTTCCCAATGGTTGTTGCCATGGTGAAAACAATTTAGAAGCCTACTAAATATTTATCCGAAGTTATAATACCGGACCTCTCCAAAGATGCCAGAAGGATCTTTTCTTGCAGTATCTGATAAAATGATTTTGAGTCAATAGTTTTCTTCAATACCGCGATATTTTTTGTATGGGGCGACTACATCGAAACTAACCATCGTTTGTAACATTCTAAATATGAAGGTACAGTTTTCTAGTAAATAGACAAGTAATAATGCTGGCAAATACACCAGAGAAGCCTATGAAGATGCTAACTAAGTCTGTAGTGAAAGCCCTTCAACAGACGATATGTGGCGTGACATAGTTGTCGTGTAATGTGGGTCCTCACCTCGTCAACATCGAACACGTGGATGAGTCTGTCTCGCGACGCTGACGCCAGGAACTTGTGACCCGTGTCTCGCCGACTGTACTCTAGACACAACACCTCCGCATCGTGAGCCTCTATGCGACACAGCTCCTGCAGCTTGCGTAGCTCGTGAACCCTGCGGGGAGGCAGACAACATTGCTCAACACACTCGTACAAGAAGGAGTAGCATTCAGACTGTACTCTAGACACAACACCTCCGCATCGTGAGCCTCTATCTGACACAGCTCCTGCAGCTTGCGTAGCTCGTGAACCCTGCGGGGAGGCAGACAACATTGCTCAACACACTCGTACAAGAAGGAGTAGCATTCAGACTGTACTCCAGGCACAACACCTCCGCATCGTGAGCCTCTATCCTACACAGCTCCTGCAGCTTGCGTAGCTCGTGAACCCTGCGGGGAGGCAGACAACATTGCTCAACACACTCGTACAAGAAGGAGTAGCATTCAGACTGTACTCCAGACACAACACCTCCGCATCGTGAGCCTCTATGCGACACAGCTCCTGCAGCTTGCGTAGCTCGTGAACCCTGCGGGGAGGCAGACAACATTGCTCAACACACTCGTACAAGAAGGAGTAGCATTCAGACTGTACTCCAGGCACAACACCTCCGCATCGTGAGCCTCTATCCTACACAGCTCCTGCAGCTTGCGTAGCTCGTGAACCCTGCGGGGAGGCAGACAACATTGCTCAACACACTCGTACAAGAAGGAGTAGCATTCAGACTGTACTCCAGGCACAACACCTCCGCATCGTGAGCCTCTATGCGACACAGCTCCTGCAGCTTGCGTAGCTCGTGAACCTTGCGGGGAGGCAGACAACATTGCTCAACACACTCGTACAAGAAGGAATAGCATTCAAATAATGTAGGGCCTGAATTAAGCAATATTTAGTAAGCTAAGTTCTTACTTGTTTTATCCATGGCATTCAGGCTTCTCGTGGTTGTTACCATGGTGAAAACAACTTAGTAGGCTTCTAAATATTTCATAATAGTGGGCCTTAACTAATTTTGTTGGCATTATATACTTGGAAGAAAATGTTTAAATATTATATACTACTACCCAAGGTTCAATCTTTTAGAGATAAACCATTATCGTGCTCGCGAATATTATCGGGTCGTCCAGCACTCACCTAATGTTGCCCGATCTGTCTCCGGACGCGAGGTGCTGCCCGTCCGGACTTATCCGGATAGACCGGACTCCGTTCCTCCCGTCGTAGGAGCTGTCGTTCTTCTGTTCGCTGCCCGAGGACGAGAGATCGAGATCCTTGAGGTAGGTCAGCTCCTTGTCTACGTAGAGCACTTTCAGCAGGTCCTGGGGATCAAGGACGTGTAACCACATGATAAAAATAATAATATCAGGATTACAAGCATTTCATTGGCCTACTTTAAGAACAATGTGGTCATTTGATAGTAATTGTCGTGAAATGTTTCAAAAATAAGAACAATAATATTTACGCTTGTTGTGTGATTGCATGAAAGAGATACGATGCCAACAGCTTATCTGAGTAGAGTGATAGTAAGCCGCGGCGATAAAACATAAAATACGTAACACCAACAAAACTGAAATAATGTGTTCGGTCCGAGTGACCTTCCTCAGTAAGTAGAGAGAGAGAGAGAGATTTGTGTTTTATTTTATCTGGCAAAGATTAAGGCCATGTGGCCTTCTGTTATATCTAACCAGAATACATAATACATAGTATAGGAACTTAATTTTACATGATACAGAATAAAATATAACTAAGACTGAAATGCATTTGTGCATACAAATTCAAAATGTTAACTTAACTTAAACTTAAAACTAAAATACAATAGAGAGACAACAAAGTTAGGCTACATGCTACATTATAGATAAAATTCTGAAACAATTTAGGAACCAAGAGAGAGACAGATTTAGGAACTAAGAGAGAGAGAGAGAGAGAGAGAGAGAGAGAGAGAGAGAGAGAGAGAAATTTTCTCTCTTTGTCTCTACTGTAAACACTCTTCAATGAATGTGCGCTGCACTCACGTTGCTGTATATGTTGCGCTGGTAGACCGAGTCTGTGTGCTGGGCCGGGAGGTTGTCGAGGTTCCACACGCGGATCGTATCGTCGGAAGAACACGTGATGAACGACCCCGGTGGCATCACTGGCTGCTTGTTGTTGTTCTCCAGGACCGGGTACATGTCCACGCCCCATATACAGGCGGAGTGGTACAGGAACGAGTGCGCTTTGCCCACCTTCAACCCAACATAACATGCACCCACATATCTATAGGCCTAAACATTTTGTGACGTTTTCGATATAAACATCGAAAAAACTAGTGTAGATTTAAAAGTTGTTTAAATCCTTGCTTTCTTCCTTAAAAGTGAGTAAATACTAATTGTTTATATATTTTTATTTCTTTAAATAAAATAAATAAATTCACATTTAGAGTCCACCCACTCAGTAACTAAACTGATTTGCAGTGGGGGACTTTAATTTTAAAGTGACTAAACCAACCCTGT
The DNA here is from genome assembly GCA_945910005.1 of Isoperla grammatica. NCBI lineage: Eukaryota > Metazoa > Arthropoda > Insecta > Plecoptera > Perlodidae > Isoperla > Isoperla grammatica. Next base: position 155,027 of record OX246749.1, on the reverse strand, counting down.
GGGCTTCGAACACCGTCGACGAGTGAGCGATAACCAATCAAAGATCGATATTTCAAATACGAAACGTATGAATCAGTGATTGGACAGTGCGAACACCTGCGGACAAATGCCGGAATCAACAAGGCCGATTCAGAACAACTTTGAATTTATTGAGTGCTTTTAAATCCTTGCTTCCTTTCTTAAAAGTGAGTAAATACTAATTGTTTATATATTTTTATTTGTTTAGGTGGCGACGCTCAGGCCCGTGCGAGATAACAAGGACTCACCCTCTTTATGTCCTGCACGTCCCACACGTAGAGGCTGTGGTCGTTGTAGACGCAAGTCAGCTTGTCGTGAACGGGATCGAAGGCGAGCGCGACCGCGTCGGGATACTTGGCCGTGGCGGGGTGGGACGCCATGTGGCTACAACAACAATAACAGTAGCTAGTATCACATGGGATGCCATGTGGCTACAACAACAACAGTACATAGTTAGTACTAGGAAAACGCTCCACGTTGACAGATGAGCGATTTGAACAAAATTGGGTATTTTTTTCAGTAATTAATTTTTTGTAGGTTGGCATCTTGACGGATTTGGCTGATTATGTTAACAGCACCGAGTTTAGTGGTCACAGGTGTTGACAGAAAATTTCAGCCAAATCCGTCAAGCCGTTTGACCTGTGCGCGACGAACAAAATTTGGCGCACGAACGAACAGACGAACAGACAAAGCGCCGATCGAGTTGTATGGAGAGATTCGCTATCGCTCATCTAATCAGATTGGTAGGGTGGGTCGCCATGTGGCTACAACCACACACAATCTAAATTATTGTAGCTAGCAACCCTTTGCTGTCTAAAGGTTATTTCTACAGTAGTTTTGATGTTTTGGTCGTCCACGAATTACTCTTAAACTGATACTAGGATCATTGTAAATATTTAAATACTTGAAACAGGATTGTGAAATCTACGTTTGGGTCACGGGTGTAAATTACATTTGTGACTTACATGCCCCAAAAAATATACACATTTTTTAATTCACCAAAAAATATATACGAAGAACCTGTTTAAAAATGTGTCTATTATTTTTGAACAGGTTGGTCACAGATGTAGTCAAAGCAGAGTTGTACCTTATCGACAGCCCCAGGGCGACGTCCACTCCAAGGTAGTGCGTGCGAGGTAGCGTGGTGATGAACTGTAGCGTGGACGGACTGAAGCAGCGCACGATGCCCTCCGCGCAACCGATGAATATGAGGTTCTCCCCCACGACCATACAGTTGGCGCTGGACGTCTGTTGGAGATATGAGGTGGTCAACACAAGTTAGTAGAGTAGCCTACTAAATATGTTGTAATACCAAACTTTACCCCCCCCCCCCCCCCCAACAGTATTATGAACTTGGTAAAAGTATTTAGCATGCTACTACAGTAACTTGTTTTTGCCATGGCAACCAGGCTTCCCATTGGTTGTTGCCATGGTGAAAACAAGTTAGTAGCCTTCTAAATGTTTATCTGTAGTTCATAATACCGGGCTTTAGAAAACCAGGGAAATAATGGATTACAGCTGTGTGTTAAAAAAAAGGTGGGACTTTTGTATGTTTGTACTTATAAAAATATCAGTAGGCCTATCAACTATAATAAACATTTATAATAGCAAAGGATAAAAATTGGAGTTATGAACTTTAAATTACTCTCTGTGGACATGAATTTTTCTCTTCATTTCCACATACATTGAAGAACATTTTCTGTTTTGACACTTTTTCCATGAACCATGTGTTTTTTCACACTTACATCTAGTCTGGTAGTGCCACCTACTTAGCTCTACCAACTTTCAACACACTAGACTCACCCTGAGCTCCACCTACTCCACTAGACTCACTCTGACCTACACCTACTCCACTAGACTCACTCTGAGCTACACCTACTCCCCTAGACTCACTCTGAGCTACACCTACTCCACTAGACTCACTCTGAGCTACACCTACTCAACTAGACTCACTCTAAGCTACACCTACTCCACTAGACTCACTCTGACCTACACCTACTCCACTAGACTCACTCTGAGCTACACCTACTCCACTAGACTCACTCTGAGCTACACCTACTCCACTAGACTCACTCTGAGCTACACCTACTACACCAGACTCACCCTGAGCTCCACCCACTTGTCGAGGAGTCGCCGGTTGTTGAACTCGCAGAGTAGTCCGGACTTGGTGATGGCGTAGGTGGAGTCTCCCATCTCTCCCCGGCCGCACGCCACGTCGCAGAAGTAGTTGTTGCGCTGCTCCCCCAGGATCGCTGACCGGCCCATCAGCGGGACAGGCTCTTTGTACTGCGGACACAATGCACAACGTCATTATTCCAATAGTCACTCTTCATTACTGACTACTCAAGGGGGCTCTGCATAAATAATGTACTGGACCCTTTAATGATGTCTGCCACCACTTTTTAACATCCATAAAGATAACTTACTCTGACAGCCACCTACACATAGTCAAGTTCAAAGCCCAAGTATTGTATTGCGATACTCTCCATTCGCACTCTCGTCATACAGGTAACCAAACCGCCTATTTAGAATAGTTCTTATCTTCTGGTGAACTCTATACCCTTGTTCTGGCAGCTCTTGTGAAGTGAACAATGAACATAATAACAAAACTTTGTGAGATCATAATTATTACTATAGTTTAAATTTAGCGCGCACGTCTGGTGCAAAGTATCTTAGTGGTGGTAAAGGAAGAAGGCAGTGGACGGAGGAGGAGAGAAGATGGCGTGGTACGAAGAGGGGTGGTTTTGAGGAGGTTTGAGTTGAGTGCGAGTAAACGGTGAAGTTATGTATTAATGTGTTTAAAATAAAGCCATCTTGAGTTATTGAAAAGAAAGTGTTTTTATTTAACGTCGGAGGAAGGTTCTAACAAGTCAGAAGTGGGATACCGCCGCGAATCTTGACGAGAAGAATAGGGGTAGTTTGTGAGCATACGTCCTTGAACAGGTGCAGTGAACTTGGAACATTCTAGAACGTACAATAGAACTTAAAATTGCGTTTTATATGTGAAAGTGATAAATCGATAGTACGTCAAAATCGATTTCTGTACGATGCGAGTATTTTGAGATTGTTCATGGAACGGGACAAAGATATATTTTACGATTTATAATATTTAATTTTCTGGGATACATGTGCGGGCTCTTTTAGGCGCGAAGCTTACGGAATAGACGGCCATTTTCCTTCCGGAAGTGACGGAAACCAAAGAGCTTAGAAGAAAAGAAGTGTTATGCGGGCAGTGCAGTGACGAATATCAAGGAGCTTGGAAGGGAAGAAGTTTTAAGTTGGCAACGCGAGAGAGCATTGAACTTTTGACAGCTAAGTTGACTGTTGGTAGTAGAAAATAACAAATGTGTGTAGAGCGGGATTTTTGAAAGAAGTAGAAATGGAAAGATTTAATTACACTAACGCTGACAGTGGAATTAATAATGACGAGGCTGAAATTATCGATGTAACAGGTAGGTCCAGTGAGCCTGGCGCTAATAGCACTAATATGCCTGACATTAATAATGAAGTAGGTGCTGCTAGTTTAAACTCTCAGCAAAATGCAGCCATTGGCGACAACCCTATGATGGCCATACTTATGCAAATGCTAGAGCAGAACAGGCAGAGAGATGAAACCATAATGAGACTGCTGTTGTCCAGAGAGTCGGAATCGAGGACAAACCCATCTCATGCTGCTCAATCAGTTGGACAAGATGCCTACCACATTATGCCGGACTTGTCTAAAAATATTGGAGATTTTGATGGGGAAGGCACAGGTGGGTCCTGGTTGCAAGCGTTGGAAACGACCTCTCACCTTCATGGTTGGCCAGATGCATTTAAGCTGGAGGCTGCACGGTCCCACCTTACAAAGGCAGCCCACCATTGGTACATGGCTCGAATTGAGGAATTTACGTCTTGGGACGAATTTAAACGACAGTTCAAGAAAACGTTTATTGGGGATACTGGAATGAGCGTACCAGAACGATGGAAAAAGATGAACGAGCGACACCAGTTGAGGGGTGAAAATACTAACAATTATTTTCACGAGAAAATACGATTGTGTAGAGATCTCAGGCTGAATTTCGAGGACTCGAAGCGACAACTACTGATTGGACTGTGGTCCCGAGAGCTAAGCGGAGTATTAATGGCGAAACAACACTACGATGAAGATGAACTGTTAAGGGATGTACGCTGTTTTGAAGAAATAGAACGAGAAAGGGCAGATCGAATCCATGGCAGAAGAGAAGCACAGAAGAAGCCATCACAACCAACACAACAAACTCAAAGACAATCATCCATACACCAGGTGAAAAATGAAGATACTGTAGTCAGTCAACAAAAGCCAATACAAAATCAACAAGTAGCAGAGCAACGTCCAAGGTATGACAAGGCTAAGGGAGTAGTTACAAGAAATGACCAAGGTGAGCCAAAATGTTTTAACTGCAATTGTTTTGGCCATATCTCTAGGGACTGTCCAATGCCAAGAAGGCAGACTGTATGCCATAGTTGCGGCAAGGCGGGCCATATCCAGCGTTTCTGCACGGAAACGTCACGTAATGTACCACAAGGAAATACGACTGTCAATGTTATTAGTGAGAGCACGTGTCGCAATCAGGGAGCAGGTATCACTAAGTACATGAAGGATGCTAAGTTAAATGGGAGGGTCACACTAAATGCCCTAATCGATACAGGCTGCTCAACATGTACGATAACTGAGTCAGCAGCCAGGCAAGCAAAATTGGAAATTGATTCTGATGCGAGTCCTTTATTCGGGTTCGGCAGCACGACCAAGGAAGTATTGACCGCCTTGGGACGTGTGACTGTCAACCTAGAAATAGACAACATCTGTGGACGGGTCACTCTGTTGGTGGTCCCAGATTCTGTACAGCCATCAGATCTGCTTGTAGGGCGGTCGTGGATAGACCAACCACATGTAGCATACCTAAAAATAGATGATACCTTGAAGTTGGGCTATCGCGACGAAGAGCCGTTCGCAAGTCTTGTTGTGGACGCTACGCCAGCTAAACTTAAGGTCATGGTTAAAAGCGACACAACACTGAATCAGAATGTTGTTAATTGGGTCAATGTACATGTAAACGCAGGACCCGATTCGCACATAATCATGTCACCCGACAATAACGAGAAGTCACTGGGAAGTCTTTTCAAAGTAAATAATGGTGAGACCCAGATACCGGTTTATGGATCCTACGGAGGAGACATACGACTTAAGAAAGGTCAATGTTTAGGAAAGGCGGAAGAGGTAATACTTACCGAGTTGAATGGAGACGCGACGAGCAAGGACGTAGTTGACACTATTGAGAGTTGCGACGTGAGGAAAGAGACAGAGGCAAACGATGGGGAGATGCTGTTGCAGTGCAATAGCAACACAACGAAGAAAAAGCAACCAATACACCTAGAAGACCTTAACGTAGGCGAAACCATAACAAATGCACAGTCCATTGAACTTTTAGAGTTGTTAAATGAGTTCCGACACTGTTTTGCTAAGGATCTTCACGAACTAGGATGCACTGATGCAGTCGCTATGGACATCATCGAAAAGGAGGGCAGTAAGCCAGTAACGAGCCGACCGTACAAAACTACTGCAAGCGAACGCGAAGAGATTAAACGCATAGTCAGAGAATGGAAGGACAGTGGTATCATAAGTGAGACTAGGTCCCCGTACGCTAGTCCGGTACTGCTTGTACGCAAGAAAAGTGGGGAAAGTAGACTAGTGGTCGACTACCGGAAGCTAAACGAACAAACGGTAAGGCAGCATTACCCGTTACCGAACATTGACGACCAGCTTGAAAATCTTTCGGGATGTAAATTGTTCACGGTACTTGACTTGGTCCACGGGTATTTGCAGATACCATTATCGGAAGAAGCAAAGGCCAAAACCAGTTTCATAACTCCCGACGAAACAGGTCAATTCGAAAGGATGATGTTCGGTTTGTGTAACGGACCATCGGAGTTTCAACGCCTGATGAACGTAGTGCTGGGACCGTTGCGTAATAAAATAGCCGCATGCTATTTGGATGACTTACTTATATATGCGAAGGACTGGCCTGAAATGCTAGACAGGCTGCGACAAGTATTGACCGCAATCGGAAATGCAAAGCTAACATTGAAAATTTCCAAATGTGAGTTTGCCAAACCGCAGGTTGATTATTTGGGGTTCGTAATTGCAAATGGAAGTATCCAACCAGGTGCAGGGAAGGTGCAAGTGGTTAGGGACTTTCCACGACCACGAAATGTACACGAGGTTCGGAGATATCTAGGTCTCACGGGTTTCTTCAGGCGATTCATCGGAAGATACGCAGAGCGGGCGGAGCCTCTCACCCGGTTGACACAGAAAACCCAACCATTCGTCTGGGGAGACGAACAAGAAGATTCGTTCAACGATTTGAAAGAAGCATTGACCAGTAAACCAGTGCTAGCTCTCTACAACCCCAAGGCTTACACGGAGCTACACACGGATGCTAGTAGCCATGGCCTTGCTGGAATGCTGTTACAAAAGGGAGACGACGAAAAACTACACCTTGTGCACTGTGTGAGCAAACGAACAAGCGAGTGTGAGCGCCACTACCACAGCAGTCGGCTCGAATTGATGGCAATGGTATGGTCCATTGGGCGATTGCGTTCATTCCTACTTGGGATTTCGTTCGTAATCGTGACGGATTGTAAATCGTTGATTTACCTGAACGAAAAGAAAACCCTTAATCCTATTGTGGCTAGGATGTTTGATTTAATCCAAGAGTACAACTTCGAGGTGAAGCATCGACCAGGCGACAAGATTCAACATGTTGATGCACTTAGTCGTGCTCCAGTCGACGAAGCCAGCGATACTATGGATGAGATCATCAGTGATAGACTTGATGTTCTCCTGACGATGTCGGTAGCAGACCAAGTACTCATGATGCAGCGTGGAGATGAGAAGCTTCTCAGTATAATCAAGACGGTAACGACCGGGAAGACGGAAATGAACGGGAAGACGGTAACGACCGGGAAGACGGAAATGACAGAGAAGACCCGAGAAGACGGAAATGACAGGGAAGATGGAAATGACAGGGAAGACGGAAATGACAGGGAAGACGGAAATGACAGGGAAGACGGAAATGACAAGCCAACAACGAAGGCAGCGGGGAAGACAACGAAACTGGTGATGAGAATGATGATGACGAGAACGATGATAACGAGAACGATGATGACGAGAACGATGATGACGAGAACGAGATGAAGACGATGACGAAGAAGAACAAATTGAAGACGACGAAGTAGATGTAGCATTAGATTTAGGGCGGCCAAAACGTCAAATTCAAAAGCCGCGTTTCCTTAAGGACTTTGTCTAAGATTATGTGTTGTTCCTTTTCTTAAAATACAGGAGTAGTTTATTATAAAATGTTTGTCATTCATTAGTTAAAGAGTCAAGTTCATAAAACTACTTATTGAAAGTTCTAGGTTAATTGAGGTCAATTAAATAGTAGGATGGCCGAGTGTGAGATCATAATTATTACTATAGTTTAAATTTAGCGCGCACGTCTGGTGCAAAGTATCTTAGTGGTGGTAAAGGAAGAAGGCAGTGGACGGAGGAGGAGAGAAGATGGCGTGGTACGAAGAGGGGTGGTTTTGAGGAGGTTTGAGTTGAGTGCGAGTAAACGGTGAAGTTATGTATTAATGTGTTTAAAATAAAGCCATCTTGAGTTATTGAAAAGAAAGTGTTTTTATTTAACGTCGGAGGAAGGTTCTAACAACTTAATAATCATTATTACTCGTATCACTTCAATCGTTCGTAACTACGAGACGTTAGCTCTACGTGCAGTGAGCTGTACAACAACACTACTACTCATTACATTTCTTGCGATTACCATTCTGCTCCAAGTTTACTGTAACAAGTCCTTCCACAAACCGCTTATAGTTAAGCATGTGATATTTTTATTAAAAAACTATAAAAAATCAATGTGAGAAAATTGGATTTAAGAGTAAATTTATTGAACTTTTTATATGAGCATGACTTATCTGATCATTTTAATGTTTTTTAAATGACTGCTATAAAATTAAAGTGGCATTAATGTTTTAAAATAGTTTGTTTTCTTGCAATTTCTACCAATAGCAGCTATTTTGTCATAATCGTCAACATTATTAGACTCGTACATGTAGGCTACAGAAAAAATTTTTAAAACTCAAGTTTTCATAAACGTGATTGAACTTATGAGTAATTTCAAGTAAAACAAAAAGTAACAGGTCAACATTTTCAATAAATGTACCTTTTTACGAATTTATCTATAAATGCTAATCAAAACTATATTATAATTGGTTTTTAATGCTAAACAAGCCGATCTCTAATTATAATACGTAAATCAAACTGGTTTTTGAAATTTTTTACAGAAACTTTGTTACTAATTATTCAACCACCGCGTAGTTAACAAACATTATGTGTTGGCATCGAGCTTCGCTGTCAGTAATAAAATATTTGAAGATCCGTACGACCGGCGCCAATAAAAACATCTTGCTTGGTCCGTATCCAACGACTTTGCATAACGTCACCGGACAAGTTTCTCAAACGATAAAACGTGTTTATAAGTAAATCCACTATGTTTCTGTGTTGCCATTTTCCGCATCCACATTAATTTCTTCTAGAATCTTATATTACACGATTCGCAGCGAGCTTCTGGAATAGGGAACATTCCACATTTCCCGATATTGGTTCGACCATATGAAATTGATAGGTCCTTATCTACAAATACCGGCAACATACTTTTCCCATTTCAAAATGTCACAGTTCGATTTTTATAACGTTACAAAGTTTGAGATGTTTACTTTCCAGGACTTTTATCGTGAAACAGATGGTTAGGTCATAACTGACTAAACATCACTGTTTATGAATGAATTTGTCAATCCGCCTTGCAACACTACACAATTATCGAAAAAAACACCGTATTCATTGTTGTCCGATCTCTTCACAAAATTACTATCAAACACTGAAACAATTTACATTATTACAAATAACCGAACCAGTGTTGTAAATTAATTGCTGGACACAATTATTTTAGAACCAAATAACAATATAAATACACTCATTTTAGTGAGATATTCGACATGAATACGATCTTTGATTATCTTTGCGTGATAGGCTGATTGATATTAGTCAGTTCTGACGTCATGACCTGTTTTTCCCGCCATAATTATTTGTGAAATTTTCAGCTTACCTATTTTCTTGACTGAAAATATTTACGAAAATTGGAAAATGAAATATGTTCGACTTCATAACATCGTCGTTAATTTGGTAACGACGAAAAAAATTAACATGCATATTCCCTATTACATGACCACCGACTACGGAGACTACGGAGACTACGGAGACTAATGAGACTACGGAGACTAAGGAAACTACGGAGACTACGGAGACTACGGCCTCACCTTGGCGGAGCGCGTATACTCGAGGTACCAGAACTTGACGTGACGATTGCCGACGGTGACGAAGTAGTTTCCGTTCTCGGCAAAGTCCACCGCCTTGACGCGGGCGGAGACCTTGTTGGAGGCGACCTTGACGCCGGCCCGCCAGTCCCAGACGTTGACGATCATGTCGTGCTGGGAGCCCACCGACACGACGTACTTGTGGCTGGGGGAGAACGCCTGCAACATTCGTACGACACACTCAGTCATACAGTCGTAGTTGACTCGACATCGTCGCTGCGGTCCGTTTTTTTTTGTTTTTTTTTTGCTGGGAGTGAAATCTTTATTTGCAATGAAAATCATGGTTTTTACATACATGTTAATAGTTGCAGAGAACTTCCAATATAAGAGGAGTATGCTTGTGCATTGGAAGCTCTCTACATAATTTCAGCAAATTAAATATTCCAGTTTAAGAAATAATACATAAAACTTACAAATAAGTACAGATACTACGTACGAAGTAAAACTGATGGATTATGATTATGATTGTGATTATGACTATGATTATAAGCTCACAAGTTATCTCGAATTATCTGCCATGATCCATGCGGGCCGCATGCCCACACGCCCGTATACCAGGACATAAAAGGGACACTAATGGGTTTATTTTGGTTAATAAATGGAAGGACTATCCAATAGAATTGAACTATTGAACTAAATGATTGATTCTAAAACAAGTGAGAATCATTCCAGTCCCTAAGAATGAATATTGGAACACTTGGATTATTGTTGGCTGAGTGAGATTAGTAGGACTAATCTAATGTATTCTGGAATACAGCAGGTCCCACACGGAGGGGAGGTGGGGGAGGTAGGGGAGGTAGGGGGGGAGACACTCACCACACAGTTGATCGCGAACTTGTGCCCCCCCAGCTCGGCCACCTGCACGCCGGAGTTGTCCTGCAGGTCCCACACCCGCACGGAGGGGAGGTGGCCGCACTCCCCCGTGGCCAGGAAGCGACCGTCCGCCGAGAACGAGAGACATGTGATGGTCTTGCGGGAACTGTTGAGCAGGTGGGTCTGCCTGTTCTTGCGGGGGTTGAAGAGAACCACCGTACACCTGGGGGTGAGAGAAATACACGAGGTCAGTTGATGCAACAACACAAATGAAGCAATATTAGTGCTCTAAGAGAGAATGACCCTGAACTCGATTATCACCAGGGAATCCCTGACCTTCAGCAAGATATTCACCGTGTAACAAGTAGCTTCTAAGGAGTAATACAAGTAACTTGAAAAGCGTGAACTTCATTCATATCTTAGAAACGACATTCAGTATCAATTTTGGAATTATGCTGGGCTAGATATCAATATTGATATATATTTTAAGAGAAGGATGAAAATTTGATTCTATTTTGATAAACAATTTTCGCAAACTATCTCAATTTACCCAAACGTAATACTTTTTTAATCCTTTCAGTCAATATATGTCGATCTTATTAATATCTAGACGTGCAAATTATGAAATCTTGATAATGAATGATAGATAAAAAATACGAAGAAAAACCTTACATCTTCACAGTTATTTGTGTCGAAAACTCTTAATTAATTTTGTATTGGTAAAATATTTAAGAATAGATAAAGCAATGTGTCCTCCCCGATACCACTCAACCACAGATAACAACTTAACTACGTAACTCAACTCAACAACATGGTCTGAATTATGAAATAATTAGTAACCTACTAACTTGTTTTCACCATGGCAATCAGGCTTCACATTGGTTGTTGCCATGGTGAAAATAATTTAGTAGCCTTCTTAACGTTTCATAATAACGGGCCTGAATTATGAAATGTTTAGTAAGTTACTTACTTGTTTTCACCATGGTTGTTGCCATGGTGAAAACAATTTAGTAAGCTACTAAATATTTCATATCACCGGGCCTAAGTCAGTAGGTCTGTGCCATGAAGGTGTTTCGGTAAGGTCATGTCACCAGAACTCAGACGACGTCTGTGACAGTCGGAGAAACTCGAACATACTGATATCGATATTGAAGCTCAAGCGTCCACCTGTCATACTCATACACGTCTATAGGGAAATCATCTTAAAGCGAGGTAGAGCTAAGTTAAAACCAGACTGCCACCTGTCAGTCAAATACCTCCAAACATCAAGTATTGCGCGTAAAGGGTGAGTTTAAAAAGTTAGGTTGAACTGCAATCAGCCGGTAAGCGGAGATTAAATACGAACATACATGACAACTGTCATACATTGAACTACAATCAGCCGGTAAGCGGAGATTAAATACGAACATACATGACAACTGTCATACATTGAACTACAATCAGCCGGTAAGCGGAGATTAAATACGAACATACATGACAACTGTCATACATTGAACTACAATCAGCCGGTAAGCGGAGATTAAATACGAACATACATGACAACTGTCATACATTTTGAACGTAATGTTTGTTAAAACCACGGTTTCCAAACCGAGCTTACGAATACGAACGTACAGAGGATATATAGATTTTATATGGATAGATAGATTTTTTTATAGAGGGTTCGCCCTTCGCCGGCATAGATAGAGTACAGATAGAGAAGGCTAGCGGGCTCGCCGGCAGCCGGGAAACCCTCGACCCACTTCGCCTACGAATCTGATTCAGCCCATCAATCGATTAGATCGGTTTGATTGGGTCTTCACGACTCTCGACGGCAACATCGAGTGAGATGACCACACGTCTAGCTGGCAGTGGCGGCTCGTTCTCTTGCCCGTACCCGGCTAGACACGTCTAGCTGGCAGTGGCGGCTCGTTCTCTTCTTAGACCATATAAAGGCGGTATAGATGGTCTAAGGTTCTCTTGCCCGTGTGCTCATCATTGTACTTCACTATCGGCTTCAATTCAAATAGTTGTGTGTCTCGACTTAGAAAACAGCCAATAAATTAACGGAGTACGATATCTGTAACTCGGTTATTTAAATGGAACTTCCTTATTCCATACAGAAACTACACGCCAACAATACAGAAAGATATGACGATACACTTTTGACAATTTGTTATTTGATTTATAGACAAATATACGCAAGAAATAGTCCGATACACCCTAAATACGTTTCCAAGAATTTCGAAGATTACAAAATTGTACTAGTATGATAACATGTTTTGTTGTTATGACTACTCAAAACATGAGCTGTGTAATATTTGTTGTTGTCTGCAAGGGACTTAAGAGCGAAGGGTAGTCTCTACGTCAAAAACCGCAGAAAATGTTGATTATTAAATTATATCTCAAGATTGCAACAAGAAATCGAAAATCTAAATCAGCAGCGCACTTTGCTTTGGTAAACCCTACAGACTGAATAAAATATTATAACCATTAGCGTAGTATTCTGATTATAATTCGATAATTAGTAATAAAATTAATTATTTATATAAAAAAACTACTGTTTATAATATAAGTCACGACTTAAAGCATTCAATGTGTAGGGCTTACTAAACCACAGTGCGCTGCTGATTCAGATTTTCGATTTCGAAGCCCATTCTTGTGATATAATTTTAAAATGAAACTCTGCGGTTTTTGACGTAGAGGTATCCTTCCCTGAGAGACGTCGGCGTTGTGGTTTAGAGTGGAGAGAATCAGGCTTCCCATTGGTTGTTGCCATGGTGAAAATAATTTAGTAGCCTACAAGACGGTACAGACAAGACACCGCATTATTATCAGAGATCGCCAGTATAGTGAGTTCGAAGCTGCAACCTGTCGTGATAAGAGTATAGCGAGAGACTAAGCCACGCAGCGAGAGCAATCTAGACGAGGCCATGTTGAGATCAAAGTTGGGCCGTACAAAGTTCTTCATCACGCAGAATTGATAAAAGTTGGGCACGCATTTACTTAGCCACATAAGTGCTTTGGAAATATCGAGCTCTTGGAGTAAAAGAGATGAAATTAATAAATAATTTAACCAAGCTGAAAGCAATTCATGCACAGTTTCCCAACAAAGTTTCCGGCAGATAACAAGATTAAGTAATAAGTTGACAAACTTTTCCACGACCCTTCGCGCGGTTTTCCTCGAACTTTGTCGACAAGTAGACTTTTAACGCAGTTATGGAAGGAGCTATAGTTGTCCCGAAGCAACCTTTCGTCGTCGACGAGGGATTCGTCGCCAGCCTATCAGCACCAATTTCAATAACAGATTGATCGCTGGTTGGTCATGAGTTATTCTCATACCGCCTTGGATATCTACACTGAAGATGTTTATTGATGTTTATTGTTGAGATGTTTATGTTGTTGTTTATTTCGATCATGAGATATCTATGTTTCCACTGATAGCGATTCCTGGGCAGAATTTGGTGCAAAGCAACTCTGCCAGTCGTAAGAGGCGACGATCGTCCCTTTGCTTGTTCCTCCCGTTAGCCCTTTCAAAGCTAATAGTGCCCCTATACGCGTCCCGTTGCTTGGAGCGTCTCCCATCCAGCCCGAGGGCTCACCCGACCTCGGCTCTTTTGCGCAAACAAATTAAATGTAAACAAATTAGCATTTTAATTGAAGAAAGTGTTCCCCGTCCCCTCCCGCGCTGTGAAACCGGTCGACGGTGTGCGTTACAGACAGACAGACAGACAGACAGACAGACAGACAGACAGACAGACAGACAGACAGACAGACAGACAGACAGACAGACAGACAGACAGACAGACAGACAGACAGACAGACAGACAGACAGATAGACAAACAGACAGACAGACAGACAGACAGACAGACAGACAGACAGACAGACAGACAGACAGACAGACAGACAGACAGACAGACAGACAGACAAACAGACAGACATACAAGACAGACACAAGGTTACGCCCCCCCCCCCCTAAAATCACTCAAAGGCGCCCGCCTTGCCTGCATTGGGACACGGCCAGATAGTGTGCCTGCCGCGCATGCGCACTTTCATTCGTTCGCGCACGAGCGGGTGATGGAACTCTGGTCTTACGTCGCCGTTTGGTCACACGACAGTAGCGTCCCTGGCGAGTGACTGTGCGCCCGGTCGCGTAGCTTAGCCTTTGTCTATCGTATTAGCGTGTGATTTCTTGTATGTTTTAACCGATTTGTGCTCTACCCATTTGAAAGCGTACCCGTACGAGCCGCCACTGGACACACGCGCTATCAGGGCACAACTCACCGTGTATTGCGTAGCCGCAGGTCCTCAGAGGTTAAGCGCCAATCCAAGGACACAGTCATAAATAATAGGAAACCCATCTTCCACAAACTACAAGAAAAACACTCGGGATAGGCGTTGGATTAGAACCCGGGCGCGCAAAAACTGAGATTAAATAACGTACACACGACCTGCGCAGAATATTAATCAGAGAGATAAAAACACACATAAACCACGCGCCGCGCGTTCAAGCATGATTATATGACGTAGCGTCGTACGACGGGCAGAGCTACATCGGGCGAGGACGTAGCGAAGGGTAGTCACTACGTCAAAAACCGCAGAAAATGTTCATTATTAAATTATATCTCAAGATTGCAACAAGAATTGGACACGGACTTGGACGTGTGACAACTTCTCCCTCGCAATGACCGGTACGAGCGGAGTCTGCGTGGCGCAACATTAGAGAGGGTCCGTAATGAAAGTTCATACAAGGTTGTGCACCTTTTACTGCACGTGCACTTGGTCAACTACACAACACATTACAGGTAGAACACACGACGACGCAACAGCTACAAGACAGGTTTCACGTGACGTCACATCGGCCATATTGGTGTATTGGTCTCACATGACGACCGAGCTACTTTACCGATGACCGAGCTACTTTACCGGCAATGGGTAGCGCATCGCAAAACTAAATCTATTCTATTGATATCTTGAGGACATTCAAGATGGGTATTGAAAGTGATTCATAACAATCAGTTCTTGTAACTGAATGCAAGGCTAGACTAAATACAAAAAAATATTTATTTATTTACCCGCGATTTGGTTCTGTATCAATTTAACAGTGAATTTAAAACTTTTCAAATATTGTAATTGTTACGATTGATATTTCTGTAATTAAGTCAATAATTTAAATTAAAATTTTAAACGTCATCTGATGTGAATCACTTTTTCAATAACTTGCAGCGTTCTCGAGAAGTTAATTTAGCGAGTCCTCTACTTTTTATTATTATAACAATACTTGATTATATACTTATATGAATTGCAGTAAACTTAGACTTGTCTGAACGATCAATGAAGTAAAGGCAACAACGTATAGCACAAGACTCAATTCCAAAAATAGCCATGTTGCCGTGTTTTGTTTCGGACAAACAATGAATGTGCACCAATCAAAGAAAGATACAACAATGCAGTTGCCTAGCAACACATTTGTTTGTCTGCGTGTGATGCCACAACCACCTCAATTGGGTCCTGTGCTATAAAGTGCACAACGTATGGTGGCTCCCGCTACATCAAACATGCGTTCTTCGAGACGTGCTTGTCAGGAGTCGTCCATGTCGCCGTGTTTACTGTTGCCGCACCGCCTTGTGAATAGTTGATGACCGGAGGAGCTCACTTCACACTGCTCACTTGCCACAGTCGCCGCCTTGTGAATAGTTCCAGAGGAGCTCACTTCACATCGACGTCAACGTTACAACGACGACAACGTTGACGTTATAAACTGACGTTATGAGCTAAACGTCAGTTTAGACTTGGGTTCCTGAATGCATCTAGAGTGGTCACAACATGCTCCCCTGTTTGTCTCCAACTCTACATCAAGTAGACCTTGGGCTGTGTGTGTACGGCAGCATCAGCTCGCATGTATGCACTACACGTCTGAACGCGCACAATCCAGACAATAGACGGGTCACGTGACATTTATACACCATGCAGTGGCGAACACAGGGATATTGCCGACATTTGATTTTAAGACCGGTATTATGGACCTCGGATAGATATTTTAAGTAGGCTACTTCGAACTTCTAGAATAAATATTAAGGAAGCTTTGTTTTCACCATGGAAACAAGCAATGGAGTGTGGTTGCCATGGTGAAAACAAGTTAGATGCTTACTAAATATATATCCAAAGTCCATAATACCGGGCCTTAACCCTTAAACAACTAAACAATGAATTCATTTTATACCCTTCAAACATTGTAATTGTTACGATTATTATATCTGTAATTAATTAATTAATTCATTAATTAATTAATTCATTCATTCATTATAAACAATATGATTAAGAAAAGAAATAACAACTACAACTATTTGAAAGTTTTGAAATTCATTGTTAAAGCTAATTAAAACAAAACAAAATCTCGGTTAAGAATCACTTATTTTAATATGTTGAAGCGTTCTAAAGATATAAAAAAATAATGTTGCCGTTATCATAAAAATTGCTGTATTAAAAAAAATGTGCGTGTGGTATTAATTATGCTATAAAAAATAAGCCCACAGTGAGGACTTGCAGGCAGGTTGTGCTGGTGTTTGGCTTCACATCCACTAAAACACTTTGCTTGGGTGCACGCGCACTTGACGTCCATCAACTATCGTTGTTCACTTGTTATTCCAGCCCTTTAGCCCAAGTGAAGCGCTCAACGTCCAACCTGACAAATGGGAGGGTCGACTCCGACATTAATTCACGTCAACGAGTTCGCCGTCATTTGTCTACTTCGTTCTCTGCGCCGGCAACTTTTTGCTGCTGCCACTGATTTGGCACGAGGTTCGTTTTGACGCAACCATGACGTCACTAAATCGCCGCTAGTTGCGCCTTGATGAGACACGACAATACATATATATACATATCGATCGCAAACGCGCTGTTGTATTTGTAAAATAGGGCTTGAGAAATACTTCAATAGTTAATTTTAAAAACGCTCGGGAAATACACAACAATAAAAAAGCTAGTTTTCAAATGTTATTTCAAAGCTCATCGATGCAAAGAACGGTCGGTGCATTCTCGACTCGCCTTTTCTTAACTGCCCTAGCCTATCTGTCTCAAATCGCCTTGGAATCTTAGGATTAATATTTAGTAGCCTACTAACTTGTTTTCACCACGGCAACAACCGATGAGAAGCCTGGTTGTCATGGTGATAACAAGTTAGTAGTTTATTGTATATTTATCCGAACTTTATAATACCGTGCCTAAGGGTAGTAGGTCATTTCGAAAATGGTTTATTAAAAATTAAGAAATAAAGTACACACAAGATATGTATACTTAACTTAATCTTCAGCATATATTTGCATATTTGAGGCATCTAGGTAGGATATTCCTTAATAACGCGTAAAAACTCGTAACAGTATTTTAGTTTCCCTTTTTATAGAAAGCGCACTATTTTCCGTTTCGCTTCCACTTTCAAATAACGTTTAGATGACGCCAATACGAATTGCAAACAAAAGCGTTCTTCGAGTGGTTTTGTAACTTTTCACCCTATCGCCGATTGCCAAGTCCCTGATAACAGGGCGCGAGTTATTGTCTTCCCCCCACCGGCGGCCTTGAACCGCACGTGGGGGGGGAGGGGGGTGATGTAGGTCGGGTCTGCATGCGGGGCTCTGCGGCTGTGGGTGACCCAGTTGGCGGGCCTGGTTCACTCTCGCTGCTGCAGCGCCGCGCATCTCTCTCTCTCTCTCTCTCTCTCTCTCTCTCTCTCTCTCTCTCTCTCTCTCTCTCTCTCTCTCTCTCTCTCTCTTTATGTTCTCTTCCTCCCTGTCCTTGTGCTCTGTCCTCTCCAGCATCAATCGCCCTCTCTCTCTGTTCTCTACCTCGCACCCTCTGTCTGTACTCTGTGTTCTCCAGCATACTCTCTCTCTCTGCTGCCCATAGACAACTATCATCTCCTGGTGGGCAGGTTTGCGTGATTTGGTGATCCCAATACCTAGGCTTTCTGGTATAGGGCCTCCCTAGCAGGACAGGTCGGGGTGGAGAAGTCAGACAAAAGACACAGTTCACGTCCTCCCCTTTACGTCCTCCAAACACCCCCCGACGGCACATGACCTCGTCGAGTACGTCGTACACCCAAGCTCTGACCTTGCTCTGACTTGAGACCCTCAACCCGTTGTTGGTCCAGTTATACCGGTCAGTATTGTTGTCTTCGCCTGGACGAGATGGTCTGACCGGTATAACGAGTGACCACTTCACCAAGCACATCTAATAATCATCATCAATATGACACCAAACGGACACATTAACTCCACAATTCCCCCATAAATCAGTGAAACCTCACAATGGCTGGCTAACATTATAAAGGCCCAGTATTATTATGAACTTCGAATAGATATTGAAAAGGCTACTAATTGGTTTTCACCATGGCAACAATCAATGGGAAGCCTGGTTGCCACAGTGAAAACAAGTTAGTAGCTCACCGAATATTTATCCGAAGTTCACAATACCGGGCCAAAATTACCAAATTTTATTTATTTATTAATGTAAGAAGGAAAAACACGACAGCTCCGGAATAATAGCCTGCACGCATGGTGCAACAATGGTGCAACGTAGCCCTCAAGTGACTGTTTGACTGCATACAGACACACTTCACACTTCTAGGAAATGTGGAGACAGACTTCATAGCAAGATATCCGTCGCGGTTGTGGTCAGCTGATGTGAGATGCATAAAACTGCGATTTGTTAGCTAATAGAGAGTTGTTATGTTGAACACGAGGAGAGCACAAGTTGTGTTGTACACGGAATAGCACTTATTTACTGTACTGTACGCGGGTGTCAGGGCAACTCGCCGCGGGTGCGACCGAGAGGCATAAATAAACAATGCACTTGTTCACAGGTTGCACATACGGCCATCTTTGCGATCGAACTTTGACGTTGCCGTGGAGAAACAATTGAAACACGGAAATCCTTATAATTCTTTAAAATTTGGCCTGTTTAAAAAAAAAATGGTATGTGTGCTAATTTGTGAATATTCATAACTTATGTTTACATTTTTCAATTCTAAATGCGACGCTCCTAGTAAATTTCAATAATGTCCGCCAACGACCTACGAGAGGCCTCTTCCATCAATTGGTCGCCGTGCTGTGACGTCACGTGGGATATACGGTTAATCAATCAAAAAAATAACCAGTTTTTATGAGGAATCCATTCGACGGAAAGTTGTTTTTAAATTCACACATTGTGTGTGGAATTGAGCTCAAGAGATACTGAAAGTGTAAACATTTTTGATTATCGTAACTGACAAACAGTATAATATGTAGGCTTTATTCAAATAAACGAAAACGTTTATAAAAAACGAAACAGGGTTACTTACTAAAAAAAAAAAATAATGAATTCACGTAATTATCTATCCAAATTGAAATGTCTCGTTTAGAGGTCACTTTCATGTTTCGGCTGCAGCAGCGAGTGAGCGAGTGAGCTTAGTGAGCTGAGTGAGCGAGAGTGAGCGAGTGAGTCGAGTGGTCAGACCGGTGGTCATCTTAGTGGGTCTCTGTGTTTCCGTGTCGAACCAGATCGAGTGCATTAAACACATACACAACGACCGGTCTGTATGCTAATAGGTGAAGGTCCACCTTGACAGACAGACAGACAGACAGACAGACAGACAGACACACGGGCTTCCTGGTTGGGGTGCAGGGTAGCCTTGCAAATAAAATTACTCCTAGGATTCCTGAGTCACCAACATCTGCAATTTATGTATCTATTTTTGATGTACATTAGAATTACTAGTTGCTTTACAACGTACTCGACATCTACGTAGCGATACTATACATACTCATACACTATATAGGGACGTTGGCCAGATCAGATCCATGACACATTGCCGGGGTCGTCATAGGGGCCGTGGAGGGGTTGGTGAACGTTCAGGTCACAGAGAGGGGCGTAATTAATTATGAGGAGAAGGTAGACGGACGAAAAAGTGGGTAAAACCTTGAGGATGAACAAAGAAATTACAAAAGATATGCACGAGACCCCTCGTTCGGAAGACAGCGTGCATGAAACTAAGGATGTAGTTACAGAGTGTAGGGGGGGGGGGGGGGGGATATTGATTGTTGATTTTGAAGATATAGTGCGACCGAAGCAGAAACACAAACCTAGATATTTTTAAAATGATGTAGTAAAACGGTGTTTTAACCAATTCCAATAAACCATAGAAGATTGCTATGAAGATGCAGTTGGACATCCTTGGGGATCCTGAAGCGTTGGTGCAGCAAGTTTTAGAACAACTCCATCAACCGGCTACGCATGATTCACTCTTGCACAAGCTATACAAGCTACGAGCTACGAGCTACAAGCTACGAGCTACGAGCTTGCGGGCCACGCAGAGAACTACAATGCATGATGTCGCAAGCCCGGGAGGTATTTACCCGATATGGTCCTACAATGCGTTAAGGTCGAGTAGGAGACGTTTTTTACCGACAAATCTGCATTCTCGGCAGCTTCCCACTTTGCCGGCGACCTTGTGTGTCCATATCCTTCCTGCCCGAGCTTCGACCACTCAGTGCGAGGTGGGAGCAGAATTGCGCAGTTCCACCTATTGTAGTGGTAAACTTGCCCCAACCTAACCAGTAAAAGCTTACGAAACAGCAGAGTCCCCAGTTGCCACTGTCTTCTACCCTTGGGTTGGATACCTGGACATTCCTAACACACTGGTCGAGACTAATGAGGCTTGCGCACTCTACAATGCGGAAGACCGCATTTACGCATGTGTGAAAGAACACCGGAAGAACTTACGACGTACTCGAAAACTATGATCATATGACATCGGGGGGTGATTTGAGGGAAGCGGACAAATAGGAGGAAATGTGTCAGGAGATGACGTGGACCGCATTTCGTCTGGCTTCACCCCCTCGACCTGTCCGGATAGAGTGGCCCTACCAGAAGCATATGCTTCCGCCGGCCTAGCTCTCGGGATCACCACAGCACACACAGCTGCCCACCACGATAAGGTAACAGTCCCAGAAATCTGTTGCTATTCTTTGAAACAGCGTGCGTGATGGGGGCAGTAAATAAGGATCGGTATGAGACTATAGTACACAGCAATTGACATATCGTCAAGTACATCCAAGTATACTGTGTGTGTACATATAAACATGTGTGCAAAGATCCCGAGAGCGTCTCTCTCTCTCTGCCTGGTTTATGTATTATTTACAAGCGTCTTCTCTTGACCCACTTGTTGGAGTGTTTAACTCTGATTAGACGGGACAAACACGCTTCATTGAAGACTCGTAAACTATAAACGTAGTTGGAATCATAATTGAAGACAAACATACATCTATACCATGCGAGAAGCGCGGACGCATACTGATGGCTTTGTTGTCAACAACGATCGAAGAACCAATACATGATTCCCCCCCCCCCCCCCCCCCTCTACAGCCCTAACAAGGCGATGACAGGTGGTTAACGGAGAAACAAAAAGGATTGTAAAAATGAGTGTTACTATAATTATACTGAATGCATAATGCACGTTTAACCTACATATTGTAGTGTAGCTCAAGAATCCCATTGTCATACCACGGTCTTATAATAGTACCTTTGAACAACTCCACGGTCATACATTGCATTATATCTTGACTGTGTGTGTATAGCTTTTTGACAAGGCTCGAGGGTCGGTACGGGAAGCGCTACTTGCAAAACAATCTATGTACACAGCCTTGTATAATGTGTATCTAGACTTCCTCTCTATCCACTGGTGGACTTGACCTATTCCTGTAGAACATAAGCTAGAGCAAACAGGAACCATTCTACTTTCGTCAACCACTACTTCCGGCCATTTCCCACAGGCGAAATCATTCACAATTAACTTTACAAACTGAACACAAAATAATTAATAAAACATAAAACCGGGATATAATCCTTACATTCTTTGGTAAACAAAAATAGGCTGCCTACACGGTTTATTTTGTACCGGTACCGATCTTTGGACTGGATTATAGTCAATACATCCCCCGCGCTGAGTCGGTAACAAAAGCATCCGTAACTTTCGGGAATCCCTCTGGCTAAGACGGTAAAAACGCGAGACTTCTAGATCGACTCTTCCAATATTGATTATTTGGTGATTAACGACATAGACGCTTTCGAAATTTAAACTCTATTCGGTTTAAGGGCGTCTTAACCACAACTAAGTCATTTTGCCCCACTGGGGTGTTGTTTTTAAAGTTCAGTCATAATCAGGGAGCTAAGAGCCAATGATTCAATGTTATATGTGCAATCTAAATTTTTTATATATTATAACGTTTAAAAATATGTATTATTTGTTAATAAATGTTACTTAAAAGTGGTGAACAACTGAGTTCGGACAAGAAATTTTAACTGATGATCACAGTTGTCGTATAATATAAGTTATTCATAGGACTGGGAAAGAACAACAGCCCTGAAGCCCATCCACTCACTAACTGTGCATCCAAGCCTGGTTTAACTCTAGTATGAATAGTGGGTTGATGGTTTGTGCATTATCATGCGGCCAAGCGAGGCGAGAGACGAACGCGCTAAACCCCTCATAACCACAACCAAGCAACTAACTATGTGTGCACATACGCACATTACATACGTCACATTGCGGGTATGCTGGGCCGTATCAACAAGGCTGTGGTGTGTTGTATTGTACCAACAAGGCTGTGGTGTGATGCATTGTATCAACAAGGCGGTGAAGTAAATATCCCCGCAGTATAGCGGTAGCCCTCACGGCTCAATGTACAAAGCCGCGTCTTGAGAGTATTATCTACTTTTATACGTTTGTTTGCCAAGTAGTAATGAAATTCTCCCGGCCTCGGTTCATTAACAACACTGTTATGAGTTATAACACGGCTTAGGGGATTATCAGGCGTTACGTCAAGAAGCTACCAACCACAGACCCAAGGATGTCCAACTAGGTCTCTCTGTATACGTCACTACACAAGGATGTCCAACGTGGTTCTAGACTACCGCCTGCCCAGGGACTGCTACCTTATCCCGAGAGCTATGCGGGCAGAAGCGTCTGCTTCTGATAGGGCCACTCTAGCCGGACCAGATCGAGGTGGAGAAGCCAGACGAAAAGCAGTCCACGTCCTCCCCTTTACGTTTTCCTCCCCTGCACGTCCTACTTGTCCCTGTCCTCAATCCCCCCCCCCCCCCCTCCCCACGTCATATGGCCTAGTTGTCGAGTACGTCGTTTAAAACCAAAAAGTAAATAACTAGACTACTCAATTACACAATATTCTTTCCCACAAACTACAAATAAAGCCCAGTATTATGAACTTCGGATAAATATCTAGAAGACTACTAACTTGATTTCACCATGGAAACAACGAACGGGAAACCTGGTTGCCATGGTGAAAAGAAGTTAGTAGCTCACTAAATATTTATCCGAAGTTAATAATATTTGGCCTAAGAGTGCACAACTCGGTTCTTATTTATACGTCACAACACAAGGGTGTCCAACAAGACTCTACATACATTAAAGGCTCTATGTGCGAAACCCGCGATATCTGTAATGTTTTTTGCCACAAGACTAATGGCGTTCCATCCAGGCAGAAAAAAGCTTGTGGATGGACGGGCCAAATTTCAGCACGATCGGACTCGCAGCTCGACAGCTATCGCGAGTCATAAAAACATACACACGAAACGAGTGCCATAAAAGGAGAATGGAAACGCTCGCTTAATATCAGTGTCACTAATAGTAATTTCGTTTTACTCTTGACATTGAATCGTGTTTTAGTTTGCAAGCAAGAGGCGAAGAGTACCAAGCTGTATGTTTGAGCCTCTCTCTCTCTCTCTCTCTCTCTCTCTCTCTCTCTCTCTCTCTCTCTCTCTCTCTCTCTCTCTGTCTCTCTCTTCTCGCTCAAGTAACTCCATTATTGCCGCATTTCCGTGGTTTCACCGCGAGAGATGTTTCCTCAACCTGTCTGTCACTCTGGTATAACGCATCGAGTTTCACACATTGTATTTATTGTATTTATTGTAATTTACTCGCCCGAGCGCGGGAATGCTAATGTACATGCCACAAAGAGAGCCCACTGTAACCATGTACAGACAGACAGGTACATACAAAACTAGACTAGTACTAATCACTAAATATTACACAATATTACAATGGCCTTTTCGAATGTTACTTCTTGCTGTTCCATTTGTATTTTCAAATTCGATTTTTTTTTTTTTTTTTTACTAAAACGTTACCATACAAGAAAAACGCGAAAACTACAACTTAAAAACGTGAACGTTACGGCGTTGTTCATGTCTGTGGCTTATCATCCGTTGCAATGCTCGTAACGAGTGTATGAATGGGCCCCGCCAAGGTGGCGGGCTCATGGTCAAGCGGGCGTGGCGGATTGGAAAGTCGATCACATCACTACCCGCAGGTCAAAGGGCGACACAAGAGTAGCGACAATCCGCATTGTTCTCACGATCTGTGGTGGACAGTGTTGCAACGTCATCACGTCCTACGGGCGGGGCTTATGGCTACAGTGTTGCCACGTCGTATCGCACTAGGAGGCGGGGCCTAGCTACAGTGTTGCCACGACGTATCGCACTAGGAGGCGGGGCCTAGCTACAGTGTTGCCACGACGTATCGCACTAGGAGTCGGGGCCTAGCTACAGTGTTGCAACGTCATACCGTCGTACGGGCGGGAATAATAGCTACAGTGTTGCCACGACGCATCGCACTAGGAGGCGGGGCCTAGCTACAGTGTTGCCACGTTGTATCGTACCAGATGGAGGGACAAGGTTACAGCGTTGCCAGCTCGCGTGGACAGTGTTGCTATGTCGTATCGAGCTAGGGGGCGGGGCTTAGCTATAGTGTTGCCAGCTCGCGTAGACATTGTGTCAACGTCATATAGTAATATTGTGAAGAAATAGGGGTAGACTGAGCCCCAAGGCAGATGTTGTTGCCTTGATTGGCTTGGGGAGCGTAGCTGATGTTAAGCTAAGAGGCCCAGTTTTCCCCCAATCTTGACCACGATCGATATGTTTGTAGGGTCATGGATCGATGCAGGGTTAACACCATTCAATAAACAGATTTCAATAACGAAGGTTACGTATATATTTTCTTAAACTTCTACCCTATTCGGTCATTCCGTAAACTGTTGCATCATGAGTATGCGTGCGTGGGTTCGACTTAATTTAACATAAGCGATCTACTAGATCCACATCCTACCCTTTTATGACGGCCTGGTACAGCAATCCAGCCAATCCACTGGTCCTGGCCCGCCCCTCGTTCGGTTCCCGGTACTGATCTTGTTGTCTTCCTTCTACTTCACTCTTCCGCTCTTGTGTGCTTAATCCTTTTCCATGCGTGGTCACTCACTCCTCGAACCCCGGTTGATGGTTACTCCACGATGTTTAAACGAGAACTCCCCGAGCCGGTCAATCTCTCTGTCTCCCTTCGACACTCCTGACGTCACTACTCTTAAACCCCACCAAGACATAGATTTCGTTGGAAAAGCCTATTCTTCTTTCTTCAAACTGTTTTCCCGCTCGAATCAGCCAATTAGCTCTCAGGACTTCCTCTCCCCTCTTCTCTAATTCAATCAAGTGGGGTCTGCCACCGTTGTGCAGTTTTGGTAAATTAAAGTCTACCTGACTAAGGTGTTCTCACGATACCCGTTCGTTGCCCGCTCCCGACGAAGTGTTGAAACCCTGACACATGCACATTCCGCGAGTACACTCAACTTGTGCATGCATCCTGTTAGGATTTCAACACATCCGGACACTGGCCAACAATTCATATTGATAGAACAGAAGAACATGAAATGTTCATATTCTTCACATGCCCGGCCCCCCAATGAACGATGACCTCATCGTTCGTATGCCCATGCACTCCCTGTGGCAGAATCCTCTTCAGACTTCGGGCACCTCTTCTACTCCATCCATCAACATGTTCATCGATTCGGCCGTTCCATCAGGCATAAGTATCTTCAATCAGTTTTCAGTAGTTTTATGTTAATAGTTGAACTTTAAATCGTACAGTCTCGGTCTTGCATGTTGATCTTCGCGTCTTCAAGCAGCATCTTCAAGCTTCCTGGACCAGTATCATAACCCAATCACCGTACCAAACCTATCCTATAAACGCAATACCCTAACACACCGTACCCACAATGCAACAATTTACGTCCGACTCTTACAGGCCGCTAAAACCCTAAATGAGAAACAAAGACTCATCCTATAGAAGTTCTACCTGAAGGGCAGAAACCCTAACGGCGACAAACGCCCTTGAAAACGCTAACCAGCTTGCACACAGGCGTAAAACCAAAGAGAAAAACAAGAGCATATTTAAAATTGCCTGTGTGTTATAATACCAACATAAAACAAAGAAAATGTCCTACCTAACGAGTCTTTGTACAAACCAAAACTATAATAATTTAATTTTTTGTTGTTTTGTTTGAATGTCAGTCTTGATCCAAAAGAAAACGTAACCCTCGGGGTTACAAGTGAGCTCGCCCTGGCAATTCCCTGGTGACGGCTCGATTCGCAGGCATGTACTGCGTCAAGTTGAAACGTCAGCGTGTTAGTGGACTGTGCCTGTAACATATAACAATCTTGCGCCAGTCACCAGTCAAGGTTACACACTCGTATCCAGCGAATTCCGCTGACTCAAGACAGAGCCACGAGGCTACGCACGTGTTACAACAAACGTAAACACAGCGTAACTGACAGCTGACATTTAGAAACACATGTTAATAGTTGCGAAGAAAACCAATAATTTCAAAACATCAATCAACGACTTAGTAACAAATATTATTAAATGTTATTGTTTAGCAACGGAAATTTCAAACAAAACAAATCGTCTTACAGAGTAAATCTTAACTAAAATAGATTATTCATAACCGCGAGAAAACAAAATTCAAACGAAAATGCATTTACTAACAAGTACTATTACAACGTTCTTTACAACTAAAACCATGTATTTCCTACCGTCAAACGTAACTAAAATTCACAGAACCCAAAACAAAACTATTGAAACAATACTTTAACTGTCAATATCTCAACCTCATCATCATCAAAATCAATCAAAATCAAAATCAATCGAAATCAAAATCATCATCATCATCGTTGTCATCATTTCAACAGGACAATGCACCGAAAACAAATCAGACATGCATCCTCGTTGCGTCCTTCCACCTGCATTTTACGCAGCATACATTGTCGGCATTACAGCAAAACAAACTTAAGTACGCTGACAATCGAGAGTAATCACCTATACCCCATGTCACGCAACATGAAACACAGATTTCTTTGGCCACCATCATAAAAATAAATTCCCAAAACCCAATCAGAAAACTCCAGCCAAAACGTACCGATGGAATGTCCAAACGCACCCTAAATGTACTTCCTAACCTAAGTGCCATCGATAGCACATAAATAAAGTACTAAACAAACTTTCCTATAGGATATCAGTCAGGCTGAAGGCCATAAAGCTACCTTAAACGTAAAGTAAATCTAAAATATAATATAACCAACAATGACATTTCATCGTACCCTCTACGCTGCACAAGCCCAAGATGACATAAACACCTTACACGTCATGTCAGGGCGGCCGCCCTAACACAACATATATCCGACCAAAGGAACTGTATAAAACATGCTAGTGTGAACAGAGCATAGACGGTACTCCCTTTTTGCCAACGTCAAGAATCAGCTAGGCAACACCCAAGAATTCGTCAGCATTTTCGCCGACCGCACTATACATGATCATGTTTCTATACCATAAAAACGGACAAAAATCTGCCAACAAGCAGATCCAATTAATCTCCACAAATCATGAGATCACTCATGTCCAAAGCAATCACTTCAAACACAAAACCAATGAGGAATAACAATTTCCCATCAAAATCCACGAAACATCAACTATCAACGACACCACCAATATTGTGACCATAAAGTCACCAAATAAGAGTCAATAACAACAAATAACTCTCGTTCAACCAAATCGCATAACGACCTCAATATTCAATAATTGTGACCATAAAGTCACCAAATAATATCCCAATTCCATATAACCATATTGTATTCTTCCAATAATCAATTACTGTGACCATAAAGTCACCTGAATAAATGTACCTTATACATCCACATCGCGATTATCCCTGCTACCTCGGGCGATAACCTTTCATTCCACCACACGCACAATCCACGTAAGAAACGTCGACTCATCACCTCAGTCCGAAGTTCACATCCGTTCGTCTAAGGACGTACTAATCTCGGGCACGGACAATTCCACAGTGCATGAACCGACCGAATAAAAAAAAAATACAATACCTAAATAATAAAGTAGTATACAAAATATACAACACTCAAATTATGACGTATATATAACAATAATAATTACTATCCTATTGCTAAGAATACAGTATAAACTAATCGTACGCCCCCCTAAACTACCACAGCAAGGCGATAAAGGAGGAATAGAAGGTTGAAGACCATAAACCTATGACATATATACAAAACAGTTTATTCTTCACAACTAAATGGACTTATAACTATCATGTTATTTACATAACCATCACTCAAATCCTAGCCAGCACATCAAGTATAACGTCACTATTACCATGCGTGACGTGATAAGCGCAATCAGCCGAGAAGGAACAGATGTGCGCAGCTAGCCCGAAGTTGACCGGACCCTGCCGAGAATAACCGAAGCCTGAACTTTGATTACGGAGGAGGAAAGGCCAGCTCGGCGATCGAGCGTCCAAGTCCCGCGAAGCCAATGAGTCTCGGACTAGAGCAATGACGCATCTATCCAGGAATCGAACCAACGACCCGACGTTCCCCGTCCACACCTTCCAGGTGATCATACACTGGCCCCAAGAGGCATTCAGGGTGTTAACCCCTACATTCAGTGCACAACACACCCTTTCAGTGTAAACGTATACCGTCACTGCATTCCACACTACTACAATCCTAATATGTAACTATAAAACTATTTTTTTTTTTTTTTTTTTTTTTTATTTAAATACCATACAATCAATCAACCAATGTTCCCACCATTCATGTTTCTGGCCAGGGTAAACGCCATTCTTCAGGATCGTACCAAGGCTTAATTCTCGAAACATGAACGATATCTTCGGACCATTTATTATTCATCTTCAATCTAATTCGATAGTTCAAGTCGGACAACTTTTCCAAAATACGGAAAGGGCCCAACCATCTATGAATAAATTTTTCCACTTTTCCCACTTTGCGAATCGGGAAATAAACCTTTACATAATCACCCACTTCAAACTCAACATGCCTACGTCCTTTGTCATATCTTAACTTCTGCTTACCCTGTTCGATCTGAATAACATCCAAAACTTTCTGCCTGGCTTCCTGAAGCATCGCTATACGTGCCGCACTATCCACTCCCATCTGTAGTTCCGGTTGGACACCTGCATCGATAGGAAGGGTGGGCTCCCTCCCGTAGACCAAATAAAACGGGGTACGTTTTGTCGTAGCTTGTACCGAAACATTATAGGAAAAAGTGCACAAAGCAACATATTCGTCCCAATTATCGTGATGAGAATTAACAAAGAATGACAAGAGAGTGCCCAGTGTGCCGTTGAAGTGTTCGTCCAAGCCATTCGTGCTAGGTCTGTACGAAGAGGTGTACATAGAGCGAACCCCCAACCCTCGTACAATTTCTGAAACAAGACTTCCCCGAAAAACTGCTCCCCTATCACTCAAAATCATTCTCGGACACGAGTGTTGACAGATGACATGTTCAACAATGAAGTTTGCGACGTCATTAGCGCCCCCCGAGGGAATAGCTTTAGCTATGGCCCACTTCGTAGCGTAATCAGTCGCTGTTACAATATACTTCATGTGGGTTTTAGTGAGCTTTAGAGGACCCATAATATCCACCCCGATCATATCAAATGGATTTCCTACTGGAATTGATTGCAGCAACCCTGCAGGTTTAAGTTTAGGACTTTTCTTCGACTGGCAATCACCACAACTTTTCACATACCTCGCCACCTCTGTACACATACCATCCCAATAAAACCGTGTTTTCAACTTGGCATATGTTTTCATAAACCCAAGATGACTACCCCCTCCAGGACTGTCGTGGCAATCATACATCACTTCAACCTTAAGATTGTCTGGAACAACAAGCAACTTAGTAGGTCCATTCGGGACAAAGTTTTTCTTGAAAAGCGCCCCATTTTCCAGAACGTAACTCCGTGATTGACGTTGGACCCTAGAAGAAGCCTGTTCAGGATTCAATATGGCGTCCATCAACTCAGCAAGCCAAGGATCTTGTTTTTGAGCGTTAGCCATTTCCTCCACTTGAATAGGCAACGTCATAATTTCCATTTCTCCCTCTATATCCCCTGGCTCAGGACCATCTTTAGGTAACAACCGTGACATACAGTCTGCATCCAGGTGTTGTTTGCCAGACTTATACACGATTTCCATGTCATAGTCCATCAAAAAGATAGTCCACCTAGCTAAACGCCCACTCCTTGCACTGCTTTTACGCAAGTAGCAAAGTCCACAATGGTCTGTGACGAGTTGGAACCGTCTACCATATATGAAATGACGAAACTGCTTAAGGGCATAGACGACCCCCAATAATTCGAGTTCGGAGACCCCATAGTTCGCTTCTGCGGACGTAACACGGCGCGAGCTATAACCGATCGGATGCCATTCCGAATCAAATTGCTGCAGAATAATAGCGCCCAACCCCTCTCTAGATGCATCTGTCCTGATTTGAGTAGGAGCATCGCCTGAATAGTGTCTTAACACAGGGGCTGAGACCAACTTTGATTGTAAAGTTCTAAAGGCCGTCTCTTGTTCATCATTCCAAGCAAATCGAACATTTTTCTTCGTTAAGGCCGTAAGGGGCGCACAAATACGGGCATAGTCCTGTATAAACTTCCTGTAATATGAAGTTAGTCCAATGAAAGATCGTACTTGTTTGACTGTGGTAGGTACTGGAAAATCTAAAACTGCCTGAACCGTATCTGGGTTAGGAGAAACTCCCATAGCATTAACCACGTGCCCCAGAATCGGAATTTCCCCAAAACCGAATGAACACTTTTCCGGGTTCAACGTCATATTAGCGTTCCTGAATCTCTCTAGCACCATTTTCAGTCTGTTCAAATGGTCATCAAAGCTCTCGCCCGGGACCAAGATGTCATCAAGATATACCAGACAATGCGTATACAAGAGACCCCTTAAAACTTTATCCATTGCGCTCTGGAATAGCGCTGGCGCCGTAGAAATTCCAAATGGCAGTCGCTCAAATGAGAACAAACCCACACAGGTAGAAAAACTACATATCTCCTTAGCACGAGGCGTAAGCCCCAGCTGCCAAAATCCTGACTGAAGATCTAGGGAAGTGAATACAGTACAGCCATTAAGACAGGCTAACAGACTGTCAGCATTAGCACTAGGGTAACTATAACCCTTAATTTGTAAATTGACCTTCCTGAAATCCACCACCAGTCTTAGTTTACCATTCTTCTTCTTCACCAAGCATATTGGACTCGCCCACTCAGACATGGAAGGAGAGATGATACCAGCTTTAAGCATATCATTAATATGCTCAACAATGGCCTCCCTCTCTCCCGCACTCACACGATAGGGCTGCATACGTACCGGCTTGGGATCTTTTAATTCAATGTCACAATCACCAATATTAGCTTTGCCAATCAATTCCGACGACCATGCAAAAACATCATGAAATGACGTCAACAGTTCTAGCAACTTGTCACGTTCAATGTCCGGCATGTCTTTATTCACTTGAAGTGATGCAATATCAGCCGGAACATTCCGTTGAGATAACCGAGTGCGCCTATCGTAATTCATAACATCGGTTTCTATTGTCAGCATATCGGCGGCACTCGTCTCCAGGCTGTCTACGCTCGCTATCTGCTGAGGCAAAATGGCCGCTACACTCGCATCACATGAGTCCGGGACCTCCAGCGCATGTTCCTTATTTATAGCAACCAATTCCGCGTCTTCAACCTCCCCTAATACCGAACCCTTGTACACACATACTGGGAGCGATGAAAAATTAGCTACCGGTAAGACTCCACACATTGTAAATGACAGCATCATTGGGGGAATAATCAACCCCTTACGTTCCATCCAAGTCACCCTAGGTTCAAAGACTGCGACCTCATACGGAAGACCTCCTTCTACTGTGAATTCTATCTGACCCATCATGCCTGGACCAATAACAACTTCGCTGGAAGCTTTCAACAGCAAGGGCTCAGTTTCCGTGAGATCTATAGAGAATAAGTAATTGTCCGACTCCCCCTCCCCTGAAGAGGAAAGTATTGGAGCCTGATCGACAACGTTCGGTATATCCAATCCACTAAATTTAACAGTCACATCAACATCCATTCCGTGCATGGACACGGTACCATTACAATAATCTATAACAACCTTATATGTTACACAAAAATCACATCCAAGTAAACATTTGACGGACAGTCCTTCGACCACAATAAAGTCCATAGGGAAGGCAGTTCCTGCTATTACCAAACCAATTCCACAGACGCGACCAACCACCCTTAAAATTGAGTTATCTGCCGTACGTAATAACAACCCGTTCACCGGGCTTAACTCCAAATGCCGGACCAAATCCGCGCTAATGCAGGATACCCCCGCCCCTGAATCCACAAGGGAGGAAAATACTTCCTCTCCCAGACTCACAGGAATCCTCAAAGATCCCCACGTACGGTTCACCATAACATCAACTATTTGAGTAGCCAAGTCCGTCTCCCCATCAGGAACAATAACGTTCTCTGCCATTCCCTCAGCACTATTTACATCCCCTTGATAATCAACAACTTCTTCCTCTACAGGAACCTCTACGACAACATCAACAGACTCCTGCAATATCACAGCCATAATTTCCGGAATACGTCGCAAAACTTTTGCTCTATGCCGGACAGCCGCCCTCCTAATAAAACATTTCTGTTTCTTATGCCCCACACGGAAACATGCAAAACACCTACCCTTAAAACTAAACTCTTTAATATTCCTTTCTTCCTCAACCAAAGAGACTCTATTGCCTAACACCGGAGACGTCTCGCACCCCGGCGAGTAACTCAGTTTCCCGTAGTAGGGGTGGACGTTGAGGGTTGCTGCTCGGGCTGCGACTCACCGACCGGTCCATTTCCTGCCTGCAGAGCTTTCAATTGCAGACAATCCCTCATAAAATGCCCAGGCTTCTTACAGAAATAACACACTGCTCGTCCATCTACCCCACGTTGATTACCACTTGCATATCCACGCTGATAACCCCCATAGCCGTGAATCATCCCTTGCTGCTGTTGTGGCTGCTGTTGTTGCTGCTGCTGATATGGCTGCTGTTGTTGCTGCTGCTGATATGGCTGCTGTTGTTGCTGCTGCTGATATGGCTGCTGTTGCTGTTGCTGCTGTTGTTGTTGCCAACAACACCCACACTGTTGACCACCCCCCATCACCGGTTGAGACGCACAGAACCCCTGCTGCTCACGAGCGCCCTTCTGCTGCATGAGGCCAGTCTGCACCTTCTCCAATGACTCCACTTTTGCCACCAGGGCTGTCATCGCTTTTACTAACTCAGCGACAGCGCCACTTTCCGCCAACACGAGGTTACTCGGAGTCCCCTGCCCCTTAGGGCGCTCAACGTAGACAGGCGCAACCACCGGTTGCATATTCCCCCACGCTGCACCACTCTTCCTCAACTGCTCAACATCACCCAATTCATCCAAAAGTTTATCGACATTAACAAAAGTCATATGTCTTATCGCCTCCGCCAGGTCAGGGCGCAACCCCCGAATAACCCACTGAACCCGCTCCCCGTTGGACATCGTAGGGTTCACTTTGTCCATCAATTTAACCCTGGCAAAAGCGTAATCATATACACTTTCACCCATGCGTTGAAGTCGTGCACACAACAACCCCATCCAATACTGTAAATCACCCTTCTTGACTCCCCAAGTCTTAACGAAGTGGGCCTTTACATCTGACCACAGCAATGGTTGCACAGACCCGTCTGCTAGCACAGGAGCTTCCGCCAACCTTCTCGCATCCAACGCCGAATACCAATCTGCCTGCCCCCCTGACAAGTAGGACGGCAAAGCCTTCAATTTTTTGTCATCCGACCACGAGTTCACATCACCAGCCCTATCAAAATCTGCAATCCATAATTCCGCATCATCCTCACCTGACCGAAATGTGTTTAACCGAACCAATCCACCCCCGCTTCCCTGTGGCTGAGTCATACTAGATGTAACTTGTATCTCACCCCTCAAGTCTGCTTCGTCGTCTGAACTATCCCCTGGAAGAGGAGTCAATAAAGCCTCATTCACTAGATCACCACTCTCGAGTCTTTGTTGACGATGACACCACTCCAACAATCTCTCTGTAGGAGAAAGCCTTTCACTGGTATTAGGCACGCCCAAATTTCGAAGCGACGCTCGCAACGCCCGATCAGATGGAACCTCACTCATAGAGGAAAACCTAGCATCAAGACAAACCTACACCGCCAACAATACATCAACGTTCGAAAAACAACTCACTTGCCTGTACACAACTAAAATACATAAAGACACCCTCAACGCAATGCATAGCATTATTAAAATACAACAAACAAAAAAAAAACAAAAAAAACGTGGCACAAACACATTCACCCTAACATCATCATCACACCACGTGCTAACTCCTGACCAATTAGAATAACATCGCAACCCACGCACCCTCGCAACAGTGTCTGACCCAAAAATACAACATCTCAATTTCGAGCACTCAATTTCGAGCAGTACATTTACCAAAACGCGTAACCCGTTCCTACAACCATAATTTTGTAATCACGCCTGCATTAATCCATTATACCTATGGTATTACAACCCTACAAAACCGGCGACCTCCACCATGTGAAGAAATAGGGGTAGACTGAGCCCCAAGGCAGATGTTGTTGCCTTGATTGGCTTGGGGAGCGTAGCTGATGTTAAGCTAAGAGGCCCAGTTTTCCCCCAATCTTGACCACGATCGATATGTTTGTAGGGTCATGGATCGATGCAGGGTTAACACCATTCAATAAACAGATTTCAATAACGAAGGTTACGTATATATTTTCTTAAACTTCTACCCTATTCGGTCATTCCGTAAACTGTTGCATCATGAGTATGCGTGCGTGGGTTCGACTTAATTTAACATAAGCGATCTACTAGATCCACATCCTACCCTTTTATGACGGCCTGGTACAGCAATCCAGCCAATCCACTGGTCCTGGCCCGCCCCTCGTTCGGTTCCCGGTACTGATCTTGTTGTCTTCCTTCTACTTCACTCTTCCGCTCTTGTGTGCTTAATCCTTTTCCATGCGTGGTCACTCACTCCTCGAACCCCGGTTGATGGTTACTCCACGATGTTTAAACGAGAACTCCCCGAGCCGGTCAATCTCTCTGTCTCCCTTCGACACTCCTGACGTCACTACTCTTAAACCCCACCAAGACATAGATTTCGTTGGAAAAGCCTATTCTTCTTTCTTCAAACTGTTTTCCCGCTCGAATCAGCCAATTAGCTCTCAGGACTTCCTCTCCCCTCTTCTCTAATTCAATCAAGTGGGGTCTGCCACCGTTGTGCAGTTTTGGTAAATTAAAGTCTACCTGACTAAGGTGTTCTCACGATACCCGTTCGTTGCCCGCTCCCGACGAAGTGTTGAAACCCTGACACATGCACATTCCGCGAGTACACTCAACTTGTGCATGCATCCTGTTAGGATTTCAACACATCCGGACACTGGCCAACAATTCATATTGATAGAACAGAAGAACATGAAATGTTCATATTCTTCACAATATCGTACTAGGGGGCGGGATAAGGTCACAGCGTAGACATCTCGCGTGGTACCAAGGGGAGGGGCTTAACTACACTGTTGCCAGCTCACGTTATTCACTTCTCTGTATATTACGTACGAAGTGACTATTGAGATGTATTTTTGGCAAGAGAAATGCAAAAAGCACCCAAAAGAGAAGCTGTCCACGGAAAGAGAGAAGTACAACGATCCATCAGGCGGTGCGACGACAGCTAATCGAAGCCTGGAAGGCTGTGCATCCATCACTGCCCCAGAGAGTCAGTGGGGAACCTGACCCACTTGCACGTCGCATTATCAAATATAATTTAAAATGTAATCATAAGTACCACAATAGAACATTAGAAAATGACTAACATTCCGGGACACCAACGATTATATCGTCCTTATTTCATACAGGGAAGAATAAAAACTGAAACGACAATTACAGTATAGGTCTCTCACACCAAGAAGTAAGATAGTATTCGGACCGCCAACATTTAGTTTCCAGCTTAACAAGCGCGAATCACTAACATTTTTCCCGATTATCTAGTACAATTTGGTTGCGGTAAGTTTTTTGACGGTAACATGCAAGAAAACGTACAAGCAGGTTTCCGTCAAAAAACTGAACGCAACCAAATCGTACTAGATGATCGGGAAAACGTTAGTGATTCGCACTTGTTAAGTTGGAACCTAATTGTGGGCGGTCCTGACTCCCCTGACACTAGGTTACTTCTTGGTGTGGGAGGACCTTTACACACACAGACAACGCATCGAAAACACGGCTGCTTCCCTGCGACACCAGCGCGCGTAGCGGTAATAAGGTCGACAAACGTTGTTTACCATTATATCTACCTCGAGTTGTAGTAGTACTACTTTACCGGCCCATAAGCATATGACCTGCGCGCGCACGTGCTTGCAGCAAGAAAATGGATCAGGTTTCGGTACTATACTTGGCCCAAGATTACCTTTCATATGCTTTCGTCACAGGCGAGGCACTCGTAGCCAACCAACGAACCGCCCGAGACAATAGCGCGCAAATAAGGATTGCTGATTGGCTACGAACCCGTCGCCTGTGACGAAAGCACGTGTAAGGTAGTCTTGGGACAACTATATGTGTATATTCTTATAGTGTGCTGACACAGTGTGCTGACACTGGGAGGCGGTGACGGTCTAGGATAAGCGCTGACAGCGAAGTCATCGCGCGTATCTATAATAGTTACAGACCATGTGGGGAGTGAGACGTGACGTCAGAGACCGGAAGACAGTCGCGCGACGGACCGGAAGTAGTTGTACGAGAGCCTTATGGGTACACGGAGTCGCCCTTGAGGCAGCTTAGAGCAGCATCCACTCACTGATATACCTCTCCCAAGATTACTTTACACCTGCTTTCGTCACATCCGGGGCAGTCGTAGCCAACCGGCGAACCGCCCGAGACACACCAGCGCCAATACCGATCGCTGATTGGCTACGAACCAGTCGCCTGTGACGAAAGCATGTGTAAGGTAGTCTTGGGACAAGTATAGTTACAACCAATTAGCAGGAATAGGGACAGCCGGAACAAGAACGAGCAGTGTAGATATTCCTCTCCAGCACTGTACCATAGTGCGCGTTACATTCGTCAGCACTGTACCATACCATAGAACCACGTGACTGCGTTTACACGCGCGTTCGCAACGCTCGGCTAGGCCTAGGCCAGCAGCTGTGAAGAGCGCGCCGTGTAAACATGGCGGACATTGTAGTCGGTTCTACTTGGCGGTCCAACAGGTGTGGCTGCATTTACACGGCAAGTGTAACGCCATTTAGTAACCTAAACGTGATGACGCTAAAACGTGTTGAGATGTACTGGTATAAACAAGGTTGAATACATAGGGGAAACGAGAGATCGATCGATATTTACGAGATGTAGTGTGATCGGATGTAGTGTTACACAGGATGTAGGGTTACCGGAGAATACTGAAGATTTCTTGGATAGATAGAGTGATAAATGCGGAAGCAGTAGTAAGTATAGTTCCTTTTACACAATAGTGTTCATGTAGGCAATTCACTGAATCGGTTTAACTATAGAAATGCACTTTAAACATGCTTTGGTTTGAAAATCTTAGGCTTGGTATTATGAACTTCGTAGTAAGTCTAACTTGATTTCATCATGGCAACCATGCTTCCCATTGGTTGTTGCCATGGTGAAAACAAACTAGTATCCTACTAAATATTTATCTGAGATTTTATAATAACGGCCCTTAATGAGGAGTTGGTAAAGCTGGCTGTTTTAGTAACAGACTAAGAAAATGATTGGAAAATTGGATGTCAGAAATAAATAAAGTGAATATAAAATATAAAACACCTAGTCAATTATCTATAAACACAACAAACTAATTGGTTATCGCTCACTCGTCGATGGTGTTCGAAGCCTACAGGGTTGGTTTAGTCACTTTAAATTAAAGTCCCCCACTGCAAATCAGTTAAGTTACTGAGTGGGTAGACTCTAAATGTGATTTTTTAAATTTTTGTATTTAATGTACGCCCAAACACAATCAACTATCAGAGCTTTCGCTACATAAAAATTACAAATCAAGTAACAGCCGAAAATGTTAATTTCTATCGGCTTTACAATACCGGCCTCGTGTTCCTACGGACTAAACGTCTGGCTATATACACAACTACACAGCCGGACATACAGAGCATCGTGTCAATCCACTGTGCGTAACGGCCTTCAGGGGGGCGTGGCCACGACATAACGCGTCACAGCCGACCGAAAGTGTTGCCGTCTATAAACACCGACATTAGCGCCAGTTAACAGGAACCTTGGCCAGCACAATATTACAGCTTGTATGTCATAACACCTGTGTGTGTGTGACGGTGTTGAGAATAACCCCTAAAACACAGCCGACAAGTGGTGCGGAAGAACTGCTGCGAGTAATAGAAACGATTGATTGATTGATAGATTGATATCATATATTTTTGCAACTTGGCTAATCAAGACGATGAGTGGGTGATAATGAAGATGAAATTGGGGGCTCTTTTGAGGAAAGGGGCAAGTAGGAGGGCGCGTGAGGAAAGAGGAAAGGGGAGGAAAGGGGATTGGGGTGCTGACTGCACTTCGTCTGACTTCTCCTCCTCGACCAGTCGAAAGTCAAGCGTACACGAATCGTCGTTGAAAATCCGAAACCAGAGTCGATAAAGAAGTTATCCCCTTGGAGGCAGGCGTGAAAATCTGTTGCAAATAATTTGAATGGCGTCAATTATATATGCGTATACGGGAATTTATTTGAAATTTAGCTATTTATTGTCAGTTTAAAACATACTGCTATTAGTTAAATTTCAATTATAAATCGATATTTCGATGAATACTGCACTTAACTATTCGATTACTGTACAGTTTTTTTTTATTTTGTCACTGTGTGGTTGTAATTAAATTTATTTTACCTTCCTTGAACATTTTAAACCCCAAACTATTTATCTATTATCTATAACCCAATAGCGGGCGAATCTTTGGTAAAAGCCAGGCAGCAAGTTAAATCAACACTTGTGTGAAGGCAGACTATACATGAGTGCACCACAGCGTGGGAATCTCTTGGGTCCCACGTGACGTCACATCTGATGACGTAGATCGAGCGAGACTGACGGTTCTAGTTATCTGGGGACGTTGGGGACAAGCCGTGCATGATGGGTTGGGTACACAACGTGCTTTATTCATGTCTTGAGACCGCTAAACAATATTATAAAAGTGTTCAGTAAGCATGATGTGGATTCGTAAAAACTAAATACTTGGTTTAAAAAGTTTTAATATTTTCACCATTAGGGGAAAGCAAGACATTAATCAACACATAACAATTATTTTGCATTACCTTCACCTATACAAACCGTAATAACTCAAATATTTCACCAGTGTTTCCTTCTTAGGCCCGGTATAAATATTTAATAAGACACTAACTTGTTTTCACCATGGCAACAACCAATGGGAAACCTAGTTGCCATGGTGAAAACAAGTGAGTAGGTATTATGAACTAGTGAATAAATATTTAGACGCTACTAACTTGTTTTCACCATGGCAACAACATATGGGAAGCTTGGTTGCCGTGGTGAAAACAAGTTAGTAGGTATTATGAACTTGTAAATAAATATTTAATAGGCTACTAACTTGTTTTCACCATGGCAACAACCAATGGGAAGCCTAGTTGCCATGGTGAAAACAAGTTAAACGCTTAATAAATTTATCCTAAGTTCATAATACCGGGACTTAGGAAACTAAATGTTAATTATTAGCTACTTTTTCAATGTCTACCGTTCTTCAGATATAAGTAGAACACTTAATAGTGAGACTATCATTATAAGGTATATTTAATTTGTTATGGACTGTGTTCTGGAAAGATATTTATATATAAAACATGTACGTAGATTTTCGTTTTGTCAAACGGCAACTCTGTTAACAGCGCTCATAATTCCGAATACACAGCCACCTATAGTATTAAAAGCCATCGCAACACTATAGCTAACAACTCACCGCAAGAAGACGCAAAGTGTTCGATAACCTCCAGCCCGCAACGACTCAATCCCCCTGAAGTGATCTCGGTCACGCGACACCGTTTCAAGGTCACGGCGCGAGTTATTAGAGGTCACTCGTGGCAGGGGGATTCCCCGGGGGATTCACCGAGTACAGTGACGCGCACATTAAGTTACACCAACCATAGTCTCGTGCTGCTACCGGTATCATAGACATAGATTAAAGTCAATTTCTGAAGTTTTCATGATCTCAACTGTACGTGGCGTGTTTTCCGAAACGGTGTCTTATCGACTATACTATCAGAATGTCTGTTACGACATGGGTTGGTATTACGGGCGAGCATCTGTGTAGGTGGGTCGTATATAGATATACAGCCCCGCACTTCACTCACTATCACGAGAAGCTGCACAAGTGGATCATAATATGACGTCATGGGCCGCTCATGCAATTGGCTCCTATATCACCGGAGCTATATGCAGCTATATTATTGAGATATTTCTGTTGTATCGGATTAAATCCAAACGTAATGCCTTTTTCACGTGTTATCTTTCGTTATCTCAAGATCTTGATAATATATAGCTTGTGTCTTCCCACAATTTTGATTTTAAAAAGTCGTTTTTAAGATTCGAAGAGAAAACCTTAAAATTCTCACGTTTTTTTAGTGGTGAATTCGGACCTTAGTGTTCTATATCATCATAGAGAGTAGAGACTCACCCTGCGGGGTAGGCAATAAGCTCCGCCTCCGGATCACAGTCGAGGGCCGCATTGCTGGGTACAGTCAGTCCCAAGACCCGGTCTAGCTTCACCTGCAATCACAAGACAAGCACACACACAATCAGTGAAGTCATATGACACGTGACCACGGTCCTGTTGCTGCACTTCGAGTGCCACTACTTAAGTGCCAAGAGACTGGCTAGGTCATAGGACGTCAAGGAAGGATCAGAGGAAAGGGACAAGTAAGAGAATTTAAATTAAAAGGGGTTTAGGGAAGGGCCTCATTTTACGCCTCTTACGATAGGCATAGATAGGTTGGGCCACATTAGTCCACCCCGGGCCAGCAGGTGTATATTGTAATGATAATAATACTATTAACTTTTTAGGATGATTGTATAACCCACACGCTAAATGACTCACGTAGTTGTAGTCTAACATATAATCGTATGTATGCTCGCAACCACAATGATGGCCTTCAATTGGCAATTATCTGTGCAGCACAGATCTATCTGGACCTACATCACACATCGGGTGTGCACGTGACTTATCATCCTCTCGAGATCTGATCCAGTTGGGCCGGAGTAGAAAGGCACATCACAACCGAGCATCTCTGTATGGCTCGTGTATAGATCGTCTTCTGGGCGTATTGCTGCCTACAACGCAGATAGGTATCCTCCTTATACCGATAGAGGTACCTCAGCGGTAAGACGCGAGACTCTAATTCGGGAGGTCGCCGGTTCGATTCCGGACACCGGCAGTCCTGACTGAAGGTTTTTTCCGAGGTTTTCCTCAGTCGTTAAAGCGAATATGCTAGGATCGAGTCATACTATCAGCCCTCGGACAATCCTTCCCAACTATCCAAACACCCTAATAACCTAGTTAGCCACCTGAAGAGGGGCACATCAGGTCAAGCTGGTGTGCACCCAAGAACGGGTATTCCTTCAAAAATTATTATTATTTATTCCCCTTATGAGGTGCACACCAGATAGATCTACCTGATGTGCCCCTCTTCGGGGGACTAGCTTGGTATGTTAAAGTGTTTGGATAGTTGGGAAGAATGATGTCCGAGGGCTGTTAGTAGGACTCCATCCCAGCACTCGCGTCATTACGACCGTAGAAAACCTCAAGAAAAACCTTCGGTCAGGATTGCCAGCGGTGGCCGGAATCGAACCGGCGCCCTCTCGAGTTACGAGTCTCGCGTCTTACCGCTGAGCTACCTCTACTCGTCACGGCCAGGACTGTATTCACAACTCGCAAAGTCTTTTACTAAACCAGGCTAACTTTTCACGAAAAAGTTACCAATTCCTGTTCGGACACAGACACAGTGAACTTTCCAATACTATCCAAACACCCTATTAACTTAGTTAGTCACCTGAAGAGGGGCACGGTATATCTGGTGTGCACCCTATAACAGGTATCTCTACGAAAAATTATTATTATTCCAATACTACGTTTTGAAATTTTGTTCTCAGATATGGGCTTGGATTGACAAGGGGTCCAAGGCTAGGCTGGCTGGGTGGGCCCAAGGAAGACGGAAGACTTTCTCCGCGGAGGGAAGTCTGCAAGGACGCGGCGGTCCACGATAGACGACGAAGCTGTACGTCACCGTGCTTACATTATACGTTCAACACGGCCCCACTTCCCGTTGGGCAAGTTGAAGCGAACATTGAATATCCGCGCACACGGACAGCCGCACTAAACTAAACATTCCCTAGTCACTAACACACAAGCAACAGTCCAAAGACCACTTCACACAACGAGGGTAGATGAACTTAAGGCTGTGGAATCCCCGATTTTTGTCGGTTAAAATTGATTTAGTGAAAATGATTTAAAATTTCCAAAAAGTATGTCATCCATTAGAGAATTTAGGCCCGGTATTATGAACTTCGTAAACATATTTTATATTTATCTACTTACTTGTTTATACCACGGCAACAAACAATGGGAAGCATGGTTAACTTCGGATAAATATTTAGAAGGCTACTAAATTGTTTTCACCATGACAACGAGGCTTCCCATTGGTTGTTGCCATGGTGAAAAAAAGTAAGTAGCTTACTAAATATTTATCCGAAGTATATAAAACCGGGCTTAATAGTGACCATTCTAGTAAATGTATCGCTGTTCCAATAAACATTTCCGTGTTTCAAATTAACTTATTTAATTGTGAAATGTGTGTTAGAACAACACGACAACATTAATGTTTAACAAACGGACACATTTATTGGCAGGGTATTAAATTACCTAGGAGACGACATATTTTCTTATACACTGTGACAAGTTCACAGCATTTTAAAGCAATTTTTACTAACATAAATGGGGATTCCAAAACAATATATTTAATAAAACTGGAACGTTTCTTGTGTTGTCCAAATTCAAATCGATACCGCCGCCTCGCAGACCTCCCCCGCCCTTGCGTGGGTAGACTAGGGGGGGGGGGGGGGGGGGGGGGGCCGCCCACGCGGCATCTTGGCCTGTGCACGCCAGACTGTGTTGATGCTGCTGTCGCCATATAGATCGCGTCTTGCATGAGACATTGCTCGACACACTCCGCTCGCGATCCGATGGCGAGAGAACTGGACAAACCTCTACGGAGCACCATTAATTAATTAATCTTCTTGGCTTAGAAATAAGTAAACGGTGACTTTGGAGCCGTCCTAGCAACGAAGCACTCAATAAATTCAAAGTTGTTCTGAATCGGCCTTGTTGATTCTGGCATATTTTGTCCGCAGGTGTTCGCACTGTCCAATCACCGATTTATATGTTTCGTATTTGAAATATCGATCTTTGATTGGTTACCGCTTGCTCGTCGATGGTGTTCGAAGCCTACAGGGTTGGTTTAGTCACTTTAAATTAAAGTCCCCCACTGCAAATCAGTTTAGTTACTGAGTGGGTAGACTCTGAATGTGGATTTATTTAATTAATTTATTTATTTGTTTAATAATGCACTATGAGTTTGCGGTCGTCAGTGCTCAAAAAGCAGACAAAATTAAGCTTTTTCGTTCGTACTTATAAAACTTTTAAAATTAAAATTGTGGGAAGATACAGCAGATAAATGTTATCAGGGTCCACACACAACGAAACAAATATATATGGGAAATCAATTACGTTTAAATCCAATCCAGTAATTGAAATTTATCATCGGATTTTATCCAAACATGATGAATTTTGTATACATGTTGTGTCATTATCTGTAGACCTGATAAAATCTAGCTGCAGTATCAACCCCACATTCGATTCGATTTTAAAACTTGTTTAGAAAACCTTACTTTATGTGTTCTGACTGACTCATGAACCTGAAGCGCTTGATGAACAACGCCCCTATAGAAGTGTGACTCGAGTGTGCGTGCACGCCACGGCACGCGCGCCAAGGGTTGCCGGCCGCCAGCACTCACGCGATCAACCACGTGACTACATCAACCACGTGACTACATCAACCACGTGACTACATCAACCACGTGACTACATCATACAACAGTGGTTCTCAAGTTGTCAGACTGCGCGGCCCGCGCGTTACTTTGGCGAACAACTACTTAAAATCAATGTTGAGATGCGAGATTGTTTAATCTTTAAAGTGGCATTCTAGATTGTTATAAATGGTATGATGC
This sequence comes from Isoperla grammatica, assembly GCA_945910005.1. Classification (NCBI taxonomy): domain Eukaryota; kingdom Metazoa; phylum Arthropoda; class Insecta; order Plecoptera; family Perlodidae; genus Isoperla; species Isoperla grammatica. The sequence continues at coordinate 110,178 of OX246749.1, read as the reverse complement.
TGGCCTATTTATTACTATTGATATTACTGATGTTATCAAAAAAAGATACAAAACCAAATATTAATAATATCCCAAATTGTCTAATTTTATCTTGAACTTTTTTAATCCTTCATTTACGAATGTGTGATATAACGCCAGGAATCTGTTAATTTTCGTTGAATTTGCGCGTACGAAAGGGCAGTAGATAAGGATATGAAGTCAGTACAGGCGAATACTTACGTTAGGGCCAGTATATATAGCACGTGTCCGACGTCCAATGCTGTTTCGTGGCCCCGCAATATGACTAATGCGCGGTAATCTTCGCTCTTACAAGTAAATCGTTGCTCGCGATAAAGTAGTCGACAGCATCGCTCGACTTTGAACTTGATCGCGTTCGGCCAGGCACGCGACCTCGCGTCACGCGACTCACGCCACGCGTTGGCGCGTCAGACTGTCATTGTCTACACTCTTAGATACAATAACCGGTCAGACTGTCATTGTCTACACTCTTAGATACAATAACCGACTTACAGTGGGGGGTATTATTTAATTTATCATGTCCTCGTTGCTTTGAACACTCTACTACATAAAATTAAAACACCAATTTCCAAAAGTTAAAAAACCTCAGCCTGAGCTGGGATCGAACTCTGAACCGCCTGCATTGGGTGCCGGGTTCAAATCCCGGTTAAGGCAGAAGTTTTTTAACTTCTAATAAGGATTCAGTTGCATTAGTTCTTGTCTTAGGAATAAGTAAACGGTGACTTTGGAGCCGTCCTAAAAAAAAACAAAAAACAAAGCACTCAATAAATTCAAAGTTGTTCTGAATCGACCTTGTTGATTCTGACATTTGTCCGCAGGTGTTCGCACTGTCCAATCACTGATTCATATGTTTCGTATTTGAAATATCGATCTTTGATTGGTTACTTATCGCTCACTCGTCGATGGTGTTCGGAGCCTACAGGGTTGGTTTAGTCACTTTAAATTAAAGTCCCTCACTGCAATTCATTTTAGTTACTGAGTGGGTAGACTCTAAATGTGAATTTATTTTTTTATTTATTTATTTATTAACTGATCCACTTCCACGACATGACAAAAGATCATCCCCCACCCTCTCACCTTACTTTCATATTAATCAAGTATAAATACCTTTATTTAACATCCCTTGCTTTATCTGTATCACAGGAACAACGAGCTACGTACACAAACGCAATGAGATTTAAAACGACGCGCTACAGCAGCTACGGCCTAGGCCTAGTTCGTCCACCGTCACACGTTATTCGTCCTGTACTCCCTCAACTACGGTGTTGTCAACACTTGTGGGCCAGCCGAGACGACGGAGGATCGAACCCACGGCCCCGGCGCCTCACAACAAGCCGGGACTCCCTAGATGGGCACCGAGCGTCAGTCCAGTTCTCAAGGTCAGCCGACACTGAATGAATGGGACGAACAGAACCGGACCCTGGCCATGTATAGACGCGGTCGTATTTATTGACACGGATCAACTCCCCCACAGCACAGACAGAAGCTGCGCCCCAGAACTCATCGGGCTACTAATCTCACTCAGCCAACAGTAATCTAGGTGTTCCAATATTCATACTGGATGGCTTCTTCCACTCTCATCTAACGCAAGCTTTTTTTTTAACCAAGATTATTCCGATTACTTGAATTCATTGTGTGGCGCGACGTTGAATTGATTTACTTTTAGCTGGTAGTTCGTCCATGTTTGATTGCTCATATGGCAAACCAATAAAATAACTAAAGCGATAAGCGACACCCACGGAATGACGACGTTTTTTAGAGACGATGGTTCTGAGAAAGAAATACGTTTTCCTACGAATGGAACTTCCAAATGCAAATGTCTTTCCATTTACAAAGCAAACAGCTGTTCAAACAGCGTGCTTGAAAGATTAGGATCTGAGGTCGGCATTCGTTAGTACTACTATCACAACCGTACATTAAGGTACTTGGATACTATGGTAGAAGTGTTTGAAGCTAAAAGTACAACGCAATCCCACCATTTGCCATTTACCTAAAGAAATGGAATCCTCGGAAAAGCCGTCCAGTCAGGCTTGCGGGAATCGAACCTCCTAAGCAACTTGTGTTGTGCAAATTCCACCGCCTTCTCCTACACATACATATCTGACCGGTCACGTAAGCGTCCTGCAATATATCTCAGCAGGCGGTGGTGCAATATGCAACCATGCACAGCAAGTCATCAGCACGTACAGTACAGTGTATAGGCGTCCGTCCACACGGCACTTGTCCCTATGCTTATGACACAGCCTAGACCAAGGATGCCAACTTAAGTGTCTACTTCTCTAGTTTCTACCATCTAATTGTAACAGGTCCATTAGTTGTCCCAAGACTACCTTACACATGCTTTCGTCACAGGCGACTGGTTCGTAGCCAATCAGCGAACGGTATTGGCGCTGGTGTGTCTCGGGCGGTTCGCCGGTTGGCTACGACTGCCCCGGATGTGACGAAAGCAGGTGTAAAGTAATCTTGGGTCCACTATACCTTCCGTTGGCTACCTTAAACATTCGCCAAACAGGCATGTGCACTTTACTCAGTAGAAGACTGCATTTCAAGAACGCAAGGAATCTAGTGATTTTTGTTAAATTATCGCGCATTAAAGGGATAATATAAACGGATCTGAGGTTGGTATGAGGCAACTTATGTCGGGTCTAGTAAAGTCCTCGTACAACAACTTCGGTAATGCTTTCGTCATCAATCAATAACGTGTTTACGGTCTCGGCCAACCCGAGCAGGTATTCGGATTAGTCACGGCTGGTTGGCTGCCGCTCACCCACCCGTGACGGAAGCATTACCGAAGATGTTGTACGACGACTATATTACCCCAACGCATGGGCCCACACACCAGTTTAAGTGTTGCAGTATTAGTTGGTGCAGAGTTGAGTATATGTCTGCATGACGCAAGACTTCTACGCGAGACGCAGACTGGTAGATGACATAAAGAGTAATTATACAAACACTCTATGCCCGAGGCGGCATTCGAACCCACGTCCTTGTTGCCAGAGCTGAGTGGAATACTCAGACATTTGCACTTTGGACACTACAAAATACTCAAATAAATGCAGTTTGGATATAAAATGCAGGATCAACTAAATATATTCGCATATATAATTTTATTATCAGAAAATTAGAAAGGCGTTTAACGTAAGGAATAAAATTCTAGGTTTTGGTTGGCACAAAACGAACAGATTCCGAGTAGGGCTATAGACATGTTTTAGGGTACAATCACGGTCAAATTTTGGGTCCATACTACGGAATTATTATTTGGCTACTCAGTGAAATGTATTTCCCATAAAAAATTAAAAAAGAAATGTATTCTAATACTTCCCTCCTCTGCTTGTTACCATGAGGCTCGGAACAGACATCCCAGCTAGTTGCGTTTTACAAATGCTTTACAACAAAACAACCTCAAACAAATATAGCATAACCCCCATTAGCAACTCATAATTAAATGTAATCATCTATAATCTATTCTGTGCAATAATACAACCCACACACCTATGTCAACATTAATCGCAATCATGTATTTACTAACTAGCAATTAATAAAATCCTAGAGGCATCGTATAATAATTAATTGAAATTATGAATGTATCTATAGTGATAATTAACAATAACCCACACGAGCAGCTTTCAACTACGCCGCAGAACTAGAAAACCAGAATATGTTTGCAACGAAAATGTCATTGTTAATTGAAAGTTTGTGGGGGCTGGTGGCGTAGGCCGTATGTTGTACAATATACAACCCGTACAGCCGTGTGTGGTCATACTCGTGTACAGTGCTGTACCTCAGGCACTTTACTTCAGTCAAAGCGATGCTATGACGTAATCGTGTACAGTGCTGTACTTCGGTCACATCATAACACAATTAGCCGATATTTATGTATTTAATATATATTTTTAGTAAGAGATGAAACGATTTACAAAAAGAAGGAAAAGACTCAGAACTAAGGCCCAGTATTATGAAATATTTAGTAGGCCACTAATTTGTTTTCACCATGGCAACCGGATGCCATGGATAAGTTAGTAGCTTACTAAGGCCCGGTTTTATGAACTTCGGATACATTTCACCATGGCAACAACCAACGGGAAGCCTGATTGCCATGGTGAAAATTTAGTAGCTTACTAAATATTTAACCAAAGTTCATAATACCGGGTTTTAATATTTCATAATTCAGGCTCTAAATAAATAAATAAGATAATAGACAAATAAATAAATAGCACTGCTAAGCAACCCTTTTATCTGCGCCATTGACGATTCAACAATAGAAAAGCAATGAACAATTGCAGTTAAACATCCTTCTCATAATAGTTTCATTTCTTACCACCAGAATGCATAGTGAGTGGTCAAACCGGAGACAGACAATGGTGAGTGGGTTAGGTGGTCATGGTATTGTCTCCAAGGCGGACAGACATGCATAGTGATCGACCAGGGCTTGGTCACCGACCCCTGGTGCAGCCCACGACACTCGTCACTTGTCTGCACATACTGCACAACTTAGCTGCGTTCCAGAAGTCATCTCACAAGTTATCTCGGATTAATACCGTTGAATTGAAAGACAAAAGATGAAAGGGACACTAACGGGATTTGTTTTGCATCGTAAACGGAGGGAAATTTGCATTCGGAGATTACATGCGTATAGGAAAACGTATTTCTTTATCATAATCATCGTGCAGTCATTCCGTGGATGGCGAATATCTCTTCAATTACAATACTGGTTTGTCATAAAGTAACCAAACATATAACTATCAGTTAAAGGTGTTCGCACTGTCCAATCACAGATTCATATGTTTCGTATTTGAAAAATCGATCTTTGATTGGTTTTTGCTCACTCGTCGACGGTGTTCGAAGCCTACAGGGTTGGTTTAGTCACTTTAAATTAAAGTCCCCCACTGCAAAGCAGTTTAGTTACTGAGTGGGTAGACTCTAAATGTGAAATTATTTATTTTATTTATTTAATAAATAATTGAAACTCGCGCCACAACGAACTCAAATAATCCGAGAAATAGAAATCTCGGTTACAAAAGGTTGAGTTGGATGAGAGAGTGGGATTCGCTTGGGATTTTTTCTAGAACCTGTGAGGAGCAATCCAGTACGAATATTTGAACAGTTGGATTACTGTTGGCTGAGTGAGATTAGTTATCTGCAACGCGGCTAAGACCCAGGGCGGGCCGTTATCGCAGTGGTCTACTAATTAGGTCCAGTTATTAGTGCAGACATGGACATCGGACTTCCCGCTGCGAGACAAACTGGATACACATCTACGTTTAGTACAACTCGACGGGTCGCATTTGTGTGGGATGCAAACCACGGTTCGATACTTGCTAAGCAGCCTTTACACAGCCTCGTAAAATATATAAATATATTATAATTTGGTGTTTTAACGTCGTACTTTACAACTAGGGCATACAGCGTTGAAGGAAACTGACGAGTTGGAGGTTCAAAGGTAGATGTAAAAGGGTTGTGGGATGGAAATGGGATATATTGAGCATCTGTAAGGTTTGCCCCAACGTAAATAGCAACTACCATCGAATTCAAACAGGTCCTTTAGGGATAATTTACTCCATTCGGTTGGTTACCTAGAACAGTGGGCGTGACCAATGATAAGGCTTGTACTGCATTTAAGATTGTATGAAAGTATGCCACGAACCCGTTGATTATCGTAGAAACAGCGTGCATGAAGGGGGGGGGAAGTAGATAAGGTTCTGAGGGGGGCATAAAGAAAAGGAAAAGGGGAGGACGTGGACTGCGTTTCGCCTGGCTTCTCCGCCTCGACCTGTCCGGCTAGGGAGGCCCTACCTGAACCATACGCTTCCGTCGGCATAGCTCTCGGGATCACCAAAACACGTTAACCTGCCCACCACGATAAGGTGGCAGTCCTGGGCAGGCAGGAGTATAGTTTCGGACGAGGTGTGGTAGATACAGTGTAAGCCCATGCAGGGGTGCGGGCCGGGCCCAGTAGACTAGAACAACACACAGGTGGGCAGATCGCACACCCTACCCACGCAATGTATTAATTATTGACTAGGGCGTCATCTCTGAACCGATGCCTGGGTGCAGAGATTGGATCAGAGATAGCGCCGCGGACAGTAGCAGCTGGGGAGCTGATATAGGAGCGGCGTGGGGGTAAGATGCGACGCAGATACTCTCAGACGGGATTAGGTCGAGCTACGTCACTATAGTCTCATCTCTGAACCAATGCCTGGGTGCAGAGATCGGATCAGAGATAGCGCCGCGGACAGTAGCAGCTGGGGAGCTGATATAGGAGCGGCGTGGGGGTAAGATGCGACGCAGATACTCTCAGACGGGATTAGGTCGAGCTACGTCACTATAGTCTCACCTCTGAACCGATGCCTGGGTGCACAGATCGGATCAGAGATAGCGCCGCGGACAGTAGCAGCTGGGGAGCTGATATAGGAGCGGCGTGGGGGTAAGATGCGACGCAGATACTCTCAGACGGGATTAGGTCGAGCTACGTCACTATAGTCTCACCTCTGAACCGATGCCTGGGTGCAGAGATCGGATCAGAGATAGACAGTAGGAGCTGGGGAGCTGATATAGGAGCGGCGTGGGGGTAAGATGCGTCGCAGATACTCTCAGACGGGATTAGGTCGAGCTACGTCCCTATAGTCTCATCTCTGAACCGATGCCTGGGTGCAGAGATCGGATCAGAGATAGCGCCGCGGACAGTAGCAGCTGGGGAGCTGATATAGGAGCGGCGTGGGGGTAAGATGCGACGCAGATACTCTCAGACGGGATTAGGTCGAGCTACGTCACTATAGTCTCACCTCTGAACCAATGCCTGGGTGCAGAGATCGGATCAGAGATAGACAGTAGGAGCTGGGGAGCTGATATAGGAGCGGCGTGGGGGTAAGATGCGACGCAGATACTCTCAGACGGGATTAGGTCGAGCTACGTCACTATAGTCTCACCTCTGAACCGATGCCTGGGTGCAGAGATCGGATCGGAGATAGCGCCGCGGACAGTAGGAGCTGGGGAGCTGATATAGGAGCGGCGTGGGGGTAAGATGCGACGCACATACTCTCAGACGGGATTAGGTCGAGCTACGTCACTATAGCCGCACCTCTGAACCAATGCCTGGGTGCAGAGATCGGATCAGAGATAGCGCCACGGACAGTAGGAGCTGGGGAGCTGATATAGGAGCGGCGTGGGGGTAAGATGCGACGCAGATACTCTCAGACGGGATTAGGTCGAGCTACGTCACTATAGTCTCATCTCTGAACCGATGCCTGGGTGCAGAGATCGGATCAGAGATAGCGCCGCGGACAGTAGGAGCTGGGGAGCTGATATAGGAGCGGCGTGGGGGTAAGATGCGACGCAGATACTCTCAGACGGGATAAGGTCGAGCTACGTCACTATAGTCTCATCTCTGAACCGATGCCTGGGTGCAGAGATCGGATCAGAGATAGCGCCGCGGACAGTAGCAGCTGGGGAGCTGATATAGGAGCGGCGTGGGGGTAAGATGCGGCGCAGATACTCTCAGACGGGATTAGGTCGAGCTAGGTCACTATAGTCTCACCTCTGAACCGATGCCTGGGTGCAGAGATCGGATCAGAGATAGCGCCGCGGACAGTAGGAGCTGGGGAGCTGATATAGGAGCGGCGTGGGGGTAAGATGCGGCGCAGATACTCTCAGACGGGATTAGGTCGAGCTACGTCACTATAGTCTCATCTCTGAACCAATGCCTGGGTGCAGAGATCGGATCAGAGATAGCGCCGCGGACAGTAGGAGCTGGGGAGCTGATATAGGAGCGGCGTGGGGGTAAGATGCGACGCAGATACTCTCAGACGGGATTAGGTCGAGCTACGTCACTATAGTCTCATCTCTGAACCGATGCCTGGGTGCAGAGATCGGATCAGAGATAGCGCCGCGGACAGGATACTCTCAGACGGGATTAGGTCGAGCTACGTCACTATAGTCACATCTCTGAACCGATGCCTGGGTGCAGAGATCGGATCAGAGATAGCGCCGCGGACAGTAGGAGCTGGGGAGCTGATATAGGAGCGGCGTGGGGGTAAGATGCGTCGCAGATACTCTCAGACGGGATTAGGTCGAGCTAGGTCACTATAGTCTCATCTCTGAACCGATGCCTGGGTGCAGAGATCGGATCAGAGATAGCGCCGCGGACAGTAGGAGCTGGGGAGCTGATATAGGAGCGGCGTGGGGGTAAGATGCGTCGCAGATACACCCTCAGACGGGATTAGGTCGAGCTACGTCACTATAGTCTCACCTCTGAACCGATGCCTGGGTGCAGAGATCGGATCAGAGATAGCGCCGCGGACAGTAGGAGCTGGGGAGCTGATATAGGAGCGGCGTGGGGGTAGCATGCGACGCAGATACTCTCAGACGGGATTAGGTCGAGCTAGGTCACTATAGTCTCACCTCTGAACCGATGCCTGGGTGCAGAGATCGGATCAGAGATAGCGCCGCGGACAGTAGGAGCTGGGGAGCTGATATAGGAGCGGCGTGGGGGTAAGATGCGACGCAGATACTCTCAGACGGGATTAGGTCGAGCTAGGTCACTATAGTCTCACCTCTGAACCAATGCCTGGGTGCAGAGATCGGATCAGAGATAGACAGTAGGAGCTGGGGAGCTGATATAGGAGCGGCGTGGGGGTAAGATGCGACGCAGATACTCTCAGACGGGATTAGGTCGAGCTACGTCACTATAGTCTCATCTCTGAACCAATGCCTGGGTGCAGAGATTGGATCAGAGATAGCGCCGCGGACAGTAGGAGCTGGGGAGCTGATATAGGAGCGGCGTGGGGGTAAGATGCGACGCAGATACTCTCAGACGGGATTAGGTCGAGCTACGTCACTACAGTCTCATCTCTGAACCAATGCCTGGGTGCAGAGATTGGATCAGAGATAGCGCCGCGGACAGTAGGAGCTGGGGAGCTGATATAGGAGCGGCGTGGGGGTAAGATGCGACGCAGATACTCTCAGACGGGATTAGGTCGAGCTAGGTCAACTTCTGGACGCTACTACGTCACTATAGTCTCATCTCTGAACCGATGCCTGGGTGCAGAGATCGGATCAGAGATAGACAGTAGGAGCTGGGGAGCTGATATAGGAGCGGCGTGGGGGTAAGATGCGTCGCAGATACTCTCAGACGGGATTAGGTCGAGCTACGTCACTATAGTCTCATCTCTGAACCGATGCCTGGGTGCAGAGATCGGATCAGAGATAGCGCCGCGGACAGTAGGAGCTGGGGAGCTGATATAGGAGCGGCGTGGGGGTAAGATGCGACGCAGATACTCTCAGACGGGATTAGGTCGAGCTACGTCACTATAGTCTCACCTCTGAACCGATGCCTGGGTGCAGAGATCGGATCAGAGATAGACAGTAGGAGCTGGGGAGCTGATATAGGAGCGGCGTGGGGGTAGCATGCGACGCAGATACTCTCAGACGGGATTAGGTCGAGCTACGTCACTATAGTCTCACCTCTGAACCAATGCCGGGGTGCAGAGATCGGATCAGAGATAGCGCCGCGGACAGTAGGAGCTGGGGAGCTGATATAGGAGCGGCGTGGGTGTAGGATGCGACGCAGATACTCTCAGACGGGATTAGGTCGAGCTACGTCACTATAGTCTCATCTCTGAACCGATGCCTGGGTGCAGAGATCGGATCAGAGATAGACAGTAGGAGCTGGGGAGCTGATATAGGAGCGGCGTGGGGGTAAGATGCGACGCAGATACTCTCAGACGGGATTAGGTCGAGCTACGTCACTATAGTCTCATCTCTGAACCGATGCCTGGGTGCAGAGATCGGATCAGAGATAGCGCCGCGGACAGTAGGAGCTGGGGAGCTGATATAGGAGCGGCGTGGGGGTAAGATGCGACGCAGATACTCTCAGACGGGATTAGGTCGAGCTACGTCACTATAGTCTCACCTCTGAACCGATGCCTGGGTGCAGAGATCGGATCAGAGATAGACAGTAGGAGCTGGGGAGCTGATATAGGAGCGGCGGGGGGGTAAGATGCGGCGCAGATACTCTCAGACGGGATTAGGTCGAGCTACGTCACTATAGTCTCATCTCTAAACCAATGCCTGGGTGCAGAGATAGGATCAGAGATAGACAGTAGGAGCTGGGGAGCTGATATAGGAGCGGCGTGGGGGTAAGATGCGACGCAGATACTCTCAGACGGGATTAGGTCGAGCTACGTCACTATAGTCTCATCTCTAAACCAATGCCTGGGTGCAGAGATAGGATCAGAGATAGACAGTAGGAGCTGGGGAGCTGATATAGGAGCGGCGGGGGGGTAAGATGCGACGCAGATACTCTCAGACGGGATTAGGTCGAGCTACGTCACTATAGTCTCATCTCTAAACCAATGCCTGGGTGCAGAGATAGGATCAGAGATAGACAGTAGGAGCTGGGGAGCTGATATAGGAGCGGCGTGGGGGTAAGATGCGGCGCAGATACTCTCAGACGGGATTAGGTCGAGCTACGTCACTATAGTCTCATCTCTGAACCAATGCCTGTGTGCAGAGATCGGATCAGAGATAGACAGTAGCAGCTGGGGAGCTGATATAGGAGCGGCGTGGGGGTAAGATGCGATGCAGATTCTCTCAGACGGGATTAGGTCGAGCTACGTCACTATAGTCTCATCTCTGAACCGATGCCTGGGTGCAGAGATCGGATCAGAGATAGCGCCGCGGACAGTAGGAGCTGGGGAGCTGATATAGGAGCGGCGTGGGGGTAAGATGCGACGCAGATACTCTCAGACGGGATTAGGTCCAGCTACGTCACTATAGTCTCATCTCTGAACCAATGCCTGGGTGCAGAGATCCGATCAGAGATAGCGCTGCGGACAGTAGGAGCTGGGGAGCTGATATAGGAGCGGCGGGGGGGTAAGATGCGACGCAGATACTCTCAGACGGGATAAGGTCGAGCTTCGTCACTATAGTCTCATCTCTGAACCAATGCCTGGGTGCAGAGATCGGATCAGAGATAGACAGTAGCAGCTGGGGAGCTGATATAGGAGCGGCGTGGGGGTAAGATGCGATGCAGATTCTCTCAGACGGGATTAGGTCGAGCTAGGTCAACTTCTGGACGCTTATCGTAGTTATACTACGTCACTATGGCAACCTTGTATCTACCGCCCCTTCATGATCGTATGCATCAAATAAGTAAATTTAAGATACTATGAAATTTTCTTAATTTTAACCAAACACCAATGTATCGTTGTTTTGAGAATGTATGTAGATCTGTATAACAACATTTCAAATATGAAACAAAGTAATTTTAAAAATATCGAATCTCACGGTTGTCCAACGGTTTAAGTCGTCTATATATTCGTCTCGATTGGCCAAGTTGCAAAAATATGAGACGTTGAGTCCAAACATTAATCTCAATCGTCTACCTATCCATGGGGCAACTCTAGGCGCGCATGCGCACAACTCGTTTCAGTGTCCACACTGTGCGAGGCCTTGACCCTCAGCTCTGTTTACATGGACAAACTCACTTCACTCTTTTCAATGCTCGAAGCCGGTTACAGACAACTCCTTGAGCTTTACCGATGTCTGCGGCTCTTCTTCAGTATTATCATTAATGTGTCTATTATTATTAATGTCACGTCTTGTAGTTGTTAAGGTTACTACTAATGCTTGAGTTTGGGTATTGGCGTATCAGCAGTGCAGTTGACCAATAGCTACTTGTCTTGTAAGAAGGGGAAGGATTGGTGGTCGGAATAGTAGTTCGCCGTCCATGCCCTAATAACCTTTGTTAACATTAGACACAACCTACTAAGTCTCGATAAATAAAAATAAAAAATAAAAAATAAATAATAAGTGGCCCTTACCAATGAAGGGTCCTTGACGTCGGTGATTTAATTAATATTAATTTATTGTTATTATTATTATCATTATTATTATTATTATACTTCTGATAAGCCCGTGTTTGCTTCAGAAGACAGACAGACACAGACAGACAGACAGACAGACAGACAGACAGACAGACAGACAGACAGACAGACAGACAGACAGACAGACAGACAGACAGACAGACACAGACAGACAGACAGACAGACAGACAGACAGACAGACAGACAGACAGACAGACAGACAGACAGACAGACAGACAGACACAGACAGACAGACAGACAGACAGACAGACAGACAGACACAGACAGACAGACAGACAGACAGACAGACAGACAGACAGACAGACAGACAGACAGACAGACAGACAGACAGACAGACAGACAGACAGACAGACAGACAGACAGACACAGACAGACAGACAGACAGACAGACAGACAGACAGACAGACAGACAGACAGACAGACAGACAGACAGACAGACAGACAGACAGACAGACAGACAGACAGACAGACAGACAGACAGTGAACCAGCTCAGCGGATTAGCTTGTCAGTGAGCTAAGCCTGTCAACACCCGACCAGGCTGAAGCAACGAAGCGTGATCGAACATGGCCGACGCCCAGTTTTCACTTCTATCAGTGGATAAAGAACTTGTTGCATGTCCTGATCAGATACTTCATTAACGACTCTGCCATGAACTTCCTAGAGGACAATGAATGCCATCATATTGCACATCCCTCACTATCTCGGAGCTACTCTGGGTAAGCTGGGTAAGTTACGCATGGCCTGGGCAACTATGGGGAGTATTCGAGATGTGTTCACATTTTACTCTAAATTACGCACAGTTTATTGCGATATTATGTGGAACATTTATTTCTGGACTTTCTACGTTGTTTCTTTGTCCAGCCTTTCGTAGGTTTGCTCTCTGCAATCTTCGGTCTCAATGAAGTTATGATGCCCCATCCATCACATGTGTCTACATGACAACGATTTCATCAAATGTTGTTCAATAACAAACTAAAAAAAAGAGAGAGAGAGAGAAAGAGGAGGCGTGCTATGTAGACCAGAGCAATCACGATTGATGATATGTAGATCAGCACCAGAGAGCTTAGATAACCACGTGACCCACTGGTTGGCCCCGCCCACATCACCTCGTGTGTCCATCTACTGTACCAACACTGTACATAGGTTGTACATTTTACATTCTGTTCTGTTCTCATAGAGAGCGATGCTTCTGGTATAAAAGCCGCGCGAAATTGGCATTGTTTCGTCATACCGATCTGCAGAACGCCACACAACATTGAAAAAGTGAAAAACACTCATTTTTTTTTTTTAGAAACTCAATGCTTAACGAAGAACTTTTGTTAGTTTTAAGTGATCAAAGATGTTACTTTTATAATTAACAAAATTGTAATTTTAACCTCAAACGTCACGATACATATATATGACGCCACACGTGGTCAGTGCTCAACGTGCTGTGCTGCAACCGCCATCTCAACTCATAAACCAGCGCCCCCTTGGCCTACAATCGAAGGGAGCGGATGTGAAATGCATGAAACTAAATGTTATGTCTTAATCGGTGTTGAATTCATTCATACACCCCCGAGGCGAGTTACTTGTATTACACAAGTATTCAGCGTTCGATACACATTAGACTTGTGAGAACGAGACGTTCATAACTAGGGCTAGGAGGTTAAAATGTATAACATATTATGAGATGATCTTACAAACACATAAATATGACCGTAAAACAGGACGGGGCGACAGACAGACAGACAGACAGACAGACAGACAGACAGACAGACAGACAGACAGACAGACAGACAGACAGACAGACAGACAGACAGACAGACAGACAGACAGACAGACAGGCAGACAGACAGACAGACAGTAGACAGACAGACAGACAGACAGACAGACAGACAGACAGACAGACAGACAGACAGACAGACAGACAGACAGGCATACAGACAGACAGGCAGACAGACAGACAGACAGACAGACAGACAGACAGACAGACAGACAGACACGCAGACAGACAGACAGACAGACAGACAGACAGACAGACAGACAGGCAGACAGACAGAGCCAAGTCCTTATGTCCATCCTGTCAAGCAGAGATCACACTAGGGGTCAGCAAACACTGGACCACGGCCGTTTAGGCAGGAAGGGTTATCGAGAAGATGAGCACAAACGATAAAGGAACGCACGGAAATGTGTCTGGAAATACATTTCCCAAAATCGTTGGAAAGAAACTGATTGTGTACGAAAATATGGTTTTTGATTTCTTGCAAATATCCATAAAACGCAAACACATTGTTAATAATGTTTCGTATTTATGTTATTACGAGTATCATTATTATTATTATATGTTGTTTATTCTTGTACCATAATTTGCAATTAAAATACAGCAAAAATATAAAGTATTGATCATAAAAATTCCACGTTAAAAAGATACTAGTACCCATCCCCGCTCAATAGCTTCAAATAGATTTCTGGGCCAGTAAGCTCAGCTCTTGATAATGACCCATGTTTTGATTAGTGGGTCAGTCCGATCAGACCTCGGGGTCGGTCGTGTGTCACGCTCGGCTAACTTCGGGTCTGTCTTTCACCGCCTTCTCGAGATCTCCGCCTGCGCTTTCGCCCACTGCACTCGCATCACGACATTGCACACACATGTGTTTCATTACTGATTGATTTGTACCCGACATTGCTAGGCCATATGACGTCGGGGGCTCATTGAATGAAAGGGATGATATTATACACGAATAAATAAAAAAAACAATGAGCATTAAGCATAAGCATCAAGTAGTACAGTGTGGAAGTGTACTTTTAAACGCAGCACGTTCGTAAAGCTGTATAGTACTCTTATCGCCGATAGCCATGTGTTATGTACAAAATGCAGGTGGGTAAGGTAAGTGGGCGCCCGCCCATAGATAACTCCTTTGTCTCTGTCCTGGTCCGCTAGGCAGCAGCAGCTGTTGTCACAACTAATACACCGCACACGGAAGTGCACAAACCTCCTACGTCCGCTTCCTGCCGACCAGGCGACCCATAACACGGTAGAGCACAGGGAACAATGCACTGGTATCAGGTGAGTAGAAGCTGGAGGAGGAATATCATAACCGTACACCCCGGCCTGGCGACCCATAACACGGTAAAGCACAGGGAACAATGCACTGGTATCAGGCGAGTAGAAGCTGGAGGAGGAATATCATAACCGTACACCCCGGCCAGGCGACCCATAACACGGTAGAGCACAGGGAACAACGCACTGGTATCAGGCGAGTAGAAGCTGGAGGAGGACTAGCACCGATGTACGTACGTAGGTGTGTTCGAATCCCGCACAAGGCATGGGTGTTTTGTAATAATCATTTATCTAACACCTCAAACCGTATCGAGTATCATGATTTTAATAATAGAGACGTTAAGCCAAGAGAATATTAGAAACTATGCAGCAGTTTCGATACGTTCATTCAAAGACGTAGACACGAAACGTCGAATGCTAAATAAATGCCCGTCCCGTGCATAAAGTCTGGGACACCGTAAAAAAAAGGTGATGAAAGTAAAATACAAGGAAGGCACGAAGGCCAGCCAGCTATGGCCTGCGTGTCACTGATTGCCTGCTCGTGCGCAGCAAGTGAAGTGGCGATATAGTTGTACAGTTAGGAGACATCGACCACGGCAGTTCGCAGTTACAGGTTGCCAAACCTTTCGGTCTATGACGGTAGATACGAGCGTTAGACATTTCTACGGCAATTCACAGAATATATCAACCAAGGGCAAGACCCAAGCGTGTATGCTATACCTATATGGAAGTAAATAAAATAAATAAATAAATTCACATTTAGAGTCCACCCACTCAGTAACGAAACTGATTTGCAGTGGGGGACTTTAATTTAAAGCGACTAAACCAACCCTGTAGGCTCCAAACACCATCGACGAGTGAGCGATAACCAACCAAAGATCTATATTTCAAATATGAAACACATGAATCAGTGATTGGACAGTGCGAACACCTGCGGACAAATGTCAGAATCAACAAGACCGATTCAGAACAACTTTCAATTTATTGAGTGCCTCGTTGCTAGGACGGCTCCAAAGTCTCCGTTTACTTATTCCTAAGACAAGAAGTGATAGAATTGAATCCATATTAGAAGTTAAAATACTTCTGCCTAAACCGGGATTTGAACCCGGGATTTTCTACATTGGAAGCAGTAGCAGCAGTACGTTCGAACCACGTATAAGTAGAAAGCCGTCACATTTGTGAATGACTATCAATGTTGAAATGTGTAGAAATGATGTTATTTCACAACACTGACATGAATTGATCCATTTTAAACAAGAAAATTTCAAAAGTGAATCACCAAAGCACCGTTATTTGTATAAATTGGTAATAACACCAAAATTAATACTGTTCATGTTTTCAGAAAAGCTCGAAAAATAAGAAATTCTTTTTAGTGAGGTAATGTCGTTTTATAACTTGGCTGGTTTTAATCCATAATATGTGCTGTAGATGATTGAATCGAAGTCAATTCTGACACTCCTGCACCACTCCCAGTGTCTCAAGTCATGAACTCTGACTGACCAGGGCCACATTACACCTTTCCACATATCAATTCGTGGATAAATATAGTTACAAGAAGGGTAAACGTATACGTGAGATCTAAATGAAACCAAATAAAAC
The DNA here is from genome assembly GCA_945910005.1 of Isoperla grammatica. Taxonomy (NCBI): domain Eukaryota; kingdom Metazoa; phylum Arthropoda; class Insecta; order Plecoptera; family Perlodidae; genus Isoperla; species Isoperla grammatica. Next base: position 93,635 of record OX246749.1, on the reverse strand, counting down.
AGGTTTTACTCAATAAAACCGAACTTTGTACATTAAAAAAAAACGAAATGTACGTCCTTGCTTCAATTTGTTCGTTCCACTTGCAATTTCAACTAACAGATGGAGAATGATAATATGTATTTAATTAAGTTATATCTATTGTTAATAGAAAGAATTACTTGCACGAATGTAGTTATACTTATAGACCGGTGGTTGGGCACACTGTGTCTGTAATAGTGTTATGTTGTGGAGTGGCAACACTGTGTGCCCAGCCATGGGATGTACTGCAACGCGGCACGCTGGATCGACAGCGGCCAGTAACATGCAAGCCATTGTAACCTACAGACACGGAGTTAATAAAGCATCTTGATTATGATACAAGAGTTCTCATTATATTTCCACATGGTGTCAGAAGTCGGGACGATTACAAGTAGAAGAGTCATCGTCGCAATCCTAAGCTATACACGCTAGGAAGTTTCACGGAAGTAAGTGGGAAATTCTCTTGTTCCAAGCCTCGTGTCGGCAGCCTAGGGCCTAGGCCTATTGAACGCCTAGAAGCCTTGGACAAAGGAAATCACGTTACAACTGCGCGTCTAAGCCATACACGCTAGACCTAGGACTACGATGTCTAAAGATTTTAAAAAACCGTCAGAGTTAGAGTTAAGTGGAAATGTGCAACAGAATTGGAAATTCTGGAAACAGAAATTCGATATTTATATGCGTGCTTCACTTGGCTACAAGGAAGAACCGGAAGTTCAAGTTGCCATGTTCCTGAATCTCATTGGAGACGACGCTCTACGTACGTACAATACGTTTGACATAAGTGATGAAGGTAGAAAGTCCTTAAGTGTAGTAATGGGAAGATTTGAAGAATATTGCTCTCCTAAAAAAAACTTGGTTTATGAACAGTACAAGTTCTTTAACAAAGTTCAGGAGGAAGGGGAGAGTTTCGATCAATTCCTAACTCAGCTAAAACTTCTAGCAAATTCGTGTGATTTCGGGGAACAGTTAAAATCTCTTCTCACATTACGAGTGGTAGTCGGAGTTCGTTGTCAAGGAATGACAGAGCGTTTACTTCGAATCCCGGACCTCACTTTGGAGAAAGCAGCCGAATATTGTAGAGCCGCAGAGACGAGTCGAGAACAAGCACAGGCGTTGGAAGAAAAGGTTCCAGTCGACTTCGTGAAGAAGAAGTTCCACAAGAATGCGTCCCGTCCACAAACGAGCGGTGAAACACAGCAACGGAAAGGGCAAGAAGCGAACAGTGTGAAATCTAGTTGTTACAAGTGTGGGTATGTGCATGTGCCACGAGAATGCCCAGCCTTCAAGCAACAGTGTCGTAAGTGTAGTGGCTATAATCATTTTGCAAAAATGTGTAAAAAGAAAAAAGTTCTCACGTGTGATGAATCCCAAGATCCACAGGCGTCGGATCATGAGGGTGGTGAACTGTTCATTGACTCTGTTAATAACAATGATCAAGCAAGAGATCAAGAATGGTTCTCGATCATAAAAATGGGTCTAGGTCAAAACTTTGACCACGATAAGAAGGTAAATGTTAAATTCAAGTTGGATACTGGTGCTCAAGTAAGCATTCTGCCAGCTAGAATCTACAATCAATACTTTAAGTCGGTTAACATGCAAAGCACAGGGATTACCCTGGTTGCATTTGGTCACTCTGAAGTAAAACCAGAGGGTGTAGTAGAGTTAAGCTGCTCTAAGGCAAACACTAACAAATCTGTATTGATCAAGTTCATGGTAGCAAACGTAGGAAGCAAACCATTGTTAGGCTTAGATGCATGTTTGAAATTGAACCTAGTTAGGAAGGTCAACTCGATTGAGATACGTAAAACCGATTCAAAAGCCACGGTTGTTGATAACAATGCCGATGTCTTCACTGGACTCGGATGTATGCCAGGTAATTACAAGATAGTGTTAAAGAGTGATTGTATTCCTGTTGTACAACCTCCTAGAAAGGTACCGATATCCCTGTCGGATAAACTGAAAGTAACTCTTGATGCACTAGAGCGAGACGAAGTCATTTCTAAGGTCAGTGAACCGACGGATTGGGTCAACAGTTTGGTGTTGGTTGAAAAAAGGGATGGGTCTCTCAGAGTTTGTTTGGACCCAAGTGATTTAAACAAGTCAATTAAGAGGGAGCATTTCCCAATACCTACTACTGACAATGTCTTAGATAAGCTATCAGGCAAGGGGTATTTCTCCATAGTTGACATGAGTAATGCCTTTTGGCAAGTCAAGCTAGATGAGGATAGTACGAGTTATTGTACTTTCAATACGCCGTTCGGGCGATACAAATTTCTCAGGATGCCATTTGGCATTTGTTCAGCGCCAGAGGTACTGCAGAAACATAATGCGCAGAACTTCGGTGACATTGATAATGTATACATTATTCTTGACGATATTATTGTTGCCGGTAGTACTTTAGAGGAGCATGACACCGCATTGTCCTCCTTACTGAACCGTGCCAAAGAGTTGGGCATCACATTTAACCCTAACAAATTTCAGTTTCGGGTTAACCAAGTAAAGTACATGGGACATATCGTTTCTAAGGATGGAGTGCAAACCGACCCAGAGAGGGTTCGAGCGATTAGGCTATTACCATCACCTACTAATGTCACTGAGCTCAGACGATTCCTGGGGATGGTTAACTACGTTGGTAAATTTGTTCCGAATTTGTCCAGTCATACGGAGCCTATGAGACAGTTGTTAAAAGATGACGTCCATTGGGAATGGGGTTCTGAGCAAGCTAAATCAGAAAAGGTGATCAAAGAGATGTTATCTTCAGCACCAACATTACAGTTTTATGACAAAAACAAGCCCTTATCCCTGCAGGTAGATGCGTCGAAATCAGGTCTAGGAGCATGTCTCTTGCAGGACGGTAAGCCGGTTGCTTATGCATCTCGTAGTATGACTCTTACAGAAGAATCATACCCGCAAATCGAGAAAGAGATGTTAGGGTTATGCTATGGTGTTCAAAAATTTCATCATTACGTGTATGGGAGGAAAACTCAAATTCAAACCGATCACAAACCTCTCGTGTCAATAGTCACTAAGGCTATAAACCATATCACACCTCGACTGCAAAGAATGCAGCTCAAACTCTTAAAGTATGATCTTGATGTAACATATGTACCCGGAAAACAAATGCACATGGCCGACACCCTTTCTAGAGCCTATTTGAAGGACGCGGTCGTGGGCGATCCTGAGTTGGATGTCGTGGTACACTCTATATCAAAGCATTTGCCAATATCTAAGGCCCGTCGCGATGATTTTCAACGCGAAACAGGAAAAGACGAGGTGGCTGAATTGTTAAAGACTTTTCATTATTCAGGATGGCCTCGATATCTTGGACAGGTTCCCGGTTCTGTTAGAGGGTTTTGGAATCTCAAGGAAAGGTTGTCATTTGATGATGGCTTAGTCTTCGTAGGAGATCAATTGTATGTTCCTGTCTCTCTACGCAAACACATGTTAAACCTATTGCATGAAGGTCATTTTGGAGTAGACAAGACTAAGGCAAGAGCAAGGCAAGTTATGTGTTGGCCAGGGATGTCAAGCGACATACAGTCGTTAGTGGCAAAATGTCCTACCTGTGAACGTTACAGAGGTAAAAATGTTAAAGAACCTCTTTTGCCACACCCTATCCCTAGTAGACCATGGGAAAATATCGCAGCTGATATTTTAGAGTTTCAGGGTCGATCTTACCTTGTCATCAAAGATTATTACTCTAAATGGATCGAACTTTTAGAAATCCAGTCAAAAACAGCCCGTGAATTGATTCTTAAATTCAAAAGTGTATTTTCAAGACTAGGAATTCCAGATCTGTTAATGTCTGACAATATGCCTTTCTCGAGCATGGAATTTATCCAGTTTGCCAAGAAATGGGGATTTGCAACCAAAACCTCAAGTCCCCGGTATCCTCAATCCAACGGCATGTCCGAGAATGGGGTGAAGGTGGCCAAGATGATGCTTAAAAAAGCTCATCATTCAAATTCTGACATTTACTTGTTCCTACTGGAATATCGTAACTTACCTGTCACAGGTTTAAACGTTTCTCCTGCTCAGCTGATGATGAGTCGTAAGTTAAAAACTCGAATTCCTACTCTTGCTTCACAACTTATGCCAACAGTTCAATCTGATATTGTACCAGCTCTTACAGCTCTTCAAAACAAACAAAAATTGTACTATGACAGGGGAGCTAGAGATTTAAAGCCTCTAGAAAAAGGGGAAGATGTGGTTTGGAGAAAAGATGGATGTTGGGAGCATGCAAATGTAGTTGAACCGCATGCCTCACCAAGGTCATACATCATTAGAACAAGCGAGGGTCACACACTCCGTAGAAATAGACGCGATTTGCGCCAATCGGTTACTGAACCCAGGTCTTCTACCTGTGTTAATGAAGCGGAAGACCTGACCCTTGGAACAGATGATGCATTGCCTACAGATGGTCATGATAATTGTTCTGAACCTCATCATAATGTAACCTCTAGTTGTAGTTTGTCAGTTAACAAAACCCGTAGTGGTCGCATTGTAAAGCTTCCATTGCGATATAGGAATTAATGACAATAATTCTAAAAGGGGAGATGTAATAGTGTTATGTTGTGGAGTGGCAACACTGTGTGCCCAGCCATGGGATGTACTGCAACGCGGCACGCTGGATCGACAGCGGCCAGTAACATGCAAGCCATTGTAACCTACAGACACGGAGTTAATAAAGCATCTTGATTATGATACAAGAGTTCTCATTATATTTCCACAGTGTCATGGGGCTCTGCCCTTTCCCTACCACCATCAAATTGCCTTATATATGTATGTATTTTGGCTCTTTGAAAATAAATAATAATAATAATAATAATTCGTTGTACGTCTTGCCACGTGACAGCGCGGTCGATACAACCGCCGCCTCCTAGCTCGGCGCGCCCATTTCCTGGAAGTGTAGTCGGCAGCTCACGCACGAAACTTCATTGACATGCACGACGGCCACCCTAGGGAGGGAGGCTGTGCACTAACATAGCACGACGGCCACCCTAGGGGGGGAAGCTGTGCACCAACATGCACTAACACGTTGGCCCTCATGCTCACCACATAGCCAAGTTCTTTGCTACGATGCTCCTAGAGCAATGTCGCGATACATTAGCACACGCACAGTCGAGTTGAGTACAGGATTTCTTTACGATTGCTATAAAGTTGTCTTTCTTACAGAAAATAGCATGTAATAAAACAATTCTATACTAACAAATCGTGTACTTAACTGTTGTCCAGTGGTGAAGTGCCAAATTTACCAGTACGTAAACGCTTCAGTGGGAAGCTGAGGGACACATCTTTCCAGACAAAAGAACATGGGGGGGTTTGGGGGGCAGAGCCCCCTAACAATAGCGCCGCAGGCGATTTAAAAAAAAAACAGGCTTTTTAGAGTGTGTTTTGAGCGTTTTAGATACCAATACCGGACTGAATGCAATCCCGAAATACTGCAGTTTTTGTAGTGCAAAACCAGAAAATCACCAACAATAATTGGAACACTGACGAGAATTGTTCAGGAATACGTTTGGGGGTTTGGGAAGTGGTTTGGCGACACACACGTTGATACTTGGCTGTTGATAATTGACACTGCAATATTTTTACTAAGCGAGACAATTGTATCCCACTTATTGTGTATGTGTATTGGCGGGACGCGGGACTTAAAATTGAATATCGGGACTCCCAGATCCCAGGGTGGTCTTAGAGGATTTGAGGCCTTGTGCCAATTAAATGCCAGTGCCAGAGAGCACAATTTTACCAAAGGAGAAAAGCTGACAATCGTGAATAATGTGTCCGTCATTCGAGGCATGTTACGACCGTATCATTGCGTATCACTCGTATCATAACCAAAACCAGTGTGTATACGAAAGTTTTTTAGCTGGAGCAGTGTGTATACGGCGTATACGCCCGTATACGCACCACTACACTACTGCTGTTGTCTGCATAAGGGCCTCTAAAGTATGATGTGCTTTAAATTAATTTATTAGCCCAATATATTAGCAATATTCAATCAACGCCCTACGATCTGGCATTAAATGGTGAAACACATCTTAATTAAATTAAGTATGTCAGAGGTCAATCTTGAATCCACACCCACTTTAAATAACATACGATGCCGCTTTAAGTGTATTTTAGCATACTTCAACGACATTCCAAGTATTGGTATACTCTTCATTGAACAGCCGCAGTCAAGTAGTATTAGCACATGCTAATCACCGCGTACGCTCGTACTACCCAATCAACAGGTAAGTAAGTCAAGTCAACACCTGTTGTGCCCAGCCCAGTGTGTTATTATAGCCGAGAGTCCATGTGGCGCGCGGCCCACGTTACGTTACGACACTGGTTTCACTTTCCTAGAAGATGAGAGGCGTTCCTGCCCATTCACACCCATAAGCCTGAGCGGGGCCGGTATTATGAACCTCGAATAATTTATGAAGAGCGTTCGGCAGTAGGAGTTTTACAGATGTATTGGCCGTAAACTAATTACTCATAAACTAATAGTACCATTATTATGAATATTTACCCACTTGTAGAGGGATGTCATATCTACGCATGGTATTAATTGTACATTTGTCACCAACCTATTCAAAAATAATGTACTCATTTTTAAACAGATTTTTTTGTATCATTTCGCCGAACATTTTCGACGAAAGTAATTTATTTGCATAACTCAAACATGAGTATATTATTTTTGAGTAAGCTTGTCACAAATGTACTAAATACCATGCGTATTCCTCTGCAAGTAGGTACGTTTTCATAAGAATCCTATTATTTGTTTAAGAGAAATTAGTTGACTAAAAACATCAAAACTACTTCCAAACGCTATTAAGTAAGTTTTTCCATGCCATCCAGTCTTCCCATTGGTTGTTGCCATGGTGAAAACAAGTTAGTAGCCTTGTAAATGTTTATCCAAAGTTTATAATACAGGGCCTCAAAAGTCAAAATAGCACTGCTAGAGTTGGCCCACCGTAAGTATTCTCATGCTTACAACATAGCCAAGTCCACTGGTACTAATGGTAATTTCCTACTTCTCTACTTCCTACCATCTAATTGAAACGGATCCATTAGGAATCATTTACGACTTTCCGTTGGTTACCTGGAACGGTGGGCGTGGCTAATCAGGCTCGTGCACTCTACTCCGCGGAAGGCTTTATTTTTACGAATGTCTGAAATAACGTCAGCAATCTGTTGACTTCCGTTGAATCAGCGCGCATGAAATGGAGATCAGATGTCGTTTCGTTATGCGAATACTTACGTAGGGGCTAGACTAGAATATAAGGTTAGATCAAAAGACGTGCACGAGATCCCTCTTTGCGGGAACCAGTCACCACGTGGTGAATCCCCACTCGAGCGGTAATTTGAGGGGGGGAAAAAAACTGTTGTCTACCACGTATTATCCTGCCAGACTACACAGAAACTGGTCCGCCTGTGTTTGCAGCGCAAGTCTCCTAATTACCCCATGCTAATGTGCGCGTACGACACCGACACGGCAGACGCCGGTGACGCGACAGCAGGCAGACTGTTGCGTCACCGTGGGTGTAAACACAACAACAACAACAACAACCAGGTCAGGGTCCTCCGGCCACGTCAACAACAGCTGGGCCGCGTACACGGTGGGAGGGACCGCGTGAGTGCGTGACTACGACTACGGCGGAGTTCAGAGGGTTTCCGAGCTTTCAAATACAAATGTACAGACTTGAAATAGAGAGACGGACAACTTGCAATGAATTACATAATTGTAAACTAGTTCCATCGTAAACCGACCTCAAATCCGTATCTATCACTCACTGATTCAGTGAAAATCAACAGATTCCTGACGTGCTTTCACACATTCCTATAGTCTTCCGCTTAGTGTAGAGAGCACAACTCTCATTGATCACGCCCGCTATTCCAGATAAACAACCGATGGTAGTAAACGATTCCTGACGGATCTTTTCAATTAGATGGTAAAGGAACTGGAGAAGTAGAACATTAAGTTGGTACCATTGGACTCGGATGTGACGTAAGCATGAGAGAACTTACGTTGCGTGAACGTTTGCACTGTATTCAGGTTATTGCCTGTGACGTTACTGTTTTCATTTCATTATGTCTCGTCTTTCTTCGATCAGCACAAATTTACGTCTCAATTGCTGAATGCTGATTGGCTATTGACTAACACTGGGAGAGTTCAACGCAAGGTTAGGTTACCAAATGTACAGGGATCGGGCCCCAGACGGTTCCGGAGAGCTCAACGCAAGGTTAGGTTACCAAATGTACAGGGATCGGGCCCGAGACAGCTCCAGAGAGTTCAACGCAAGATTAGGTTACCAAATGTACAGGGATCGGGCCCCAGACGGCTCCGGAGAGTTCAACGCAAGGTTAGGTTACCAAATGTACAGGGATCGGGCCCCAGACAGCTCCGGAGAGTTCAACGCAAGGTTAGGTTACCAAATGTACAGGGATCGGGCCCCAGACGGGTCCGGAGAGTTCAACGCAAGGTTAGGTTACCAAATGTACAGGGATCGGGCCCCAGACAGCTACGGAGAGTTCAACGAAGGTTAGGTTACCAAATGTACAGGGATCGGGCCCCAGACAGCTCCGGAGAGTTCAACGCAAGGTAAGGTTACCAAATGTACAGGGATCGGGCCCCAGACGGCTCCGGAGACTTCAACGCAATGTTAGGTTACTAAATGTACACGGATCAGGCCCCAGACGGCTCCGGAAAGTTCAACGCAAGGTTAGGTTACCAAATGTACAGGGATCGGGCCCCAGACGGCTCCGGAGAGCTCAACGCAAGGTTAGGTTACCAAACGTACAGGGATCGGGCCCGACACAGCTCCAGAGAGTTCAACGCAAGGTAAGGTTACCAAATGTACAGGGATCGGGCCCCAGACGGCTCCGGAGAGTTCAACGCAAGGTTAGGTTACCAAATGTACAGGGATCGGGCCCCAGACAGCTCCGGAGAGTTCAACGCAAGGTTAAGTTACCAAATGTACAGGGATCGGGCCCCAGACAGCTCCGGAGAGTTCAACGCAAGGTTAGGTTACCAAATGTACAGGGATCGGGCCCCAGACAGCTCCGGAGAGTTCAACGCAAGGTTAGGTTACCAAATGTACGTGGATCGGGCCCCAGACGGCTTTGGAGACTTCAACGCAAGGTTAGGTTACTAAATGTACACGGATCAGGCCCCAGACGGCTCCGGAGAGTTCAACGCAAGGCTAGTTACTATATGTACAGGGATCGGGCCCCAGACGGCTCCGGAGAGTTCAACGCAAGGTTAGGTTACCAAATGTACAGGGATCGAGCCCGAGACAGCTCCGGAGAGTTCAACGCCAGGTAAGGCTACCAAATGTACAGGGATCGGGCCCCAGACGGCTCCGGAGAGTTCAACGCAAGGCTAGTTACTATATGTACAGAGATCGGGCCCCAGACGGCTCCGGAGAGTTCAACGCAAGGTAAGGCTACTAAATGTACAGGGATCAGGCCCCAGACGGCTCCGGAGAGTTCAACGCAAGTTTAGGTTACCAAATGTACAGGGATCGGGCCCCAGACCCAGGCCCCATATTGATTATCAAAAAAAAAAGTAATAATATAATAATAATAATAATAATAATAACAATAAAACGATAGGTTTTAGGATTTTTCTTTAGCTCATTAAGCTTATTTATTTTCTATTTCTCTTCCAGGCCAAATTAAATTAACGGAAATATGTAAACGTTTGAAAATGTGTGTAATCATAGAAGCAATGCTATGAACGCAGCCCGCTCTGAGTCGAGCACCAATGAACCAGCCGAAAGCACTTTTACTTGACGAGTAACTAGACTACAGATAGAGTAACACGGGTATAATGCAATGTAATTAAAGAAAAGTGCAATTATTCAAATATTCGGAATTTCTGAAAGTTGCATTACCTACGCGCACTTTGCGTATCGCGTTTAGTCATGCATATATAATTATAACAATCAATCAAGCCAGCTAAGTGGGGAAACTCTTGGAACAATATGAAGGTATATGACTGACTGTGACTGACTGTGTATTTTATTTATTTATTAATTATTCCCATTCATTACAAAAGTGAATAGGGGTTGGCAGAAAAGAGCACAGCTCCAAACACACAGAGTGACTGCCAACCCATACTAAAATTACTTAAAATCTAAATATATTAATGAACATAATACAAAATACAAGATACAAAGTACAAAATACAAAACAAAAAACATGAAAACATAATATGAATGAAAATATAATTATAAGACAGAACTGTTAAATATGAAGTAAAAAAGAATAAAAAAAAGAAAATTTACAAAACAATGTTTAAAAATGCTCCGTTAAAGACGCTTTGAAGATATCTAATGAGCGTGCCATTCTGATTTTAAATGGAAGAGAATTCCACGATTGACAAGCCCTATAATAAAACCCTTTCTGGTAGGCTGCTGTTCTGGCAAAAGGTGGCCTAAACAATATACCCCTACCAAATTGGGCACTACGATTACAGGCTTGCAGTCTTACATATGGATCCAGGTTTGTCCTACCATTCAACATGCCCCACAAAAATTGTAGCTCTACTTTTTTCCTGAATGTTTCCAGAGATGGAATCTTCAATGATGCACGTCTTGCCGTAGCACTATGATTGGTAAATTGCGACCTAGCAGCAATAAAGCGTGTAGCTCTACTTTGGACACGCTCCAACTTCATCTTGTTGCTTATAGATGTGGATTATTTGTCACAAGGGTATAAACAACAAGATCCTGTTGAAATATACAACATATTTGTTTTATAAGTTGTTGGAGGCTTTCACGACCCGTTGATGGGAACAGATTATTTTCTTCTGGGTTGTTTCGTCGTGTCGGTACAGAGTTTTCACTCGACGTTTCGCCACCCATGTTGGTGACTACTCATATAAGCAGTTCACATCATACATCATGGACCAGTCTTGAAAAAGTCACCAACATAGGTGGCGAAACGTCGAGTGAAAACTCTGTACCGACACGACGAAACAACCCAGAAGAAAATAATATGTTCCCATGTTTGTTTTATATTATATTTGTGTATTCTATTTATATTTATTATTTTTTATATTATACTATTTGTATTGGAGTCGGCCCACGCGTGAGTACATGGCCGCGATTAGCTAGCTACCATAATCATCAATCACAAAAATGTGTAACTCAAAATAATTTTATGTTCTTAAAAATGATTATTTGGTGTTTAACAAGAAAAGGGACAAGTAGGACGTAAAGGGGAGGACGTGGACTGCAATTTGTCTGGCTTCCATCAGATGCCTACACTTCTGCCGGTATAGCTCTCATCGGGATCACCAGAGAACGCAAACCGAGCACTGGACCTACTGCATTGGAACAACAAGAGGATGCCGGTTCGAATCCCGGCCAAGGCTTCATCATCCTCTTCGTCTCCAACATTGCGTGAAACTACAACCGACGTCCCACGCCCCCATCATCTCGTCTCAAGGCCACTCTCTCTCTCTCTCTCCCGTGTAAACGATAACACTCACATTTCCTCGTTAACTAAAGAGGTATTTAAACCATGCACAGCCTTGCTGTTGTAATTACAGGTGTTCACGTGAGGTTCGTGGGCGGTGGTTATTAGGGCGGCACCGCATTATGCATGCGTGCGCACGTTGACTGATGAGCAACATTCATTGAGTGAGATCTTTGCATTAGACGTAAAAGACTTGGGCTGTCTCGAATGTCTATAGTAACAATTACCATAATATAATATGTATAAGGGAGATAACTGATGGATTATTTCATTGCGAGGGTCGTCATAAGAGGAGTCCAGCAAGGAAGGGCAGGGCCAAGTGGGAGTTGGAAGGTACCTATAGAAAACGGTTGCCATCCCTCTCCTTCTGATATAGCCCGATGTTGCTTAACAATTCGGTGTTCGTACGGGAACCGGCGCAGTCCGCCCCTCACACCGTGTCGCCCGCGCGAAGAGTGGGCCAAACTGCGCCATTGGGCAACATCTTCTTTGTCTCTCGGATACATCCGTCGATTGTTGAACAAACACACTCTAGCCCGCTGCGTATTGACTCTGCTGGGCCGTCAAGTGTGTCTGTCGTAACCCTGTACGTACATACACGTATTTCACTCACGCGCGTTTGAAACATGTTCATTATTGATAGTTCCCGCGTGACGTCTCAGCGGCCATGATTATCACACAATTGTTTGGGCCTAGCCTATAGGGCATTGGCGGGTAGAGTTAGAAGCAGTCTTTAACATTAACAAAGATACCTGGGGTCGCAAAGGGAATGAATTAGTAAGGCCCAGTGTTATGAAATATCTAGTTGGCCACTAACTTGTTTTCACCATGGCAACAACCAATGGGAAGCATGGATGACATGGCTAAAATAAGTTAGTAGCTTAGTAAATATTTCATTATTCATGAATTAACGTCTGGTATTATGAACTTCGGATAATTATTTAGAAGGCTACTAACTTATTTTCACCATGGCAACCATGCTTCATATTGGTTGTTGCCATGGTGAAAACAAATTAGTAGCCTTCTATATATTTATCCGAAGTAACTTCGGAGAACGCTATTACGTTGTTTTCACCCGGTATTATGAACTTCGGCGAAGTTCATAATACCGGGTTTAAGAGACATTGAGACGAAAAGTGAACAAGATCATGATGAATGAGGAATAGGGTGATAGCTCTCTTGGTGGGAACTGGTCACCTCCTTGAGGAAGCCACGCCCACCTAGACCAGGCCATTATGTATACTCATAATCATAATATTTAAACACACATTATTCGAAATGTGTACTATAATGACATCTTAGTTGATAATGTGAAGAATACACATTTCTCCCCCAAGCCATCCACCCACGATGAATGCACCAACCTTCGAACAGCCAGTTAATGCCGAGTGGGTAGATATAACAAACACATGTTTTGCAACATTTACATATTTATCCTCTGATCCTCGTCGAAGGAGGAACAAATAAACCGCTCGTGCTAAGAGGGAAGGATACCAGGCTTGTTTACAGGGTCTTAGGGAAAGCGCTATAATTTCTAAACTATTGCCTCTATTTCAATGCAGTTTTTTTCTGTGGATAGAAAACAGATGTCAGAAAAGGTTTTGTGATTAACATTTTCACAAATGTTATAACTTTTATTTGTTTTTATTATTCAAATTCGAAAATTCAAACGGAACCTAAATTGAAGAATTTAAACCACATGGGATCTTAAGCATGATCTTAATAACTAAGTTTTAAAATTTCAATGCGATATCTTTATTAGGTAAGCCACAGTTGCGTTTGCAATATCGCGTGATTTGTACTGATAGATGCTGCCGTGGAGTTTTCGTTCACTAGTTGAAGCATGGCAGTCACTTCCCCTACCGTGCCGGTCGGGCGCCTGGCTGGCTGCCTGGCTGGCTGTAGCCGCTCCCCAAACAAAACAACCACATTCCTTTCCATAGCTACCCTTCTTGCTCATGGGGGTCTGCTCAACGCGAAACAGTAGGACTGACATATGTTTCGATCCTAAAGACATTTGTTGTGGCCATTCGCTTTAGATTTTGTACGAGAACCAATATCGAATGGGGTGGAGATTCATGAAGATAATGATACGTATTGATTATTGTTGCTTTACATATCTGTTATTACAATTATGGTATTCGAGACTATGAGGCTTTATAGAGATTATACAAAGTGATTACAAGTATAATTACAAAAAACACGTAGGCTTACGTTAGGTGGGATTCGAACCCACGTCTCTAAGTGGCTGACACACTTAGCACCGGTGCCCTAACGTACGAGACACACGGACGGGAAGGGATCCATAAGGAAGTCCGAATAATTTCTATAACCCGAAATAGGACCCCCCCCCCCATATTTACCACATGGGATGGCGTGTATATTGCCGATAAAATCATGATTGCGAACATTTTCATTTATCAATAGAAGTAAGATCAGAAAGATGCAGATTCTATGTCTGTAGATTGAAACATAATCGGTTGATTTCAAAATTTTGTTCCCGGGGGTACCATTTCGAATCCCGGGGGTGTAGACATCGAATGAAGGGAGGGGGGTGGGGGGGGGGGCTAATGTTCAAAACTAACACTACTTCTACATTATTGTTACTAATAAAGTGTGAATTGTTGATTGGCAAATTCATTCATAAACAGTGATGTTTAGTCAGTTATGACGTAACGTAACCATCCGCTTCACGATAAGTCCGGGAAAGGTAACATGTCAAACTTTGTAACGCTATAAAAATCGAACTGTCACATTTTGAAATGGGAAAAGTATGTTGCCGGTATTTGAAGATACGGGCCTATCTATCTATTTCGTATGATGGAACCAATATCGGGAAATGTGGAACATTCCCTATTGTGTACATTACATGTTTAAATATCAAGAATATGTTTGTTTATAATATTATAAATTTGCTTTGTAAATACGTGGAAAAAAGAGTTCCAATCCGACCTCGAAATAATTGTTTCTTATTACTATCTTTGATTGGCTGTCCTTGGTTGGGAACTCGGTGGGCCTACCTAGTGCAATACACTCGTGTGAGTTTCCAGTAAATGTATGATTCTATTGTACAATTCTATTTAACAATCGCATCGCACTGAAAATGTATTGACAGCTGCGATTGCAGTTTATCACATTCAATAAATAATCAGTAATTATTTATTATGCCAATAAATATCACACTTGCGCGAACGTTACCTATAAGATCACAACAAAGCTATGAACAATTACATTGTTGTAGCATTTGTCCAAGAGGCGATGAGTTGACTCAGCGGTAAGACGCGAGACTCTAGTTCGGGAGATCGCCGGTTCGATTCCGGCCACCGGCAGTCATGACTGAAGGTTTTTTCCTAGGGCTTCCTCAGTCGTAAAGGCGAATGCTGGGAATGAGTCCTACCAGCAGCTCTCGGACATTCCTTCCCAACTATAAAAACACCCTAATAACCTGGTTAGGCAAATGAAGAGGGACACATCAGGTAAAGCTGGTGTGCACTCTAGAACGGGTAGTCCCACGAAAAATTATTGTTATCATCATCATTATTATTATTATTATTGTATTTTTTTTATTATTATTATTATTATTGTCATTGTTATTATTATTATTATTATTATTATTATTATTATTATTATTATTATTATTATTATTATTATTATTATTATTATTATTATTATTATTATTATTATTATTATTATTATTATTATTATTATTATTACTATCATTATTATTATTATAATTAATGAATGAATGAGATGATAATGATTTAAACACGGGATTCGAACTCACGCCTCTTAGCTCCATAGGACCGACAACAACAATATTAGCGCGGACTGCTCCAATTGTATTGTTTAGCTCCCGGCATTTGTTTGGTAGTTTGTCTTGTGGGAGTGTTTCCACCATTCAGTGATCTTCAGTAACCACAATGACAACCCAGGCAGGCACCCCCGTGGCTCCGATATCGAGAACGCCTGGAGCTATAGCAACACAATAGTTTCCAATGACCCTGTATTCGTCGTAGTAATTGAAGTTGTCTTGTGCATTTGATCTCCTCGCGTTAGAATGTATTTAATCTTTTGTATTCCACAGCATACACGGCAAGTGTAGTACATGTTGATTTTGCTACAAGTTGTGTGTACTCTCTTCGTGATGAGCGTTGCACAAGAGTACAGACGTCGTAATTACGCCTCTTGTGCGTCTTCGCTGAGTTCGTCCCCTCAGTAAAACCTATTTGTTTGGATAATTGCCAAATTTTACAACTCTATCCATGGTGTGCTTACAAACATGTATTCTCTTTACCGGCACATGTCTTCACACCCGCGATGTTCCATCAACGAACAAGAAACTATAATTATATATTTTGTAACTTTTATAAACCTCTGGTACAGGGTTGTGTAACCAATTTACCATATCGGCGATTGGAATATGGATGTTATCTTCAGTATTTGACACTCCAATACTATCCGTACAACAGCACGTGACTGGTTGTCTTGTTGCGCATACAATACAACAATGGTTCATGCTTACCTTTAGTTTGAGCTGATGGCTATTTTATGAATGTTCATAAGGTTGTAGAAACACGACGTATTATAATATATTTCCAAATTGTATACAATTTGTGTTGAAAAATTGATGTATATTTTGGTAAACTGTAATCACCTATTTAAACATTGATTTATATGATGTATAAGTATAAGTATTATTATTTTTATTATTATTATTATTATTATTATTATTATTATTATTATTATTATTATTATTATTATTATTGTTATTATTATTATTATTATAATTATTATTATTATAACTATTTTTTATTATTATGATTTGTGTAGTGTCATTGTAGTATTTATGTATTTGGATACTATTGTGC
The DNA here is from genome assembly GCA_945910005.1 of Isoperla grammatica. Classification (NCBI taxonomy): domain Eukaryota; kingdom Metazoa; phylum Arthropoda; class Insecta; order Plecoptera; family Perlodidae; genus Isoperla; species Isoperla grammatica. The sequence goes on along the minus strand of OX246749.1, from coordinate 77,277 downwards.
TTGCATACTCATTCGCATATTGCTGTATATTTTTGTGAGCTATAATCGATTTTTTAATTGATGTTTTAATTTAGACGTAGTAAATGTCCAAAGATATGTAAAGACATCGAAATAATAACATATCACTATTTTGGCAAGTAATACGTGAGAATATCCTAATTTATATTCATAACAGACAATAGTATTGTTTCATTATTGAACTACATAACCGATCAATATAATCTCTAAATTAGACACGGTGAGAAATACCACTGCACTCTTGACCTCTAACGCTTCACCAGCAGTTTAAACAGACATTTAAAATAAACAATGCTTATTTTATTCAACTGGAACTTAGTCTTAATTTATTAAATTATTACTTTGTAATTAAAACCAACTTTTACACCAAGCCTAGTTGTGGAGATGATGCTATGCGATGAATATATCGTTACAACTTGAAACAAACTTCTGGCACACTTTCATGTCAAATGTTGGTAACCGAAGTTTGTACGACCACTACCTAGTTGTAGGAGGGGGTTGGTGGCAGCCTGTGACAAAAAAAATACAAGGTGACAGAAATGTTACGCATTTCGCAGCATTTGTTACGTGGGTCGGAATATTCATATTGTAAGTGGGTTCGAATCTCTTTCTTTACATACCTGACTCGTATTGGAATCGAACCTACGTCTCCGGCTTGCCGAGCAACAGCTTGCGGGATAGATGATGACACTTTACAATCGATATAATTGTTATAGTGTGTTGATGTATGTATATTAAGTATGAAGTATGAACGTGAAAAATAAACTAATGCCTTACATCAACAAAATACCAAATGGTAAACCACATGTCATTAGCCAGTTTGCCAGTGTAGTTGGTCGCAGTCGATTAGGCGTTGGTCTAGTTACTAGTAAACCGCGGTATCTGCGTTCCAGGTTCGAATCTTGCCTTGGGCATGGATGTCATGTGGTGGTTTTTCATCATCATGATCATCACCCACTCATCGTCTAAGCCCAAATATCATCATCATCATCATCACTTTCATCACAATCATCATCATCACCATCACCATCACCATCAATGCAGTATTGAGTATTGGAATTTGGATTAAATCTGTTGTTTTCATCGTAGAGCAAAAACTCAAAAAGTCTCATGATCAACACCTAGGCACGAACAATTTGCGGCAACGAAATTAATATGATTCTCGAAAAACGTGTTGGGAAGAAAGTACATCGAGAGACAAAAGAAAGGGTTTGAATTGTTTTGCGCCCTGCCGTGACTAACCAGCGAGTAGTCGGGATAAGGACGGGCAGCAGTTCGAGACTGTGACAATAGGCACCTCCGCGGGGGCTCTCCATTCATTCCTTGGGCGACTTGGCCAAACGACTACGCGTCTGAACGGAACGGAACAGCAGCCGAGACCTTCTCTTGTCGACGTCTCGAGTAGAACTATCCCCACCACCACGCAGTAATATTTCCCCTCCGCTCAGAAGTGATTTTCAGAGGCATCTAGCGGGTGAAGGTAAATTATAGCACTACGTAATCTTCAGCCCTAGCGAGGCTGACGCTTCTGACATCACAGAGATAATCCATCAGTTATAGGATGACCTTGGCCGTTATCCTCGTGCATAGATCACCTTGACAACACTTGTTGTCAAGGTCAGGAGGAGCTTGTTACAACTACCACAGGCAGAGACACCGTTCTACTCCTGACGGCAATGTCGCGCCCTAAAGTGGGGTTCACACAAATGAGCTAAGAATAACAAATCGTGACATCGAGCAGGCATTCCGAAGAAGTCGCATCGTTTCTTCCTATGATATTGACATTTGAAATTTGAAACGTTAAACGTTGTAGTGTACGGACAGCTTCCAACGTTCCTACAGGCAATTTTACGCGCTGTTTAGTGGGCGCTGACATCTTGGGCGTCCGCCATTACGATACGACCATTCTACTTCCTCAATGCACAGCCTTCTCGACGGGTCTATCCGCGATAGAACCTCGAATTGAAACGACGTTCAAGAAAGCTGTGCCTCAATGTAACCCTTCAAAATGATTGAAATCGCGAATTATATACGAGAAGGCTGTGTATATTCAAGAATGGTTGCAATGGCGGCCGCCAGAGTTCAAAGATGGCGAAAATATAATACCCTACACCTCCCTCGCACGACGGTTGAAATTTGGATGAAATTTGGAACAACTACACTATTCAGTGTTGGTATGCAGCACGTGCTCGCTTACCAACGCGTCACACAGAGCGTTTGTCTAGTTAAAATTGTATTTAAATATACCCAGGAAACAATCGCTCTATTTTACGGTGGTCCCCTCTTGCACCATCACCACACGTTAGTATTGTGCAAATTTTCACAAAGTCGATAGACACACCTTTGTTTAATCCAATAGTGGAGTTTGTTCAAACATATCACGATTGTGTCACACTTCCACACAATGCTTCCATAAAAGTGTCACGTATAATAATTTAGAACTTGTAAAACTTGAAAACCTGCCAAATATATCGGTTTATAACTACATACAGGAATGTTGTGGTCATGCAACAGGCCAAATGTGGGCAGTGGTGCCTGTTGGGTGTACTCAGTCCCTGTTGGGTGTATAATACTCACACAATGTGCGTGGTGGCCATATTGTTTGCAGCCGCTTTACTTTCGACTGACAGTCATTCATGTTTCAGATGGCGTTTGGTTTATGTTCTACTGTTCTCCACCATTAGTTCGCTATGCCAAAGATTACTTGGCTCTACTAAATTACTTAAAAGCGAATGATTTAGGCCCGGTATTATGAACTTCGTATAAATATTTAGAACGCTACTAACTTGTTTTCACCATGGCAACCAGGCTTCCCATTGGTTGTTGCCATGGTAAAAACAAGTTAGTAGCCTTCTAAATATTTATTCGAAGTTCAAAATACCGGGCCTTAATATAGTACCAGTATTATGAAATATTTAGTAGGCTACTAACTTCTTTTCACCATGGCATCTACCAATGGGAAGCGTGGTTGCCATGGTGAAATGAAGGTAGAAGTCTACTAAAAATTATTAAAACCTGAATTATGAAATATTTAGTAAGCTACTAACTTGTTTTATCCATGGCATGCAGGCTTCCTATTGGTGGTTACCATGGTGAAAGCAAGTAAGCATAGCCTACTGAATATTTCATAAATATTAATTTTTTTTTACATAAATGTCACATAAATACTCCCCAGACCTGTACTCACTGTACTCATTGTACTCATTGTACTCACTGTACTCACTGTACTCACTGTACTCATTGTACTCACTGTACTCACTGTACTCCCTGTACTCAGGGTCCAGACTCTCACCGCCAGGAGAACAACCAGCCAACACTTACCTGGAAAGAAATAAAAACCACGTTAGTATAATAAGGAGACCATGGAATATAATAACAAACTATTATAAAGTGACAGAGTGTTTACGTAATAAATTATCCCAAATAAACATTGGACCGATTACCTGGAAATAAATAAAAACTACGTTAGTATAATATGGATACCATGGAATATATTAACAAACTATTAACAAGTGAGAGAGTGTTTACGTAATAAATTATCTCAAAAAAACATTGGACCGATTTTAACGCAACTTTCATCATAGACATACTCAAAGACTATGCACACTTGTCGACATATGTAGATCAATGATAGTACCTTGGGGAAGCTACCATGGAAACGGGTAGCCTATGGACATGGCAATTTTTTTAAATTTGTAAAGTATCATCTATCATAATATAGCGACAGATGATTGATAAAACCTAGGGAGTTTTTACAGGAAATGCATCTCGTGTAGTAGAGGACAATGCAGGCAGGTACATCAGTCTTCCTGTATACCACACCCAAGCACACGAGTACGGACCGCGCGACAGAATGCACAACACCCGCACACACTGTATCTAGAGGTCGACGCACCCCTCACATATACAGTGGAGTGGGCCATACATAATTATATGTCATACATAATTATACCAAATTGTACGAAATTGATATCAAATTGGAACCAAATTGCCAAAAAGCAAAAAAAAAAATAAGTATAAGTAAAAAAAAACAAAACAACACAAAGTAACAACAAAAAGTATAAGTATAGGTAGGTACCTAATTAAAACCCTTATTCCGCACGCGAGTTACCTCGTGTACACGCTCGACGACAAGTGTGCCTTAGAGCTGGGGGGGGGGGGAGGGGGGGGGGCTCTAGCCCCGGGCCCCCTTGGGTGCGCCACTGTACTCATATGTCAGCCGCCAACTACTAATTACACAGTTTGCTCTGAAGCGCCGCTGATATCACAGCCTTGTTTGTTGTTGGCTCTCTCGATCTCAGAGACAATCATCTCGTCAAGGCGGTGGCCAGTCCAGTGCCTGTTATATTTACCGCGTGATATCACAGCCTTGTTTGTTGTTGGCTCTCTCGATCAGAGAGACAATCATCTCGTCAAGGCGGTGGCCAGTCCAGTGCCTGTTATATTTACAGCGCGATATCACAGCCTTGTTATTGTTGTATAGCCGCTCCTCTCTCGAACAGAGACAATCATCCGCAACTATATCATCAAGGCGGTGGGCAGTCCACTCGGTTGTCCGCCTGTTATATTTACCGCGTGATATCACAGCCTTGTTATTGTTGCGGCCGCTCCTCTCTCAATCAGAGACAATCATCCGCAGCTATATTATCAAGGCAGTGGGCAGTCCAGTCGGTTGTCCGCCTGTTATATTTACAGTCAAGCGTTGGCTGGCGCTGTAATTATAGACGTAACCGATTTCACTTAACCAATTCCCTATAATAACCATCCAGTTATTATGATTATTGTTTATATCAGCTCAAAACCCAACAATTTAAATGACAATAAAAGCCCACGCATGCCACACACACACACACACAGAGTGGAAAATTTGCAGTTACTGCTCTGTGCTTTATACACCGTACCACAGGACTAGCCTATGACGTAATAAGCATGGAAATAGTTACATTGGGCCAACTCTACACAAAGACAACCAACAAACATGTTGGATACCGTGGCAAACTACCAAGAATCTAGTAGGCTGTGTGCAGATAATTACAGTTACGAATTCGGTTTAACTTATTTAAGAAAATAAGATAATATCACGTTCTGAGGAGACATAAGTTAATTAGATTATTTGACCCACATTTTTTGTTTCACTGGCAGCACGCCAGTATTGACATTTCGATCCAAATCACGGCGTAGGCCTGTAGTTTAGCGCAACAACGAGCAACTAGTTTTGTTTATTAAAATAATGAAAATATATAAGCTATAGACAGTCTATTCTAGAGTTATGGGAGACGTATGGCAGAAAGATTGTCGCTGTGAGCGATCGTATCCAATTTGCAAACGAAAGCTCTCCAAATCTTCTCTCCCTAATAAATTGTTTATAGTAGTTTGTTATTTCAGACATACTTTACTTTATTCTTTATTCAACACTTAAAACGAATTATTTTTGTATTGAAAGGCATACTGGCAATTTTCGCCTGTCCCTTTGGCTGTCACTGTCACACCTCAACCTCGGTAAGGTCCTCAGTGAGGGTGCTCACAAGCCGCCACTGTCCCGCCTCAACCTCGGTACAGGTCCTCAGTGAGGGTGCTCACAAGCCGCCACTGTCCCGCCTCAACCTCGGTAAGGTCCTCAGTGAGGGTGCTCACAAGCCGCCACTGTCCCGCCTCAACCTCAAGAAAAGCGAAGACGTTTCACCGCACGTGCGCAACACAAAGCAAGGCAAACAGACCCTCGGCCAGGTTTCACTGTTTGCCGACACGACAAGGCAAGGCAAACACACAGCCTGCGAAACATTTACTCAGCAGTTATATAGCTTAGCGCGCCCACCGCCCACCAAACACGGCTGACCTCAGCGACAAGATACACAGCGGTTTAGTTAGGGTTTATATATACGGCGGTGAAAAACATAAACTTAAGGCTAAAGAGTAGTCTCACCAAGATTACTACGACGGGAATGATATAGTTTATCGTCCTGTAAAAATATCTGCGCGAGTTATGTCGAAAATTTCTGTCTCACCGCAAGGATCGCTAGCGCTACACGTAAGCCTTCGTTACCCTCTGGCGGGATTTATTTGAACTCGGTTCTGGCATAATAATTGCGTCTCACACATTCCCTCCCCCCGCCGCCACCCGGGATTCAGACTTTTGCAAAAAAAGCTCTTGCGGTACGACTTTGTACTACAGGTAGGACTTCGAAACATTCGCTCAGACACGCGCAGACGATTTCCCATTTGAACGAACTATCTTCGCCACGTCAGTAATCATTGGCCTCAGTATAAAACCGTGCAAAATTAAAGAAAAAGCACAAAATTCGCTAGAAGACGACAAATTTTGATTTGCATAAAGGACAATTTATATACAAAATTTAATTTTAACAGATGTTTCACAGGCTAGGTGGACTTAAACCCTTGAAGTTACCTTAGAAGTGAAGGTACAGCGAGTGAAACGAGTATAAGGACCTTACAAAACTCAACGTAACATTCCTCAAAAGTCGCCTGTGGCCGTGTCCTGCCAGCATAGTCTCTATCATGGCACAATGGATTCACACGCACGAACCCGCCGCCCAATGTGGCCACCACAAACACGTAAACAAACCTAAATTTGGTTCGGCTGTCGAACATAAATCAGCCGAGAGAAGTGACTCCAGCTCCGTCCAACTCCCGCCCTATAGAGCTGCGTGGTACAGCGGCCCACGTAGCCGATACTACCCGATGCAAAAAGGTGCGATTCTCGACTTGCGAAATTCGCACACAAACAAATAATAAATAGCGATGACGCAAGAGGGAAACCATCGTAAAATATATGCTTGTTTAATTATTTGTGTTAACCGACGTATTCGACATCATGACGTCGGGGGGGGGGGGGGGGGGGGGGTAGGAAAGGGACAAATAGGTCGTAGCGGGGAGGAAATGGGAAAGTGGAGGACGATGACTGTCTTTCGTCTGGCTTCTCCACCTTGACCTGGCCGGTTAGGGTGGCCCCACCCCGACCCGCCCAATACTCCACGATACAATAACATAATATCGTTAGACCATGGGGGTGGCCACCCTAGTCGGACGTACCGAGGTGGAGAACTCAGACGAAATGCAGTCCAGGTCCATCCCTTTTCCGTTTGTCCCCGATTAGGCCTACGTATACTACTTGTCCCTTTCATCCAAACAAGTCGTTAAACACCAAATAATCAAAAGTAGATACACCATCACGGATCAAGAAGTGTGGGTTGACTCGATCGCAGCTCTCGGAAGAAGACGGCAGAGTCAGTCTGTCGAGGTTCCGACAACGATGATCAGTCAGTGGCTGCATTCTAGCGCCCACTAGCCATGGGTGCGCCAAGCTGGTTCATGAACGTAGGTTCTTATTATAGATTACTATTATTATTATTATCATCATCATTGTTGTTATTATGGACGGGGCTCGCCGGTTGGCTTCGAACCGCTCATCTATAACGAACGCAGCAGCTATAAGCTTGTTTCGAAGCCTGTATAGTCCAGAAGCCGTTGTTTGTTCGCTAATCTCGGGAGTAAGGCCCGGTTTCACCCAACATTTAGTCCCGAAATGAAGCTGTTAACCGCAGATAGGCCCGGACGGAACAATATGGCGACAGGCAGAAGACACAATCAAGTATGCATTATGTATGTCATGTTTGTTGAAACCACGTGGAAACTAATCCAAGATATTATAATTAAATCAGAGATTAACAAAGGTTGATGAATTCAGAGCTGAAAGCTTCTTGAAACCGGTGCCTCAATCATT
>OX246749.1:0-69318 GCA_945910005.1 Isoperla grammatica | reverse complement strand
TCCGGTTAGGGTGACCCCAAGGTCCGTCGATCCCCTGGCGGAGGTTCGGTAAACCTCAAAGTAAGGTCTTCTCATGGGCATGGGCTCGTGCCCACTACAAAAACTGGTTTATTACTTAAACCTACTAATTTATTATGCAAAATTTGATTTCAGAATACTTCACTTAAAAATGTAGATAGACTATAGTATGATTAAATTCTTTTAATTAGATTTAATGTGGTTTTGAACCGGAATTAGTTTTGACAGATAAATTCATTTGTTTTTCTGAAATGTGATTTTAACATTGTTGAAATGGATGGGACGACCTGACTTGGGAGTTCAACGAGCCCCCGCCAGGGGATTTACGGACCTTGGGGTGACCCTACCCCGACCCGCCCAATTCGACACTAAATGTGTCAAGAGATAGCACCACTGCTGCGCAACATGGCTGACAGTTAGAGGGTAACAAACTGACAGGAGATCATGGATCCGCCTAAACTTGTTATTGCGCAAAGTAAGTTTTTAACTTTATTCTGAAATATACATATATTTGAAAGCAAATAGAGCCCAAAGGAACCTCAATGAAAGAGAGGCAGTGTTAATCGGTGGCCTTTTAATTGCATGTGGTTAATTAACATTATGAGCAGAACATGAACTTCGGCCCTTCGGATGCTTGGTGTGTCCCCTGATCCAAAATCCCCATAATATCAAAGGCATCTTGGAAACAAAACGCAACCAGCAAATATCCAGCAAAGCTGGATATTCACTGATGCAACAATATCGCTTATGTTTCTTTGGAATCGTTGCCATTCTCATATAAACACTGACAAATGACACTGACAAATGACATCCAGCGGCTTTGTTGCCCTCTAACTATTAGTTCACGATTTCGCCACCAGAGATCATATCTGCAACATTTAGTGCCGAATACTCCACGATACAATAACATAATATCTTCAGACCATGGGGCCACCCTAGTCGGACATACCGAGGTGGAGAACTCAGACAAATGCAGTCCACGTCCATCCCTTTTCCCGTTTGTTCCCAATTAGGCCTACGTATACTACTTGTCCCTTTCATCCAAACAAGTCGTTAAACACCAAATAATCAAAAGTAGATACACCATCACGGATCAAGAAGTGTGGGTTGACTCGATCGCAGCTCTCGGAAGAAGACGGCAGAGTCAGTCTGTCGAGGTTCCGACAACCGTGATCAGTCAGTGGCTGCATTCTAGCGCCCACTAGCCATGGGTGCGCCAAGCTGACACGGGGTGGGGGGGGGGGGCATAGGGCTACAGCCCCCTGTGTCCCCCCCAGCTATTAGAGTCAGTCTGTCGAGGTTCCGACAACCGTGATCAGTCAGTGGCTGCATTCTAGCGCCCACTATAGCCATGGGTGCGCCAAGCTGACACGGGGTGGGGGGGGGGGGGGGGGCATAGGGCTACAGCCCCCTGTGTCCCCCCCAGCTATTAGAGTCAGTCTGTCGAGGTTCCGACAACCGTGATCAGTCAGTGGCTGCATTCTAGCGCCCACTATAGCCATGGGTGCGCCAAGCTGACACGGGGGGGGGGGGCATAGGGCTACAGCCCCCTGTGTCCCCCCCAGCTATTAGAGTCAGTCTGTCGAGGTTCCGACAACCATGATCAGTCAGTGGCTGCATTCTAGCGCCCACTAACCATGGGTGCGCCAAGCTGACACGGGGGGGGGGGGCATAGGGCTAGAGCCCCCTGTGTCCCCCCCAGCTATTAGAGTCAGTCTGTCGAGGTTCCGACAACCGTGATCAGTCAGTGGCTGCATTCTAGCGCCCACTATAGCCATGGGTGCGCCAAGCTGACACGGGGGGGGGGGCATAGGGCAACAGCCCCCTGTGCCCCCCCTCCCCCCCCCCCAGCTATTAGAGTCAGCCTGACGAGGTTCCGACAACCGTGATCAGTCAGTGGCTGCATTCTAGCGCCCACTATAGCCATGGGTGCGCCAAGCTGACACGGGGGGGGGGGGCATAGGGCTACAGCCCCCTGTGTCCCCCCCAGTCACGCCTGTCGAGGTTCCGACAACCGTGATCAGTCAGTGGCTGCATTCAAGCGCCCACTATAGCCATGGGTGCGCCAAGCTGACACGGGGGGGGGGGGCATAGGGCTACAGCCCCCTGTGTCCCCCCCAGCTATTAGAGTCAGTCTGTCGAGGTTCCGACAACCGTGATCAGTCAGTGGCTGCATTCTAGCGCCCACTATAGCCATGGGTGCGCCAAGCTGACACGGGGGGGGGGGGCATAGGGCTACAGCCTCCTGTGTCCCCCCCAGCTATTAGAGTCAGTCTGTCGAGGTTCCGACAACCGTGATCAGTCAGTGGCTGCATTCTAGCGCCCACTATAGCCATGGGTGCGCCAAGCTGACACGGGGGGGGGCATAGGGCTACAGCCCCCTGTGTCCCCCCCCAGCTATTAGAGTCAGTCTGTCGAGGTTCCGACAACCGTGATCAGTCAGTGGCTGCATTCTAGCGCCCACTAGCCATGGGTGCGCCAAGCTGACACGGGGGGGGGCATAGGGCTACAGCCCCCCCTTCCCCCCCCCCCCAGCTATTAGAGTCAGTCTGTCGAGGTTCCGACAACCGTGATCAGTCAGTGGCTGCATTCTAGCGCCCACTATAGCCATGGGTGCGCCAAGCTGACACGGGGGGGGGGGCATAGGGCTACAGCCCCCTGTGTCCCCCCCAGCTATTAGAGTCAGTCTGTCGAGGTTCCGACAACCGTGATCAGTCAGTGGCTGCATTCTAGCGCCCACTAGCCATGGGTGAGCCACGCTGACACGGGGGGGGGGGGGGGGACATAGGGCTACAGCCCCCTGTGTCCCCCCCAGCTATTAGAGTCAGTCTGTCGAGGTTCCGACAACCGTGATCAGTCAGTGGCTGCATTCTAGCGCCCACTAGCCATGGGTGCGCCAAGCTGACACGGGGGGGGGCATAGGGCTACAGCCCCCCCTTCCCCCCCCCCCAGCTATTAGAGTCAGTCTGTCGAGGTTCCGACAACCGTGATCAGTCAGTGGCTGCATTCTAGCGCCCACTATAGCCATGGGTGCGCCAAGCTGACACGGGGGGGGGGGCATAGGGCTACAGCCCCCTGTGTCCCCCCCAGCTATTAGAGTCAGTCTGTCGAGGTTCCGACAACCATGATCAGTCAGTGGCTGCATTCTAGCGCCCACTATAGCCATGGGTGCGCCAAGCTGACACGGGGGGGGGGGGGCATAGGGCTACAGCCCCCTGTGTCCCCCCCCAGCTATTAGAGTCAGTCTGTCGAGGTTCCGACAACCGTGATCAGTCAGTGGCTGCATTCTAGCGCCCACTATAGCCATGGGTGCGCCAAGCTGACACGGGGGGGGGGGGGGGCATAGGGCTACAGCCCCCCCTTCCCCCCCCCCCCCCCCAGCTATTAGAGTCAGTCTGTCGAGGTTCCGACAACCGTGATCAGTCAGTGGCTGCATTCTAGCGCCCACTATAGCCATGGGTGCGCCAAGCTGGTTCATGTACGTAGGTTCTTATTATAGATTACTATTATTATTATTATTATCATCATTGTTGTTATTATGGACGGGGCTCGCCGGTTGGCTTCGAACCGCTCATCTATGACAAACGCAGCAGCTATAAGCTTGTTTCGAAGCCTGTATAGTCCAGAAGCCGTTGTTTGTTCGCTAACCTCGGGAGTAAGGCCCGGTTTCAACCAACATTTAGTCCCCAAATGAAGCTACTAATCGGAGATAGGCCCGGACGGAACAATATGGTGACAGGCAGAAGACACAATATGTATGTCATCTTTGTTGAAACCATGTGGAAATTAACTAATCCAAGATAATAAAATAGCATCAGAGATTAACAAAGGTTGGTGAATTCGGAGCTAAAAGCTTCTTGAAACCGGTGCCTCAATCACACTGGCTTACCGGATCAAGGATTAACACACCATCATCATGGTCTTGGTTCGATTCCCACCGTCGACACTCCTGAATGGAGTCTTGTTCGCGGCAGATCGTCCGTTACCTCGTTGTCCTTACAGCCATGTCCGCCTCGCATTGTTCCCTAGCCGCGCACACGGTAGGGGCGCACTTTACCCTACAGCCGGTACCCTACCTCCGCAACGTACACGCGGTTACACAATACGATGGAAGCCGCCGCGGTGTGAGAACTTTCTCTGACCACCGATAGCCACTTTATTACCTCATTCCTATCTGGAACACAGTCCAACAGACAGACAGACAGAAGGTAAACCCCATCGTTCGCATATTTCTGATTGTTGCAGCATCACAACAAACATGTTGCGACATGTCGGGACGTCAAACCATGTGGCTGAACGCGAAGTGACCTTGCGACAAGAACGGGGCTCAAAACTACTATGCCCGAGATGCCCAGGCGTGTCAAAATAGTGATCGGGCCAGTAAAATTACAAAAAGTAAGGTTTCATGCAGCAAATTCACAATTTGTGTGTACTATGCAGTGCATTGCCGCTTATGAATTCTTACCATTTGTTCCACGGTCGCTTCCCTTTCCGACACCTTTGGTGTAATTATATGTTACTAAGAGCCCGAATCATGAAATATTTAGTAAGTTACTAACTTGTTTTTTCCATGGCATAGAGAGAGAGAGAGCGAGAGAGCAAGAAGTGACTTAATGAGTGGGTAGACTCTAAATGTGAATTTATTTTTGTATTTATTTATTCAACATGATGACAGTCCTCTCTGCGGGCACCGGTCACCCCGAGGAGACACCCACGTCTTATTACGTCACTGATATCCCTGGCTACCGGCCCAGTGACGTAACAACGCCTCCGCGCCAAGAGTGAAACCACAACAGTGTCGGATGACCTTGGAGCGTCCGACACGAGTGTTTACACCAACAGGTGTCTGTGAGGATGAACACCGCCACGTGACAGTTAATAGCACATCTTGTACTTACTGCTTGCTTGTTGGCTGTGCTATTAGTAGGGAAGGGATGTTCCTGACATCTTCTTTTTATTGTATATTGGTAAATTCATCTCTAAAAATAGTTCTGAGTATTCCTGATGCCAAATGCACGTATTTTATTTTGCCTGAAATTGCCAATGTTCATAATTTGTATTAGTAGAAAAAAAACTTTTTTGGAATTGTTAAGGCTATCTCATTCTTCTATTGTGATTGCTAAAACGGATGCAGGACGCTTGAGTGTGAGTGCAATATAAAAAGTATAAACAAACAACACGATACGATTTTTAATATGTATTGACGGTATTGCTGACATAAAATTACTGTATATTAAAAAAATTAATTTTTAATTTTGTATCTTGTGCTTGATTTATCGACAAGAGCAAAGAAACATCCATTAGAAAGAACTAATTAATTCTCTAGGGGATGACGTTTGATAATTTACAATCATTTCAAAGAAATTGTTTCCGAGATAAATCTGAGTTTCCGCAGAGTATGTGAACATTCAACCATTGAACGCCGAGCCTCTAGTTGTAAGCACACAATGGAATTACTCTCAAGGCCACGCTACGTCACCAGAGCTAACCAGCTTCGCGGAATGAACAGCGTAAACGACTTATTAGACTAATTGAACCAAGTGGCCTAGAATTAACGACACGAGGAGAGATTTTGAGACTCTATCTGTATTGGGAAGACACCAGCAAAGTGTTACATCTAAAGAATTGAAGAACAAGTAGAAATAGTTTGTATATTTGTTTAATCCATCGTATTCAATTCTAATACTAATTTAAAAAGAAAGTTTAAAACAAAGTCCATTCCCTATTTCGAATTAAACATGTTTGCTTTTCCATTTAGACCCGGTATTATGAACTTCGGATAAATATTTAGTAAGGTACTAACTTGTTTTCACCATGACAACCAGGGTTTTCCATTGGTTTTTGCCATATACTATAGGAAATAGATCAACGTTTTTTTTCTGCTTATTTCTAAATTAGGAAATTTGAAATAAGGAAATATGTATTGGAAGAAAATAATATTAATAATTAATTGATAATAATTAATAATAATAATAATAATAATAAATAATTTTGACAATTTGAAAGCATTTTAAAGCCGTCAGATATCGGGGGTTCTGCAGGGTAGGTTGAGAAACTGTAGTTTACGAACTAAGAAGGTCACCCACCGCATATGCACCTCGCAGTTTCTACCTCGACTGGGCCCCACCTCCGCGCATCGTGAGTGGGCGCGACTTGTGCACTATCACGACCCTGCTTATCATCCGACCCGTCCGCGCTGCTTTCACCACATAGATTGTCCGGTCAACCCATTACGTTATGACCCGGGTAGGTAGGTAGAAGTTAATCAGAGCTGTAGGAAATCGTTCACAAGGTTTATATATTCCATTTAGATTAGCTGCAAAACAAGAACATGCGGCTGCGAACTACTGTTACTGTTACTACTGAACTGATTATTACTATTGTTTGTTACTACTGTACTGTCAGTTGTCTGTGGTACTGTTATTGAAAATGCCCGATTTCATCTAAACGCTTTATGTTTAGTGGTTGTAATAAAATACATAAATAAATAAATTTGTATTTACTCCTGTTACCCACTCAGTGACAGGAACTGAACATTTATTTTATACTATTTATTATGTGTTTCGTTGCTACATGACGGCTCCAAAGTCACCGTCGACATATACACCTGTATCATATTGATCAATTTCCAATGCTGTGCCCGAACCATGGACCTTCCGCATTGGAAGCAGGAATAACATTGAGTTTGAGTGACATTATTTACAAATGGTTGAGTTTACTGAGCAAACTTTTCAAATTTAAAAACATGGGACAAACTGACAAAGAAATACACCGAGTGCAATGCATACAGACAAAGAACTCAATTAGGAAAAGTGCGCGTATTAACGCAAGTCTAGCTGTACCGCTTAAATGTGTACACGTGATTACCATAGTAATCTAGGTGATATTGATTATGTAATCATGAGTACATATTGTTGAAGATAGGGGCACTTCCCGCATATAACTACGTGGCTAGATGCTAATAAGGTGTAGTTATCTACAAATAAGCATGGTCTCATCTAATATTATGGAGGCCAAAAGTTACAAAATAAAAAACTGGAACATGAACCCAGCTCATCTATATATAGTGCTTTAGTGCCATCATAACAACAAAATAAATAGATAAAATATCTACTAACGTATTATGAAATATTTAGACCCGGTATTATGAACTTCGGATAAACATTTAGTAAGAGTACTAACTTGTTTTCACCATGCCAACCAAGCTTCCCATTGGTTGTTGCCATGGTGAAAACTAGTTGTAGCCTTCTAAATATTTTTCCGAAGTTCATAATACCAGGCCAAAGTTACAACCTGTTATCACTATGGCAACCAAGCTTCCCATTGGTTGTTGCCATGGTAAAAACAATTTAGTAGCATATTAAATATATTACTGGGCCTAAACCTACTCAGGGTGTTTACGCAAAAATGATCTAGATCACCAAAGAATGCAACCTGGCCCCCCTGGCATCCAGGCAGAAGACTTGGGTGGGGGGGCAAGATGTGTGATGCTATTGCAGTGGTTATGTAAGCTACAATACCCTAACGATCGTTCATATTACGTAGTAGAATGTCTGCAACTCTGCACCATGAGAGTTGTAACGTTTCTAACAACGGGGCGAAATAATTCAATGTGTTTTAACTTAATTGTCCTGGACATTCACATTCACTTAATTGTGGTCGGCCGCTTTGACAAGACCTTTGTTTAATCCGGCTTAATATCTCGACCGCGACAACGTGTGCACCACGCGTAGATCTCAAGAACTCCGCTAGCTTCGTTACTAAAGCACGCTTTAAAGTTTGCAGCCGTCCTAGCAACGAAGCACTCAATAAATTCAAAGATGTTCTGAATCGGCCTTGTTGATTCTGGCATTTGTCCGCAGGTGTTCGCACTGTCCAATCACTGATTCATATGTTTCGTATTTGAAATATCGATCTTTGATTGGTTATCGCTCACTCGTCGATGGTGCTCGAAGCCTACAGGGTTGGTTTTAAATCGCTTTAAATTAAAGTCCCCCACTGCAAATCAGTTTAGTTACTGAGCGGGTAGACTCTAAATGTGAATTTATTTATTTATTTAAAGTTGACCCGACTAACTAGTCTCACGCCTACTAAATAGCCGAACCTAATAGTACCAACTTAATTATAATTAAAACAGGATCATTAGGGATGATTTACCCCCTCGGGGTTGCTACTTGGATATTCCTAAAACAGCGGGCGTGATCAACGAGGTGTGTGTGCACAATAATAAGCGGAAGGCTGCCATTATACGAATGTGTGAAAGAACGCTAGGAATCTGTGGATTCTCATTGAAACAGCGTGCATAAAACGGGCTATTAAAAATATGGACGTAAGATCAGAATGGTTGGGTGAATACGATAATGAAGATGATAGAAAAAAAGGCAGAAGACATAGATAGGCTATAAACTTGTGCGCCAGCCCTAAAAGTAGTCGAAGTTCGAGCCCCCCACGAAGCCTCCCGAGCCCAAGGTCATGGAAGAGGGGGGGGGGGGTGGCACGTCGACATAGCCAATCACTCTGCCTTATTAAAACCCGGCGCGTTCGAATGCAGGCAGCAAGGTGCTTGGTCGGCTAAATCATCGTGGCAGGCTAAACGTGCACCGTACGTCAGCCAGTCCGAATTACGGTGTTAATAATGCGCGAGTTATTGGGAGCTGGCTGACGGCTGTAACGAGGTCCTACGCTCTCGACGACATTGGGGAGAAATCTACCACTCATCGTTGTATGACGTCACGGCATAACTCCCAAGGTCTACTTGATCTCCGCCTAGCGGAGGCTCGTCGAACTCCCAAGTTAGGTCGTTGCAGTCCGTTCGACAATGTTATAAATCACATGTTATTCAAATAGGAGAAACGTGAAAGAAAACAAATGAAGTGATCTGTCAAATAGAATTACCTCCTAAAAATGAAAAATCATCATATTTTATAACTTCAATCATTATATTCTATCAACATTTCTCTTTTAGGTGTTTTAAGTATTGTGTTACATGATCTACAACGGATATTTAATTATTATAACAGTTTTTTTGGTGAGATCCAAAATGGCGATTTTGGTTCCCTTGCGACGACCTAGCTTGGGAGTTCGACGAGCCTCCGCTAGGCGGAGATCAAGTAGACCTTGCATAACCCCAGGAGAAAAATGAACGAATACGGTCGCACGTGTATTGATAGAAGTGTTCCACAACACTATGATCATATGACGTCGGGGAGTGTTTGGAGGAACGGGACAAGTAGGACGTAAAGGGTTTGTTTAGTGTTTACTATCGCCGCCGCCATCTTGGCCACGTGGACGGGCGGCCCAAGGTCGTTGGGGTCGTCGCGTTGTTTAGTGTCTACTATCGCGGTGTTGACAGCGTTCGTGCTTATTGGTCGACGCAACGCTCGCGTTGTTTACTTGAACTGTCAGAAGTGTGAAGTAACAATCGGCGACATTAGTTCCTGGTTGTGTGAACCTGGCACCATTGCCCCGACCTGCGACTTTAAATACTATACTCACATGTCGTAACATGTTGTACATAGATAACATTGGCTGAGCCATGGCGTTTGAGAGCGTTAAGCGAAGCTAAAAATATAATATAAATGGGTGAAGCTTTACATTAATGGTGTCGTGTTCATTGTATTTGATTTTTATTACAAATTATGGATTTAGTAATCAAACTATACCCCCCTACTGATTATAGGTCTAATATTTTTTTTTTTTTTTGAGAGTTGACAAGCTAAATATACAGGTGTCTTGTACACCACTATGTATCTACCGAAGCGCTATTTAAATAAATAAATAAATAAATAAATAAATAAATAAATAAATAAATAAATAAATAAATAAATAAATAAATAAATAAATAAATAAATAAATAAATAAATAAATAAATAAATAAATAAATAAATAAATAAATAAATAAATAAATAAATAAATAAATAAATAAATAAATAAATAAATAAATAAATAAATAATCAAATAAATAATCAAATAAATAAATAAATATTTTATATGGGCGAAGCTATACATTAATGGTTTGTTCCTTGTATTTGATTTTTATTACTAATTATGGATTTAGAAATCAAACTACCACTCTACTGATTAAAATATCTGTAGAGCTTACCACACCACAGTCCTCTGCTGACTCGGATTTTAGATTTCGGGTAACATTCTCGAGAAATAAAAATGAAAATGTTATGCGGTTTTTAATGTGAGGCTCCCCTTCGTCCCTAAAGTTGTCCCGACGTATATAACTGTTAGTCTCATCCTTACAAAATAGACGATTACAATAGTTGTCTACTTGTTTAGCTCCTTCCATCTGCTGGAACCCGTCCATTACGACTAAATTCGTCAGTCGGAATCGGAAAACAAACACACATAGTGGTTCATTACCAGCAATAGGGTACGCACAACTGTCGTAACAGCCGAACTACAACAATGGAATAAATTAATTGAACTGGTGGACAAACAACAAGCTGTCAAAGTAATATCTTTGCAAATGAACGTTTGTTTTTTCCAACTTCAGAACTTCATTTTTTTTTGACAGCTTGTTTGTCCATCGGTTCAATTCATTTGTTTCATTGTTGTGTTTTGGTGTTGTGCGTACCCTATTCATACATTTAACTAATAATTAAAGGAAACTAGGAAACCAAACTTGCCCAATAAGGAAAACCATCTATTTATATTTACCAATTGGTGATTTCACAAGTCTGTAATTGCCGCCTATGAAACATAACTCACGTTTTGATTGATTACAGTGATAGCTGGTTGCGGCACTTATGAGTTTGATAAAATAGATCACTTGGTTTCCCCAATAAATACCGGATACTTGTTAAAAGGCTGATGGAACGGCCGCTGTAGCACAGGGCAAAGGGTTCACAGCACGATGGATATCTCATTCATCGCTATGTATGGGCAAGCGTGAAAGTGAGTTTAATGTCTCATTGAAATCGTGGTTAACTCAGACTTTCAGTCTGCGGTCAGGGAGGGCGCAGGTCCCAGGCACATAGATCAACCACTATTAATTAACAGTTAAGAGCGTTCGGCAGTAGGGGTTTTACCGATGTATTGGCCGTCAACTAATTACTCTTAAACTTATGGTAGGATTATTATAAATATTTACTTACTTGTAGAGGGATGTCATATTTTGTCACCAACCTATTCAAAAATAATGCACCCATTTTTAAACATATTCTCCGCAAGATTTCGCCGAACATTTTCGACGAAAGTAATTTATTTGCATAATTCAAACGTGAGTATATTATTTTTGAGCAGGCTTGTCACAAATGTACTTAATACCATGCGTAGATATGACATCCCTTTGCAAGTAGGCAAATTTTCATAAGAATCATATGATTTGTTTAAGAGAAATTAGTTGATTAAAAACATCAGAACTACTTCCAAACGCTCTTAATTAACAGGCATTGTGTAAAGTTTTCACACCACAGTATCGCAACGACGTCAAATCCTTATATCAATGCCTCCCCTTTCATGCACGCCGTTTTAACAAAACTCAACCGATTCCTGGCGTTCTTTCACACATTCGTGAGGCGGTCTCTTCCCCTTGGCAGAGTGCACAGCCTCATTAGTCCCGCCCGCTGTGTTGGCGTCTTTCAGGTATCCAACCAAAGGTCGTAAGAACAGGACAGACAGACAGACAGACAGACAGACAGACAGACAGACATACAGACAGACAGACAGACAGACAGACAGACAGACAGACAGACAGACAGACAGACAGACAGACAGACAGACATACAGACAGACAGACAGACAGACAGACAGACAGACAGACAGACAGACAGACAGACAGACAGACAGACACACAGACAGACAGACAGACAGACAGACAGACAGACAGACAGACGTGACTCCGTGATCTTTGACGTGATCGGTGACCTTGTAACATGGCCCCGCTGTCTGTCTGTCTGTCTGTCTGTCTGTCTGTCTGTCTGTCTGTCTGTCTGTCTGTCTGTCTGTCTGTGTTGATAACGGTCGACTAACATTATGAAAAATTACGTTTTCCTATCATTCTAAACAAAACGTCAATGAAAAACAAAACCTTGAGTCATAATGAATGACTTCCGACATCACACTTGTTATTATCGTAATTTATAATATAAATTGGGAGCTTATGTACCCCTAGGCAGCCCTCCCGGCATTTGTTTGGCTGGCCCGTTGACGAATTGAGTAGCCCGATATTTTTAAATACCAGTACGGCCCATGTGACGTTACGTGAATACTCGCTTGACCCCTGTATGTTACCTCTGACCTCACAGTACTCACTCACTCTACTCTCCGTACTCACCTACTGTACTCTCCGTACTCATTCACTCTACTCACTCTACTCTCTGTACTCACTCACTGTACTACCTGATGTACTCCCTGTTGTACTCACTGTACTCAGGGCCCTACTCTCAACGCCAGCAGAACACCCGGCCAACACTTACCTGGAAAGAGAAAAAACAACGTTAGATACAGTAAACACATAACTTACATAACAACACAGGTATAATATGGACAACTGTTAATAGAGAGCCTGAATGTTTACGTAATAGATGATCTCGAAAACCACTGGACCCAACAATTGATGGAAACGTGTTTTATTCATTTATATCTCGATATGTCAGATTTATCTGACCTAATATAAATGAAATGCTCCATCACTTTCTAAGGCACTAACAAACGTGTGTACCCACTTATCACTTTAGATGAATTTTCATTTTCACTCACGTTCTGTATAGACATTCGAAACTGAGATATTTTACCATCTGAATTGACCACTCGTCCGCATAATAACGTAATGTATGGCTCGGCTACATCCCTCGCTCGCTTCAGGTCGTAATGCACGGCGATGGGGCCATAACGCTGTACTATAGGGGATACGACGCTCGGTAAAGACGCTTTTTATTGCTATTTTCAGAACACTTCAAGATATTGAAAGAGTGACTAATATTTTCATGGAATTCTGTTTTCTGTCAGCTAAACAATTAAAATTACTGAAGTAATTCATTACATAAATTAAAAATAGTAATTATTATTACAATATTTTCACGTTTTTTTTAACTCATTGCTTAGCAGTATAGCTGATACAAAGCCGAATTCCGCGTAAGAGGTACTTTTGTACATAGGTATAATACACACACAGACTTAATTTGTATTGTGTTGTTTGGTGTCTAACGACGTACTTGACAACTAGCTCGTATGAAGTCGGGGGGTGATTGGAGGAAAGTGGCAAGGGACAAGTAGGGAGGACGTGGACTGTCTTTCGTCTGGCTTTTCCACCTCGACCTGTCCGGTTAGGGTGGCCCCAAGGTCCACTAAATCCCCTGGCGGGGTGTAGTCGAACTCCAAAACAAGGTCATTGAATGAGATCCAAAATGGCGATTAAGGATCCCACTGCAAAAATCGCATTATTATTTAAATAATCCTCACCAACAGTGTGAAACTACGCGTTAAGTATTTCCTTTTAAATATATATATAGAATGTGAAGACAAAATCTCATTACAGATTTTGCCTTTTTGGCCAATAATTTGTTTTGACAGATCAATTCATTTGTTTTCTGAATGATTCTCCCATTTGAGTAACATGTGATTTTTAACATTATAGAAATAGGTTAGATGACCTTACTTCGCGCGCTACTAGCGATCTAGTGGACCTTAGGGTGGCCCTATACCAGAAACATACGCTTCCGCCGGCATAGCTCTCGGTAGCACCAAGCTAGCAAATCTGCTCACCACGATGAGGTAGCAGTCCCTGGGCAGACTTAATTAATTCATTAGGAGACGACATGTTATTTCTTATGTTGGTTTTCTCTGTGGCAATGTCGGGTGTTCCGCCGTTTAGGCAGACACACACACTTCAAGGTGGTGAACACCGACACTGAGAGATGTGTTCTCATTGTCCGCAAGTTCACGTGCAGGACGTTGTGTGTTGCCCCTGCCAGAAGACAGACCCCGCAATACACGCGTCAGCCTGTAAGCCTCGTACACCTGTCACAGCAACAAGTGCACTTCTGACACGCGGTTCCCTGGCTCTGCTATTGGGGGAGTCAATTCTCTTGCCCCGGAACAACCTTACAGACAGATGCTTTCGTCATAAGCTGGATTCATGACATTGCGTTGTTCTGCGGGACGGTGCGCGACGGAGGTTTTGGGCCAATCAGGAGCGACCTAAGTGCACGCAGGTCGCTCCTGATTGGCCCAAAACCTCCGTCGCGCACCGTCCCGCATAAAAACGCAATGCCATGAATCCAGCTTATGACGAGTCTGTAGCGTGGGGCGTGGTGTAGCGTGGGGCGTGGTGTAGCCCAAACTTCAAATACCGATCGCCGATTGGTCACTCACAAGAATGCCACTCGTTTATGACGATGTTTCGGGACAAGAAGGGACTAAAATTCTCGGAGCTATCCGCGGTGGCTCATACGGCTGGAACCCCCCCCCCCCCCCCTAGGTCCCTGGGTTCGAATCCTGCGTAAGACACTGACGTCATGTAATTGTTCTTCATCTTCATACATCGGCTGGTGGTGACTTAGTGTTCCTCTCGGAGCTGTTTAATGTCCGTCGCGTTAACTTGTAAGGTCGTGACGTCACGGATTATGTGACGCATGTGACAACTACCAACCTGAATCTAGTTGCATCTCGTTCTCTTGCCTCAAGTACTATCAGCTAGACCACCACAGATAGGCTAGACTATTGGCAGGCGTTGTAAGGGTGCATTCCAAACACGTTCAGGGTCCACGCCACGCAGTGGACAATATAACATTTATTCAGGTACCGGAAAATCCCGCGGTGAATACCGTCTCTTCCGAGAATAGGACGTCGGCCGAATCGGATTCATCACACATCTCCGGGGTCGTCGAAGCTAACGTGTTAAGAGCAAAGGGTAGTATACGTCAAAAACCGCAGAAAATGGTTATTATTAAATTATAGCTCAAGATTGCAACAAGAAATCGAAAATCTAAATCAGCATTGCACTGTGCTTTGGTAAGCCCTACAGACTGAATAAAATATTATAACCATAAGCGTAGTATTTGATTATAATTCGATAATTAGTAATGAAATTAATCATTTATAAAAAAACATACTGATTATAATATAAGTCACGACTTAGAACATTCAATGTGTAGGGCTTACTAAACCACAGTGCGCTGTTAATTCAGATTTTCGATTTCGAAGCCCATTCTTGTGATATAATTTATAAATGAAAATTTTGTGCGGTTCTTGACATAGAGGTTTCCTTCCCTGTTAATCCCTACGAAGAGTTACTACGACCAGTGCGTTGTATGGGAGCCCTACGAACCTGAGACCATGTTAACACGGCATAAGCTGCACGCAGTTCCCACTTCCCTCTGGTTCTCTTGTTATTTAGTTTCACACGCACTCGTAGACAATGTAATTGCACTGCGCACGCAGACTTCAATAGAATGGACGCGAGTGCAGTAGCAGCAGCGGGAATACAATAACAGATAATACATGTCCGTGTAAACGCCCTTGTTAGGCCGCGACAATGCGTCGTTATCCTCGTTAGGTACTTTACCGCATTCCGCGCAAATAAGACTTCGTAGAAACGTAACGATTAAAGCTCTTAATACGCCACGATTGTGTAACCAACGTTATTGTTCCCTAAATCAAGATATCCTAAAAAAAAAACAGCATTGTCACTTGACCAGGAGCCACTTTGTTAGAACGGAAGACGAAAGATTTCCGCCCTTTGAAAAAGAAGAAATTGACAACCTGTTGGCATTTCAAAATCGATTTCATTATCTATTATTCGACAAAGATAGCTCCAATAGTTTCGTTTGTATCAAGCCAAGACGGACTTTATAAGGAACTTATTCAGTAGCGATCGAGCGAATCTCGACCAATGTTGTTGCAGCAAACACGTGCGCGCGCAGTTCTCTGCCTATGTGGGTTGTACGGCCTAGGCCTAGTGTAGTGAGATGGACACGATTGTCTAGGAAAACTGGTACCGATCTTACGGCCAGGCCTAATTTATGCTTTCCAAATAAGAAAAATGTAACGTTTCGACGCATATTTACTTACGCAGAGCAATAATTTCAATCCATGTTCTAAATCACTGCACTACTTAAAGCTGGTCCACACAGATTTTTAAGACATAATGCATAAGGTTTTAAGACGTTGTTTTAAAAACAACACTAAAACTTTGTGTGAACGCCAGTACGTGTTTCCTATGATCCAACTTTACGACTACGCGTTAAACCTTAAATCGTATATGTCTTAAAAATCTGTGTGGACCAGCCTTCAGAAAAAAATCAATCAAACATGACGTAGTTTTTTATATAACGAAAAAGATCGCATCGTATGTCAATCGCTACTGAATACATTGTTATATACTACCGTGTGCTAGAATGTGCGCGCGCACCACGCTGCCAATTATCTCGTTGTTATCATATTCAGATAGTAATTAACACCTCGCTGATGCACAATGGGAAATTACATACTACAACTTACAACTATTTATTCACACAATAAAACTAGTGTAGATTACATCCACGATTATAATCGGATTACGATGTGAATACACCGCCATGATTGGATAACCTGTTTGGATCGTTTCTCACCATTGATTCATCTTCTCTTGTATGCGGTGTCGTTGTCAGACGATGGACGCGAGTCCGTTGGAAGATGGTAAATGCAGCATTTCCATTGGTCTATTTCTTGTCTTAGGAATAAGTAAACGGTGACTTTGGAGCCGTCCTAGCAACGAAGCACTCAACAAATTCAAAGTTGTTCAGAATCGGCCTTGTTGATTCTGGCATTTGTCCGCGGGTGCTCGAACTGTCCAATCACTGATTCGTGTGTTTCGTATTTGAAATATCGGTCTTTGATTGGTTATCGCTCACTCGTCGATGGTGTTCGAAGCCTACAGGGTTGATTTAGTCGCTTTAAATTAAAGTCCCCCACTGCAAATCAGTTTAGTTACTGAGTGGGTAGACTCTAAATGTGAATTAATTTATTTTATTTATTTATTTAAAGGTTTCCGGGTGCATCCCAGGGCAGCCAATGAAATGTCATATCTAAATTAACACGCACGTGTGAAACCAGTCACTTAGCTGTGACAATAGGCTACATGGATCCAGTGGCCTAACGTAAACATAGTCTCATGCCGACCTCGGATACTTTATCTACCGCCCCCTTTCATGCGCGCTGATTTGACGTAAGTCAACAGATTCCCGGCGTTCGTTCACGCATTCGTAACCTAAAGCCATGCGGACTTTATTAGTAAATAAAATAAAATAAATAAAAATAAATTCACATTTAGAGTCTACCCACTCAGTAACTAAACTGATTCGCAGGTATCCAATATAATAATAAGTAGTATATAATAATAATAATAGCATATTATAATAATATATATGAAATAATAAAACAAATAAAAATAATAAATATAAAAAATATATAAAATAAAAAATAATTAATAATAATAAATAAAATAATTGATAAAATAATAAATAATAATATAAAATTATAAAATTATAATAATAATAAGTAGTAAATCATTAATGGCGGACCTGTTTCAATTAGATGGTAGGAACTAGAGAAGTGGAATATCAAGTTGCAAGTGGGACTGGGCTATTTCGTACAAGCATGATATAGGCTACTACGTACGTTAATCTTTAAGATGCAGCTACCGGGCCGGTATCATGAACTTTGGATAAATATTTAGAAGGCTACTAACTTGTTATCACCATGGAAACAACCTATGGGAAGGGCCTGGATGCCATGGATAAAACAAGTTAGTAGCTTACTAAATATATATCCGAAGTTCATAATAGCGGTCCCAAGTAGGAAGAAATTGTTCATTTATTTAGTCGCACATACATCAGAGAAACAGTTCCGCGGTGGATAGAAAGCAAACACCTCCATCAAATAGCATGACTGCACAGAACGTGGATGAATGAAGAGTGCTAATAACGCGTAGTTAGCGCGGGCAGAGTAACAGGAAATAGTCGCACGCGGGGGTATTATGCTATGGTCTCGCTCTGCGCTGGGACACAGTCGTAACCACTTGAGTGCCGAGTCACGTGACAAGAAGACGTTCTAAAGTTGGCCCAACGTAAGTGTTCTCATGCTTAGACGACACAGCCGAGTCCAATGGTACTAGGTCCAGTCTTACAATGTCCCAATAACTACTTAATCGTCGAATAGCTTGTTTTCTCCATAGCAACCACCAATCAAAACCCTTGAAATTCGCCAAATAGCTTAATTGCTACAAATAACTTTCTTATTAGGAGATTGTAAGACCGGCTACTTCTCTAGTTCCTATACCATCAAGATAAAACAGGTCCGAAAGGGATGAAAAACGACCTTCCGTTGGTAACCTGGAACAGTGGGCGTGGCCAATTGGGCTTGTCACTCTACTCAGCGGAAGACTACATTTTCGAATCTGTGAAAGAACGCTACAGGAATCTGTCGATTTTCGTTAAATTAGCACACCCATGAAAGAAAGGGGCAGTAGATAAGGATTTGAGATCGGTATATGCGAATATTTACGCTGGGGCTACTACAAATAACCCCACTCTTCGTCAAAAGTCAGACACGTCCCTCGTATCCTTCGCAAGCAACTAATGTCGATAGGATCCACTCTTGCAGGGTGTTTTGTACACGGAATACCCGGGTGCAAATGGTTGCCGGAACAGAGCCCGCGCCCGCCCAGGCAGCCGAGTCTCGTGCGCTACCGCCGAGCCAGAAGGAAAGTGAAACACGCCCGACTCCCAAGGAGATAAGATGACCCACTTGCCGGACAATTAGGCAAAACAAAACAGAGAGATAGAGAGAGATAATTCGAACAATATTTAAAACATACACTCTGTCTGGTATATTTTCACACGAAAAGTGGTTTCCTTTCGCCGCAGGTCATGCATCGACCACACTCAAAGCGTTTTACAACCGAACAGTTAGTTCTTACTAAATACCGACTTCGAATGCATTCGTTTCATGGGATATTAAATACTCGGTACGTTAGGGAATATAGAGTGTATGTTTTACATAGCCCCAACGTATAGTCATACCGATCTCAATTCCTTATCTTCTACTCCTTTCATGGTGGTCAGGTTTGCGTGCTTTGGTAATCCCGAGAGCTATGCAGAAGCGTGTGCTTCTGGTAGGGCCACCCTAGCCGGACAGGTCGAGGTGGAGAAACCAGACGAAAGGCAGTCCACGTCCTCTCCTTGACGTCCTACTTGTCCGGCCCTTTCCTCCAATCACCCCCCGACGTCATATGACCTAGTTGTCGAGTACGTCGTTAAAGGATCAGCTAAGACAACCACGCCCCAGACGGCCGTGGTTCGTTGTCGTCAGTTAGGCAGACGGGCACTCACTCACTACACAGTCAACGCGAAGTTTGCCACGGTCGTGACAAGTTCCGTTTCACATGAAAACTTGCAAATGTAATAGATTCGTATAGATCTCGTGCGACTCCGACCTTGAACCTACGCGGCCATTTTGTTTCTCTCTGTCTCTCTCTCTCTCTCTCTCTCTCTGCGGGGGAGTCACGCCAGCCAGCCAGTCACGTCCACACGCTATCCAGCCTCATACCACGCACTCTGTTTCAACGAAACTCAACAGATTTTTGGCGTTCTTCCACACATTCGTCAAGGGGGTCTTCTGCTTAGTAGAGTAGTGTACAAGCCTCATTAGTTACGGGTCCGCTGTATTTCAGGTTTACCGGTATCCAAACGGTCGTAATCATCCTTTCTGGACCTGTTTCAAGTACGGATGATAGGAACAAACTGAAGTCGATACTGTATTCGGCACTAAATGTTGCAGATATGATCTCTGGTGGCGAAATCGTGAAGTAATAGCTAGAGGGCAACAGAGCCGCTGGATGTCATTTGTCAGTGTCATTTGTCAGTGTTTATATGAGAATGGCAACGATTCCAAAGAAACATACGCGATATTGTTGCGTCAGTGAATATCCAGCTTTGCTGGATATTCGCTGGTTGCGTTTTGTATCCAAGATGCCTTTGATATTATGGGGATTTTGAATCAGGGGACACACCAAGTATCCGAAGGTCCGAAGTTCATGTTCTGATCATAATGTTAATTAACCACATGCAATTAAAAGGCCACCGATTAACACTGCATCTCTTTCATTGAGGTTCCTTTGGGCTCTATTTGCTTTCAAATATATATATGTATATTTCAGAATAAAGTTAAAAACTTACTTTGCGCAATAACATGTTTAGGCGGATCCATGATCTCCTGTCAGTTTGTTACCCTCTAACTGTCAGCCATGTTGCGCAGCAGTGGTGCTATCTCTTGACACATTTAGTGTCGAATTGGACTAGGATCTCGTCAGCATGAGACTACAGTGAGACTACAGTGACGATGGGACAAGTTTATCGGTGAGGTTTCACCGACCTGTGTCCAAATAGTCACACTATATATAGTCACCGCTATCTCAAACACCCCGCGCAGATAACACACGGCCAACCAGGTATAGCTAATTAGCTTTACAAGCAGCGCTCTAGTCGTCGTCGTCGTCGTCGTCGTCGTCGTCGTCGTCGTCGTCGTCGTGGTGGTTGTTGTTGTTGTTGTTGTTGTTGTTGTTGTTGTTGTTGTTGTTGTTGTTGTTGTTGTTGTTGTTGTTGAACTATACGTGGTGTGGATCGCACTCACGTCCTCCATTACCCTCGCGCGGCCGCAGACAGCAACCAAGCCCACTCGCTCCTTCTCCGTGGGGGCAACATTTCGCCCGGGTTGTGACGTCACGTGGCCCACTCCTGGCGAACACACACTTGAGTTCGGCGTCCACCCATCCACTCAGTCACGTGGCCCACTCCTGGCGCACACACACTTGTGTTCAGCGCCGTCCACCCATCCACTCAGTCACGTGGCCCACTCCTGGCGCACACACACTTGTGTTCAGCGCCGTCCACCCATCCACTCAGTCACGTGGCCCACTCCTGGCGCACACACTTGTGTTCGGCGTCCACCCATCCACTCAGTCACGTGGCCCACTCCTGGCGCACACACACCTTGTGTTCAGCGCCGTCCACCCATCCACTCAGTCACGTGGCCCACTCCTGGCGCACACACTTGTGTTCGGCGTCCACCCATCCACTCAGTCACGTGGCCCACTCCTGGCGCACACACTTGTGTTCGGCGTCCACCCATCCACTCAGTCACGTGGCCCACTCCTGGCGCACACACACACTTGTGTTCGGCGTCCACCCATCCACTCAGTCACGTGGCCCACTCCTGGCGCACACACACCTTGTGTTCGGCGTCCACCCATCCACTCAGTCACGTGGCCCACTCCTGGCGCACACACTTGTGTTCGGCGTCCACCCATCCACTCAGTCACGTGGCCCACTCCTGGCGCACACACACACTTGTGTTCGGCGTCCACCCATCCACTCAGTCACGTGGCCCACTCCTGGCGCACACACACTTGTGTTGAGCGTCCACCCATCCACTCAGTCACGTGGCCCACTCCTGGCGCGCACACACTCGTGTTTAGCGTCCACCCATCCACTCAGTCACGTGGCCCACTCTTGGCGCACACACACTTGTGTTGAGCGTCCACCCATCCACTCAGTCACGTGGCCCACTCCTGGCGCACACACACTTGTGTTGAGCTTCCACCCATCCACTCAGTCACGTGGCCCACTCTTGGCGCACACACACTTGTGTTCAGCGTCCACCCATCCACTCAGTCACGTGGCCCACTCCTGGCGCACACACACTTGTGTTCAGCGTCCACCCATCCACTCAGTCACGTGGCCCACTCCTGGCGCACACACACTTGTGTTCAGCGTCCACCCATCCACTCAGTCACGTGGCCCACTCCTGGCGCACACACACTTGTGTTGAGCTTCCACCCATCCACTCAGTCACGTGGCCCACTCTTGGCGCACACACACTTGTGTTGAGCTTCCACCCATCCACTCAGTCACGTGGCCCACTCTTGGCGCACACACACTTGTGTTGAGCGTCCACCCATCCTCTCAGTCACGTGGCCCACTCCTGGCGCACACACACTTGTGTTGAGCTTCCACCCATCCACTCAGTCACGTGGCCCACTCTTGGCGCACACACACTTGTGTTGAGCTTCCACCCATCCACTCAGTCACGTGGCCCACTCTTGGCGCACACACACTTGTGTTGAGCGTCCACCCATCCACTCAGTCACGTGGCCCACTCCTGGCGCACACACACTCGTGTTGAGCTTCCACCCATCCACTCTGTCACGTGGCCCACTCCTGGCGCACACACACTTGTGTTGAGCTTCCACCCATCCACTCAGTCACGTGGCCCACTCCTGGCGCACACACACTTGTGTTGAGCTTCCACCCATCCACTCATGCAGTCACGTGGCCCACTCTTGGCGCACACACACTTGTATTGAGCGTCCACCCATCCACTCAGTTACGTGGCCCACTCTTGGCGCACACACACTCGTGTTGAGCTTCCACCCATCCACTCAGTCACGTGGCCCACTCCTGGCGCACACACACTTGTGTTCAGCGTCCACCCATACACTCAGTCACGTGGCCCACTCCTGGCGCACACACACTTGTGTTCAGCGTCCACCCATCCACTCAGTTACGTGGCCCACTCTTGGCGCACACACACTTGTGTTGAGCTTCCACCCATCCACTCAGTCACGTGGCCCACTCCTGGCGCACACACACTTGTGTTCAGCGTCCACCCATACACTCAGTCACGTGGCCCACTCCTGGCGCACACACACTTGTGTTCAGCGTCCACCCATCCACTCAGTTACGTGGCCCACTCCTGGCGCACACACACTTGTGTTCGGCGTCCACCCATCCACTCAGTCACGTGGCCCACTCCTGGCGCACACACACTTGTGTTCAGCGTCCACCCATCCACTCAGTTACGAGGCCCACTCCTGGCGCACACACACTTGTGTTCGGCGTCCACCCATCCACTCAGTCACGTGGCCCACTCCTGGCGCACACACACTTGTGTTCGGCGTCCACCCATCCACTCAGTCACGTGGCCCACTCCTGGCGCACACACACTTGTGTTCAGGGCCGTCCACTCATCCACTCAGTTACGTGGCCCACTCCTGGCGCACACACACTTGTGTTCGGCGTCCACCCATCCACTCAGTCACGTGGCCCACTCCTGGCGCACACACACTCGTGTTCGGCGTCCACCCATCCACTCAGTCACGTGGCCCACTCCTGGCGCACACACACTCGTGTTCGGCGTCCACCCATCCACTCAGTCACGTGGCCCACTCCTGGCGCACACACACTTGTGTTCAGCGCGTCCACCCATCCACTCAGTTACGTGGCGCACTCCTGGCGCGCACACACACTTGTGTTCGGCGTCCACCCATCCACTCAGTCACGTGGCCAACTCCTGGCGAACACACACACTCGTGTTCGGCGTCCACCCATCCACTCAGTCACGTGGCCCACTCCTGGCGCGCACACACACTTGTGTTCGGCGTCCACCCATCCACTCAGTCACGTGGCCAACTCCTGGCGAACACACACACTCGTGTTCGGCGTCCACCCATGCACTCAGTCACGTGGCCCACTCCTGGCGCGCACACACACTTGTGTTCGGCGTCCACCCATCCACTCAGTCACGTGGCCAACTCCTGGCGAACACACACACTTGTGTTCGGCGTCCACCCATCCACTCAGTTACGTGGCCAACTCCTGGCGAACACACACACTTGTGTTCGGCGTCCACCCATCCACTCAGTCACGTGGCCCACTCCTGGCGCACACACACTTGTGTTCGGCGTCCACCCATCCACTCAGTCACGTGGCCCACTCCTGGCGCACACACACCTTGTGTTTAGCGTCCACCCATCCACTCAGTTACGTGGCCCACTCCTGGCGCACACACACTTGTGTTCAGCGTCAACCCATTCACTCAGTTACGTGGCCCACTCCTGGCGCACACACACTTGTGTTCGGCGTCAACCCATCCACTCAGTCACGTGGCCCACTCCTGGCGCACACACACTCGTGTTCGGCGTCCACCCATCCACTCAGTCACGTGGCCCACTCCTGGCGCACACACACTCGTGTTCGGCGTCCACCCATCCACTCAGTCACGTGGCCCACTCCTGGCGCACACACACTCGTGTTGAGCTTCCACCCATCCACTCAGTCACGTGGCCCACTCCTGGCGCACACACACTTGTGTTCAGCGTCAACCCATTCACTCAGTTACGTGGCCCACTCCTGGCGCACACACACTCGTGTTCGGCGTCCACCCATCCACTCAGTCACGTGGCCCACTCCTGGCGCACACACACTTGTGTTCGGCGTCCACCCATCCACTCAGTTACGTGGCCCACTCCTGGCGCACACACACTTGTGTTCGGCGTCCACCCATCCACTCAGTCACGTGGCCCACTCCTGGCGCACACACACTTGTGTTCGGCGTCCACCCATCCACTCAGTCACGTGGCCCACTCCTGGCGCACACACACTTGTGTTCGGCGTCCACCCATCCACTCAGTCACGTGGCCCACTCCTGGCGCACACACACTTGTGTTCGGCGTCCACCCATCCACTCGGTCACGTGGCCCACTCCTGGCGCACACACACTTGTGTTCGGCGTCCACTCATCCACTCAGTCACGTGGCCCACACCTGGCGCACACACACACTTGTGTTCGGCGTCCACCCATCCACTCGGTCACGTGGCCCACTCCTGGCGCACACACACTTGTGTTCGGACTCCACTCATCCACTCAGTCACGTGGCCCACACCTGGCGCACACACACACTTGTGTTCGGCGTCCACCCATCCACTCGGTCACGTGGCCCACTCCTGGCGCACACACACTTGTGTTCGGCGTCCACTCATCCACTCAGTCACGTGGCCCACACCTGGCGCACACACACACTTGTGTTCGGCGTCCACCCATCCACTCAATTATACAACCGATTTGACACCGACAGAGGTGGCTCAGCGGTAAGACGCGAGACTCTCATTCGGGAGGTCGCCGGTACGATTTCGACCACCGGCAGTCCTGTCTGAAGATTTTTACCGAGGGTTTCCTCAGTCGCAAAGGCGAATGCTGGGATTGAGTCCTACTAATAGCCCTCGGACATTCCTTCCCAGCTATCCAAACACCTTAATAACCTAGTTAATCACCTGAAGAGGGGCACATCAGGTAAAACTGGTGTACACCCTATAACGGGTATTCCTACGAAAAATTATTATTAACAGATTTGACTATTCGATTCTAGTTGTTTTAAGTCTCCGTTACTGCAACTGAATCGTGCTAATCGACTGGTTGGCGTTCCCACTGATAGCTAGGCCGTGCCCAAACCAGGAATCAAACCTGAACTGGGAGGCAGGAACAAACCAATAGGACTGCAGCCGCACAAAAAAACTTTGGAGAATTCGTAATTATAAATAATTGCCCTCAATGTTAGTTTCAGTGCAATAATTGATTTAATAATAATCAGTCTGTACATACATAGTACTTTCTATTTCCATAATTCCACCTCAAGCGATCATAATAATCAACAACTTGTTCAGGCCACACAAAAACATGTGGCATAATGTTTAACAGTTTCTAAAACCGTAAACAACATTTAAAAAAAAGACATGAACATTGATAGCATATTTAAATACGCAATTGGTCACTCACATTCTGTTGGCAAGAAAATAAACTATTATAAGGAGTAAGCTGTCAATTGGCCATTTCTGTTTTATTGTAAAATGACGCAGATAAGGAGGTTGCTTAGCAGCGGTATCTATCAGTTATAGCTTGATTCATCATTAAATAAAGACCATAAATTTCGCGAGGTTTTATGACAGATTGGCAAAGGAGTCGCCTAGTTAATATTCATGGAGCTGCATCGTACGTAACTCACAACTGAGACCGCGCAATTCCCAAGCAACACGTCTCCATCCTCATACACAACCTATATCTGCTTACAAGTCGTACTTTCTAACAAGTTATCCGTACAGGCGAGCTAACGTGCGGGGTTATACAATAACGCTCGGTGCGACGCTGGCTCGGCGTCAGAACGCAACGGTCATGAAACAGTCATGAAACAGTCATGAAACAGTCATGAAACAGTCATGCAAACGAGCAACTCAGGGTTGAGAAACCATGGCAACATAGCAACCAGAGCCAAATGTGTGATTTGCAGACATTAAATAAGTAAATAAATAAATAAATAAATAAATAAATAAATAAATAAATAAATAAATAAATAAATAAATAAATAAATAAATAAATAAATAAATAAATAAATAAATAAATAAAGCACTAAGTAAATAAATAAATAAATGAATGAATAAATAAATTAATATATAAATAAATAAATAAATAAATAATAAAATAAATAAATAAATAAATAAATAAATGAATAAATGAATAAATAAATAAATAAATAAATAAATAAATAAATAAATAAATAAATAAATAAATAAATAAATAAATAAATAAATAAATAAATAAATAAATAAATAAATAAATAAATAAATAAATAAACAAATAGATAAATAAATTCGTAGTACTCATCTCTTTTCTATAATATTAATTTGATCAAGCTCATATTTTGTGTCCATATTCACAATGATACTGTGATTATACACACAAAGAAATTTTGTTCAAATACGAGCTAGTTCGGACACAAACCGTTTCCTAAACAGAGACTAAAAATTAATAAAAATGAAAAACTTTACGGAAATCGGAGATTTGCTCACAACAAACCTGGCGCCTGCTAGAAGACAGAAGACACCGTAATCTTTGGACGCAATGTTTAGACAAGGTTACCAATCTAACATTCCGAGATTATCAATTCGGAGATTAAAAAAAAAAAACGTTGGATGAATTCGTACCTTATCGGCTTTAATGACGATACAAGTCACTTGTACAACGTAAGTACGTACTTATGTTCGACTTAAAACATACTTAAGAATTAACTGCGCTTAAGTGCATGATTTGATCTGTAACCATGTAAAAGAGAGTACCGGTATTTAGAAACTGGACTAAAGGACTAAGTACGAACATTAAGGGCGATATGCACAGACAACTGTCAAGTTAAGTACAGGATTTGTTGCTACGGAATTGTTTTATTACATGTTATTTTCCATAAGAACAAACTCCATAGCAACCATAAACAAATCGACTCTGCATTCCGCCCTTAGTTTCAAAGAAGAAGAAGAAAACCACGGCTTACGATTTCCAAGACTCGAATATGATGCAAGCAAGGAGCGCGCGCGGCTGACGTAGGTGAGTGTAATTGATAAGCCATTCAATAAAAAGGCAATACTATTAAGTAGAGTGTTACGTAACTACCTTCTACGAAGCCGCAACTCGAGTCGTATAGTTATTACTCGTATGATGACGAGCACATGGAGGCATTACTGAAACCGGGCGCGTTCTAATATTCATCTCATAAGTAATCTCGACCAACCTACCATGACGTCAGGATGGTCAGAAAACACAGATCAGGAGGGACATAAAGGACCCATCATGTGATTTTCTTAAAGCGAATTGGAATTAAATTAAATTAAATAAATTTGTATTTATAGATGGTCTACCCACCCACACGGTTGGAAGAAATTATTTTTAGTGGGGGACATATAAATACAATTTATTATAATCACTTAGATCCCAGTATTATGAACTTCGGATAAATATTTAGTAAGCTAAAAAACTTGTTTACTCCATGGCAACCATGATTAGCATTGGTTGTTGCCATGGTGAAAACATTTATCCGCAGTTCGTAATATCGACCTCCGTATCTGCGCCATTGATCACTTAACAACAGAACAACAATAAACAATCGACAGCCAAACTCCTCCTTGTAACAGTTGATTTTCTTGACACAGAAAGCAACTATAATAATACCGTCTATTTCGAGTGGCCAATATAACTGATAATGCCACATTGCTGGGTCTGTGATGTAGACCTATACATACACAATGATCGATGACAACTGTATCCTGTCACGGCCGCCACGACGCGTACATACGCCCCCTTAATCCTTGACACTGCAGCAGAGTAATTCTATAGCAGAGCCAGTTATCACTATAGTGTAATTTACATAACTCAATTTCAATGATAGGCTAGTCACATTGGTAAATTGGTATTAAAAACTTTCTTTATAGATGTTATTTTTTAGCTATTCTGCTAGATGTTTCTTTAGAGCTGCTATTTCTAGCTATTCTGCTAGATGTTTCTTTAGAGCTGTAACGACTGCTATACCTTATCGTGGTGGGCAAGTTTGCGTGCTTTGGTGATCCCGAGAGCTATGCCGGCGGAAGCGTATGCTTCTAGTAGGGCCACCCTAGCCGGACAGCTCGAGGTGGAGAAGCCAGACAAAAGGCAGTCCACGTTCTCCCCTTTACATTCTACTTGTTCATTTCCCTCAATCACCCCACACGTCATATTATGACCTAGTTGTCGAGTACGTCGTTAATCACTATATAGTAAATAATTAGAGCTGTAGTTTAATGACACCAGTTACAATCCTGACCTTGACCTAAAGTGGTTAATTGGTCTTATGTGTCTAATGCTAAATGCCCAGGGTTCGATTCTCGGTTCAGACTGGGGTCTTACAACATGTAAACGGTCACTCTGAAGCCATCGTAGTAACGAGGCCCACAATAAACTGTATTATGTCCTCACAATGAAAATCACTATATCTGAACGACGGTCGAAAGTAAATATCTCACGTTTGCGATTGTTTTGTTTGCGCAACGATCAAGGTTTTGGACACAATGCGCGTGGCGGCCATACCATGTGCCAAACAACACGTTTGTTTGTACTTTCAATGGGCATGTTCTCTATTGCAAT
The DNA here is from genome assembly GCA_945910005.1 of Isoperla grammatica. Lineage (NCBI taxonomy): Eukaryota > Metazoa > Arthropoda > Insecta > Plecoptera > Perlodidae > Isoperla > Isoperla grammatica. The sequence goes on along the minus strand of OX246749.1, from coordinate 40,533 downwards.
GATTCAGATGATCGCGTTTCGTTGAAGTAGAACTGTTCACCAACACAAGTTTGCTACTAAATACTAATACTACTACCAGTCAAGATATAAAATGCTCTGTTGTTGCGGCCACTCTCTTGCGGTCTACACAATACAACACAATCATGTTCGAAACTTTATTTATGTGGCGATGTGGGGCTGTGTGTAAACACACACACACACACACACACATTTCAGCTTGTTTTTGTAACAATGTCTTCCTTCCTTCGATCAAGACCCGTCTCGGCCCGGGGTAGAATAGGCCCAGAGTGACTCTGCTAGTCGTAAGAGGCGACGAATAGAGACCCTGTCCCTTCCCTTCCACTGTCCCACTGAACATTTCTCCTTCCACTTGGCCCTGCCCTCCCTTGCTGGACTCTTGTATGACGACCCACGCGACGTACAATGGATCTGATTCGGATGTGGCTTTATTTTTCATCATCATCTTTCTCATCTTCATTATCACCACCTCATCGTCTCGATTAGCCGTTGTTGCACAAATATGAGACGTTAAGCTCCATTAATCAATCATCAATCCTTCGATCAATCCTCGTGATGTCACGACAACAGACCACGTGGCTGCGTCAAGTGTGCCACAACACAACAGAAGTAGGTACCTACCATATACCGCATTCGGCGAGATATTTGCGCGCGCGCCTTCTCGTAACGCACGAGATCGGTCGGCAGTAATTATCTCACAGCCTGATTAACCCGGTTAGAAATCGTTAATTAATCGACTCGCCTCGATCTATGCATAGCAACGTGTTGAGAGGCTCATTAGAGTAACCACGTTTGATTCCCGCCGAGAATATCGCATGAAATGTTCACGTTTTCAATAATTATACTCGAGTATGATACTCGAAATCGAAAAATAGAGGACACAACGTTCTGTAGAGTTGATAAGCCGCACACACTCAATGTTAAATATATCAAACATAATCATCAGTAGACTCGTTACTTTCATTATTTATACTATAATTAGTCACAAACATATCAACATACATTTAGAATATTAGGCCCGGTATTACGAATTTCGGATACATATTTAGAAGGCTACTAAATAAATGTTTTCACAATAGCAACAACCCATGGCAAGCATGGTTGTCATGGTGAAAACAAGTTAGTGGCTTACTAAATATTTATCCGAAGTTCATAATACCGGGCATTAGATACATTTAATATTCAGTATGTAAGGCTTATCAAACCCCAGTGCGCAATGTCCTCTGATCTTCGATTTCGAGTAGCAATCTTGAGATATGGAAATAATAAAATGTTTTGTGGTTTTTCTATCGAGACAACTCCTTATTCACCTACTTTGCGGAACATCCGATTTCGGTCTGGGCTTTATCCCGATTTACCCGACTTGGGCTTTAAAATGGGTTCAAGTTATCCCAAAAGAAAATCAAAATGTAGTATCCTATAGATAATTGTATGCTTTTTCTTATGAATGGTTTTTTATTCTAATAAATGTTTTTTGTTTTGCAGATGTTCTTAGTTAAGTGTGAAAGGTGTCCAGCAACATCACATTACAAAAGGTAATTAAGAACATCTGAAACAAGGAAAATATTGATTGGAACAGAGAAACATTCATAAGAAAGAGCGTTAAATTCTCTACGGGAGGACATGTTTTTATTTTATTTTGAACAATTTATACACATTTTACAGCAATTTAATCGGGCGTTCCGCAGGCTGGATGAACATACACAGAAACAAGCTGCAGGGTTATATTCAAAACTATTTCAAATGCCAGTGTAAAGAAACAAAATAACAACCCGTGTAGATGAAACACGCGTGCACTCTGCACACGTCTCAACGACACCGGATATACACAACCATTTTGACACGTTCATTCTCGTTGAGCGATATAGTTACCATCGACTTGCATTACATTACATTACAAACTGCTGGAAGAAACTAACTAACTTTCCAGATAAATGGGGTAATGTCCAGCATTAGTGAAATAGCTTCACATAACACCTCATAACGTATTCATGGAAACGTACGTGTATAGGCTACCTCAAGTATCCTCATGCTTACGAGTTACGACATAGCCCAGTCCAATGTTACCAACTTACTTTTATACTTGTCTAGCTCCTACATCTATAATTGAAAAAGGTTCATTAGGGATAATTTACAAACTTTCGTTTGTTACCAGGAACGGTGGGCGTGGCTAATTAGGCTTGCGCACTCTACTCAGTTTACGAATGCGTGAAAGAACGCTAGGAATCTGTTGTGTTTTCGTTGAATTAGCGCCCACGAAAGGGGAAATATATAAGGATCTGAGCTGAGGTCAGTATGGGACTATACTTATGTTGGGCTAAACTTAGGGTGTGTTCCAACTTGATTTTCGCCTGCTAACCACCAACCACTAACCACTATCTGCTACACACTAAATGCTAACAGCTTTGGGCACGCCACCTAGTATGCTAATACAAAGTTTATTGTTATTAATCATCTAATGTAAATAAATATGATAATAATACTTCCACTCACTGATTGGGTATTTTCCTAACCTAAACGTATCAGCTGTGATGGCTGGTATCAACCATCTTGGTTTAGTGGGTTAGTTGGTGTCGTAGTGTACACTTTTGGCCACTACCCACTAACCACTAGCCAAAAAGGGAGCATTGGTCGTCTGCTTGTGACGTCACTTCCTTTCGATTAGTATAACTAAGCTTAGTCCACTATACGAAAAACGTCAAGTTGGAACACACCCTTAGTACACCTCTCAACGTGGACACGGATTGAATGAGCTTCACTACGTAGTAACGTGTGTAAGATAGATGCATTTTGAACCAAATAGTTGCGCATGCGCAGAGCACGATTATTCCACTTGACTCTCGCACAGCAGCCAAGCCCGACGATGTCTAAACCTATCGCACGCATCAATGGACATCGATAACACTTTCTCAATCTCGTAGTCGTCCATCTCTCAGATTCGGTGTATTGGAAGTGGGAACCACGCACTTAACTATAACTACATTATTTACAATCAATTCGTTACTTGACTTGAAACGAGGGTTTTTTAAAATAATTTTTTCCCTCGTTCTTTTACTCTCTGCTATATCACCACAATTACGTCATGAAATAATGCTAAGTTGAAAGCAAAGAGATCTATCTGTTTCTCAGGAATTTCTGTAAACAAAATCTTGTACTTTGTGTTTCTTGCATTTTCCTAATAAAACTGATTTATGGACAAGACTTGAAGATCACGAGTAACAACTTACAAATATTTCATTGTTGGCTGAACGCTTGTACATATTATGTGTTGCCGAAAATTCAACTTTCGTAATTACAAATTATAATTTCTATACAGTCTATGTACCAGTCTAAACCAGTACTCGATTAAAGTGACGACTGTCTATTGAAAGGCCTAGTATTATGAAGTATTTAGTAAGCTACTAACTTATTTTCACCATGGCAATCTACTAGTTTCTCATTGATTGTTGCCATGGTGAAAACAAGTTAGTAGCCTTTATGCTAGACCTTTTTTAGGTTACAAAAAAATAATCCCTTATTAAAACACAATACAATTGAAAATGTCCCTATCCAACCCACTCAACCACGTAAACGGGAAGAACTTTTTCCTGTATCTCGTTTCTTTCATCTCTAGAGCAACTGTTTTCATATCTACATAAATCTATTAGTAGAATACATTTCCTGGATTATCTGCGTCACTCAAACCAAGTTTGCATCTACCATCTCTCCCTTTCACTTGCCCTTCAATCACAATAGTCTTCAGCATTCATTCGTGTCTCAAAATGTATCCACGTCACGACATCCCGTTTCATTCAACCTGACCACAGACAGATTCATTTTTAGCAACATACGCGGGGGGGGGGGGGGGGGGGGGGTGAGTAGCTTACTAAATACTTCATAATACTGGGCCTTATAAAGGGATAGTTCATCATCATCATTTTATTATCAGCGTTTGAGATTACATTACATACAATAAAATAATTATATTCGTAATATCAGCTTTGTCAATAAAAATAAGTCACAACAATAAAATTATACATGTGTTGCAGAGATATGATTTACAATGGGGAATGATTATTCATACTTACAATAGACAGCTTTAATTATTGTCTGCAATAAATTAACGATCATTTAAAAATACAATAATGTACTGGCCACCCATGCCAGTAAACGTGTCTCACTGACACTTGCTTATAATACAATCAAACCGAACACTATTTATCTTTTTATCTTCAAAAGAAACCTGCTGATAATGATTAATGAATGACTACTCAAAATAGAATCAATAGATTCTGGTGACAAAAAAAACTAACTATTATGAGGCGGAGTTTAGCTGTCAATTGTTCATTGTTGTTTTGTTGTTATATCATCGATGGCGCCGCAAGGATGTTTCTTTGTTAGCCCCGAGTTTTTGCAATACTGCTCTAAAAACGTAGTCTATACGACAAAAGAAAATCGTTTTAAGTGCGGCGCTATTGTGGGGAGTGGGAAGTGCAGGGGTTAATTTGAGTCGGAACGCACCGGAACACAGTTCCGATTCCTTTTCCGAAACCAGAACGCGCGTTCCGGTATTATTTCGTAACGTAGGTTACTCCTTAAAACCTCGTGAATTAATTCGTATCTCTGAAAATTTCACAAATATATTTTTTTATTTGTTGGTATGAATGCAAGTTATTCAAGTTTATGAATTACCCTACCCCTAGGTAGCCAGACCCAAATACATAGGCAATAATCTTTTGATTGACCACTGACACTAAACAGATAACTAATTAATCATTACATATTATCTGTGTTCACAATGTATAAATGTGGGCGGGGTTGGTGCCAAATTATATTTGACAAACAAAAATGCGTTCCGGTTCCTTTTCAATAACAAATTGAGCCCTGGGGAAGGGGGAGGCTCCCCCCCCCTACCCCATTGCATCGAGCATGGATCCGGTTTTCTGACTACATCTTTGTCGTGATAGAGAAAATAATAATGCTAAAAATGATCTCTGCTTGTATTCCGTACCTGGTAGGCAGCCGTGTTCTCCCTGTCCTTGGTCCCCGTAGCGAAACACACGTGGTTCCTATTGGCACTCATTATTATTATTATTATTATGACACTGAAACACTCACTCGAACGGCGCTGACACTGGCACAAACAAACAAACGAATCACTCCCAAACAAACAAACAGACAGACAAAAACCGGCGTTTGTGTCGCTGCGTAAACAGACGATTTATACACGAGGTATAAAACCGTTACGCGGTATGACAAACAAACAAAACGGAACTAATTACAACAAAACGACCACGCAAACAGAATTTTTACAGTACATAAAAACGATATTGCGATATGAGGATGTGTGTATGTGTGTGTACGGTTTTCAGAAGATCTTGTTTGTTTTACGAAGACTTTTACGTTTTGATAGTGTTCGTTCAATTATCACATGTTTTGGCGTGGGTATAATAATAATAATATAAAACGATATGGCTAATTGGCATTGCACTCACACGCGTGCGAGTACTAATTAAGACACACGCACAGAAAAAAAAAACGTTCTAATTAATTAAACAAAACGTGTTTCTATATACAAACAAACAACACAAAACCGATGTATCGGTCGGCTATGCCACGACGCGCAGACGCGTGCGTTGCGGTGACAACATGGTGTTGGCTGCGCGGTGTTTGATGCTCTACTGACAGCGCTGCGGCTTTCACCTGCGGTCGGGCACACCTGGCCGGGCGGTACCAACCTAGGCACGAGACAATCCGCTAGCGGGCGCGCGGCGACCTTGCCGTGACGTCACGACGTAAACAAACACGCCCCCCTATAGCGCAACGCTCTGCTCGTTATCGTTAGCATTGCTGATCATGTTGTTTAGTAGAGACGTAATTTTAGCATCCATTTTCTGTAAATTTACCAATAACTATTTAAAATTTTACATGTTTACACAAAACATTTTTTCACTGATAACCCAGATGTTTTGTGCCTTTAAACCACACATCTTTTTTTTCATTCTAGCAAAACCTCGAATATGAAGTTTTTCCTTGCACTTCTAGTGGGAAGTGATGAGCAGATATAAAATCAATTCAATTTTACTACATTGAAATGCAATCGTTGACTCTATCTCAATAGGAATGGGAACACCTTATTTTTGGTAAAATTAGAATTGTGAAGCGTTTTTAAAAATACATGTTTACTGATTTAGACCCGGTATTATGAACTTCGGATAAATATTTAAAAGGCTACTAGCTTGTTTTCACCATGGCAACAACCAATGGGAAGCCTGGTTGCCATGTTTAGCAGTGAGCACTAAATATGTATTCAAAGTTCATAATACCGACCTTTAGCATTTAAAATCTAAGGCGCAAAAAAAAAATCATCCCTCACTATTATCAATACTACTATCGATAACTTTATTATTATTAACATTTTTGTTTTGCGAGAATAGTTACGAAACGACAATATATGTTGATAATTATTATCTGCATCATTATCATTATTGTTATCATTGTCATTACCATTACCATCATAATAATCATTAATTTATTATTATTATCAAAGATAATATATAGACACAACTAGGATATATTTTGGGTGTAAATTTCTCTTTATAGATCCGCTCGCCCATATTGGGAGTTTAAGAATCTTCCCTGTTGATAAGGAGACCTGCTAAGCTGCAATGTGTCCCTTCTGTAGGTACACTCGCCATGATAAGTGAATCAAGGCCGGTTAAAACATGTATTTACTCAGGAAACTGTGTACACACTGTAAGTGTAACTTTGTTTCAAGTTATGATAAAAATTCAGAAAAAATCTTCATTGCAAAAGAGAATTAAAATGTTAGTTTTATTTCAAATATGACTTAAATTACAAATCTAAAATTTGATACGAAATATTGTTACGAAATTTGATTTATAATTACACAAAATTCTGTAAAAAAGGGGTGGTAATAATCAAATTGTTCAATCGAGAAAAATATAAACAAGGTTGGCCACCTCTATCAATAGACAAGAGATCTAGACATGCTATAGTTGTTTACGTTGCATGGACTAATTTGAAAGTAAGAGTATAACCACTACAGACCCACGCTTCGCACTAATGTATTTTGTCTGTGTTGCATCACTAATGACAACGACAGCTGTCGCGTGTTACATAATAATATTACTCTTTGTAGATCAGATAGGCTGCTACATAATATACTTAAAATTGCGGAAAGATAAATAGTACTCATGCCCCAACATAAAAAGCACTCTCATAATAAAGAAATAGCCATGTCCAACAAAATGATCTCTTTCTATTAATTATTTACTCAATGTCTCTACTATTCAGTTATAAAACTGATTTACAAAGGTGGAGAATAAACAGAACTAAGTAAAAAAGTGACGAATGGAAAATCATAAAATAGCAGGAATATCAAAACAACAAAGCAAACTACTTGGCATACTATTCACAAAAGAACAATTGAAACAAAAAATACTTTATAAATTTAAATAAGAGAAAATGTGTATATAACATAAACGATACAGATCAGCAATAAAAGTAACGTCTACAGGAGGCGGTAGCGGAGCTGTGCTTAGTGAGTTAGGCCCGGTATTATGAACTTCGGATAAATCCTACTTAGTAGGATATATACTAGCTTGTTTTCACCATGGCCACCAGACTTCCCACGGGGTCGCGTGGGGACGTAGCAATCCGAGCTACAAAGTACCGGCCGGGCCTTAGCAAAGTCAATAATTGGAGTTTGAATCCATGATGCAGCCTACAGATAGCCAAGCTTTCCACCTTCACCAAACAGTAAACTGAGTGAAATCATTCGCTATTAATTAACACACGTAATTGTTAGCTAATTGCGGGTTTCACTAAATATCGATAATAATAGTTTTACTTTTCATTCGGAGCTGATTTAAATACATAAACGATGAGAGTGGCAACACGATGGGTCGTTCCAGCCCAGGCAACACAACGAGACAAGAGACAGTCGATCCTTTAGAAAGCTGCGTCCCAAACGATCGTCAATATGAAATGCTTCGTTTGGGACGGCGATAGTTTAGAACGGTGATCGTTTGGGACGGCGATAGTTTAGAACGGTGATCGTTTGGGACGGCGATAGTTTAGAACGGTGATCGTTTGGGGCGGCGATAGTTTAGAACGGTGATCGTTTGGGACGGCGATAGTTTAGAACGGTGATCGTTTGGGACGGCGATAGTTTAGAACCGTGATCGTTTGGGGCGGCGATAGTTTAGAACGGTGATCGTTTGGGGCGGTGATAGTTTAGTATGGTGATCGTTTGGGGCAGCGATAGTTTTGAACGGTGATCGTTTGGGGCGGCGATAGTTTAGAACGGTGATCGTTTGGGGCAGCGATAGTTTTGAACGGTGATCGTTTGGGGCGGCGATAGTTTAGAACGGTGATCGTTTGGGACGGCGATAGTTTAGAACCGTGATCGTTTGGGGCGGCGATAGTTTAGAACGGTGATCGTTTGGGACGGCGATAGTTTAGAACGGTGATCGTTTGGGGCGGTGATAGTTTAGAACGGTGATCGTTTGGGACGGCGATAGTTTAGAACGGTGATCGTTTGGGGCGGCGATAGTTTAGAACGGTGATCGTTTGAGGCGGCGATAGTTTAGAACGGTGATCGTTTCAGTTGGCGATAGTTTAGAACGGTGATCGTTTGGGGCGGCGATAGTTTAGAACGGTGATCGTTTGAGGCGGCGATAGTTTAGAACGGTGATCGTTTGGGGCGGCGATAGTTTAGAACGGTGATCGTTTCAGTTGGCGATAGTTTAGAACGGTGATCGTTTGGGGCGGCGATAGTTTAGAACGGTGATCGTTTGAGGCGGCGATAGTTTAGAACGGTGATCGTTTGGGGCGGCGATAGTTTAGAACGGTGATCGTTTGGGACGGCGATAGTTTAGAACGGTGATCGTTTGGGACGGCGATAGTTTAGAGCGGTGATCGTTTGGGACGGCGATAGTTTAGAACGGTGATCGTTTGGGGCGGCGATAGTTTAGAACGGTGATCGTTTGGGACGGCGATAGTTTAGAGCGGTGATCGTTTGGGACGGCGATAGTTTAGAACGGTGATCGTTTGGGACGGCGATAGTTTAGAACGGTGATCGTTTGGGACGGCGATAGTTTAGAGCGGTGATCGTTTGGGACGGCGATAGTTTAGAACGGTGATCGTTTGGGGCGGCGATAGTTTAGAACGGTGATCGTTTGGGACGGCGATAGTTTAGAGCGGTGATCGTTTGGGACGGCGATAGTTTAGAACGGTGATCGTTTGGGACGGCGATAGTTTAGAACGGTGATCGTTTGGGACGGCGATAGTTTAGAACGGTGATCGTTTGGGACGGCGATAGTTTAGAGCGGTGATCGTTTGGGACGGCGATAGTTTAGAACGGTGATCGTTTGGGACGGCGATAGTTTAGAACGGTGATCGTTTGGGACGGCGATAGTTTAGAGCGGTGATCGTTTGGGACGGCGATAGTTTAGAACGGTGATCGTTTGGGACGGCGATAGTTTAGAACGGTGATCGTTTGGGACGGCGATAGTTTAGAGCGGTGATCGTTTGGGACGGCGATAGTTTAGAACGGTGATCGTTTGGGACGGCGATAGTTTAGAGCGGTGATCGTTTGGGGCGGCGATAGTTTAGAACGGCGATAGTTTAGGGCGGCGATAGGCTACGTATGTCTGTCTCACAGTGATCGCGTTGGGTCCAATCCTACGTCTGTCTGGGGCTAGTGTATCAGTCCAATCCTACGTCTGTCTGGGGCTAGTGTATCAGTCCAATCCTACGTCTGTCTGTCTCACAGTGATCGCGTTACACTGAGACAGGGACCCGCGTGAGAACAACACGAGACATCGAGCTGGTCGACAGAGCGAGGAGAGAATTAGGCGAGTTTTCAGCACAAACACTTTGAGAACAGAGACCTTTTCTTGTTCGTCTCTTTGAAATTATAGCACTTAGCATTTTTGAATCATGCGTGGTAAGGTACCGGAATTAATCAAGGTATAGCAACGGATGCGAAAAGAATTGCATTTGGATAAAATTAAAGACAATTTCAATAACATCTCCAATTGTCTAATTCGATCCCAACGTAAGTACTTTTTAAATCGCTTTTTTGACAATACTTGTAGAACAGACACGTATAATTCCAAAGTCTGGAGATTGAATATCCTCCCCCTGCAGCTAATCGCGTCGTCACTCCACGCACGACGGACGTGCTAGTCCTACTCTCAACAGGTCCACCAGGAATAGTTTACTACCTTAGCTTGGATACCTGGATATTACAAACAAAGCGGGCGTGTCTAATAGGTCTTGACTGTGTCAAAGACTGATGCCTTCACAAATGTGTGAAAGAACGCCGTGAATCTGTTGATGCTCGTTGAAACAGCGTGCACGAAGGGGACACTATCAGAGATGCCCCCGTCTCGTCCTTGCGACTAGTCCACGCCGACTCCGGACGCGGAAAGAATCCTGCAAACCAGTTTAGCCGTCTCTCTGTTTATAGATTGATTCGCACAGTTTAACCTTTAGCTATGTTGGCGGCCCTGGTGGTCGAGTTTGGTCAGCTTGACTAAACATCAGGTTTAATGAGCTACGAAATACGAATAACTAACATACCACACGTGCAATGCTTTAAAAGTGAAACTATATATAGGTTTTTTAATATATTTTTGTTTGACGACAACTTTGTATTACAGACTTGCATCGACATGAAAACGAAAAAGCAATATTCATTATCGCTTATATTCATCTAAAATTAAATAATCGATCCAAGTGATTACGAATACTTGCATTGGGTTAATACGGTTATACGTTTCGATACGATGAACGATCGACAGATTATTTGAAACCAATTAACTTTCAGTGTGAGCAATTAACGTGAATTCCCTTTCTAATCACTCTCGTCTAGTTAAATTGCACTTTTATTATCAGCTATATATGTCTTATTATTGGCCCTGTAATGATGTGTAGTAATGTGTTACTGTCCTCATTGTAAACCAGTTACGTTCTGCTGTGCATGGAGCACAGATTTGTCTTCGTTATGTTCACAGCCCGTGGATTGGTTCGATACCGCTCTGCGCTCTCCCAGTGTGATTGCTACAATATATTCGTAACATTTAATGACGATCAACATTGGTTAAAGGATTGAAAAATACGAATAACCGGTCCGGAACTAAAATCAGTTCTTGTGAGTGTGCGGGCAATAACATAAACCAACATTGTTATTTGCTTAGTTACTTATTTACTCACTCGCTCTATTAGTTTAGTAGTTATAGTTAAATAGAGAGCTTGATAACTTTACGTAGTTAGACAGTAAGTAGGAATGATAAATTTAGAGGGGTAGATAAAAACTAAAAAAAGCTAGTTTTCAGTTTGTTACATTTTTGTTATATTGTTATATTGTATGTTGTTATATGTTATGTTTGATAGCTATGGCTAATTAGATAGTTAGATAGATATCCAGGTAGTTGGTCAGTTAATCAGATAATTAGCTAGTTATTAAGTACATAGTTAGACAAGTAGGTAGGTAAAGATAGTTATATAGCTAGTCAGTCACTATTAATATTAGTCAGTTAGTAAGGTGAAGAAGATAGTTAGATGTATTGTTTAGCTAGGGCCGGTATTATGAACTTCCGATAAATATGTAGTAAGTTATACTAACTTGTTTTCACTGTGGCAACCAGGCTTCACATTGGTTGTCGCGATGGTGAAAACAAATTAGTAGCCTTCTAACTATGTATCCGAAGTTACCGGGCCCTACAGTTCGGTAGGCCAGTGGCGTGCACTCCATAGACGCAAGGGAAGCACTGCTTCCCTTACTAAAATGCTACAGAGTGCTATGTATAAAAGAACACCCGTATACGATCCACCACGTCTTGAATTCTTTGTATTCTCAAATTTAATTTTCCATTTAGCCATCTTTGCGGCAGTTCAGTTTAAATTTACGCGCGTCTAGCTCTGACAGGCGACAAGCCAGCACCCCTTCAGTCCCGACCGCGGCCGAGTATCTCCGACACTGACGGAGGCTCCGGAACGCTGAATGAATCATGCGTCTTTGGCATTTCGCACGATAACAAAAAATCGGTGTAAAAATATATGTTTCGACCTTAAATCGCGGTAAGTGACAGTGACATTGGTGTGAGGGTTTACTGTGCGTCTTCCAAAGTACCCACAAGAACTCTAGTGAACTTTAAAGCACTGCATTTAAGCTAAATGTAGTTTTTTAAAGGACATCGAAACCCTAGCTCTATTTAATATCCATAACATCTATTGATTTATTTTAAAAATTATAGCGAAAACTAAAAAAAAAAAATGTCGCAAAATGTCGTCGCAAAATGTCGTCGCAAAATATACTAACCAGACTTTGAAATATGCGAGTTAATACGGAAAACTTGGTTTATTTAAAATCAATTTTTCCCATTACGTAAGTTAGATATTCTTCTCGTTGAAGCATTGAGTAGGACGAGAAAACATTGCAGATTAACGTGTAATTAAGTTCAGTGAGCTACCGCTAACAGTTCGTTTGCTATGACAGGGTAAATAGAAACGCGTACGACATATCGCGTCTCCCGCCGATGCTAGCGGCACGGGACTAGTAAATGCTACGTCACGACCATAAAAAACGGCCGCGCTCAAGGGAATATTATCAACTCGAAAATAATTTATAGTTAATTCCTGGAGTGGGTATGAGGGTTCTAGTTTTCGCTATATTTTTTAAAATAAATCAATGGATGTTATGGATATTAAATAGAGCTAGGGTTTCGATGTCCTTTAAGAAAACTAAGTGTGATCGTGTGGGTGAGGTGCGAGTTTTACCTCGGTGTGGACGCTCGTTTGCGAGCTGCGTTCAGAGCGCATGGCTAGTGCAGACGGGAGTGAGCACGTGTTGCAGCCTGCAGTGGCGGGAACAGTAAGTGCAGTAACACGCAACTGTGGTTGCATTTTGGAGGAGCTTCTTAATCGTCAGTTTAATACACGGAACTTTCAAGACATAAAAAATAATAATAATAATAATAATAATAATAATAATAAAAATAATAACTGCAAAAAAGTTCCTCCGGCGGCTGGGGCTTTTCCCCAGACCCCGTCCTTGTTTGGGCAAAACCATTGCTTCCCCAAGTTCCATAACCACGGCACGCCACTGCGGTAGGCAGGTAATTAGCTAGTTAGTCTGTTAGTTAGTTCGACCGTCCGTTAAAAAGATAGTTCATTAATAATTTAATCATGTCTTTACTTAGGCTTGGGATTGAAATACAACTGAAGTGACTAATGTTTGCTCAACGCAACCCAGCAGCTTGTCGGCCTCAGTGACCAAGCGGGGCTAGCAAGGCCACCATCCTTATAGACTGACCCAGCCAGGACACAACACAATGTTGTAGTTTCCGTGGAATACGAGAAACTCAGTCTTGTTTCCTCGTTCCATAAACAAACGGCGCGAGGCTGTGGGAAGGTGCGTGGGCCACCGCCGCGGCCTTCCACCACCGCGCGGTAAGGACTTCCACCGCGCGGTGAGGACATGGTCAGCGCAATCCACACGCATGACTCGTCTCGACAAGCAGTGTTCACCACAAATAGCTAGGAAAGGTATTTTATTTGATATTAAAATTCTCTGCACGGTTAGCAGATATCAGTGGCGGCTCGTGGGGTTTGAAATGGCTAGTCGCCTTTAAACCGAGATGTAGGCGCGCCACCGTCGCGACCATCATGGCCGTCCGAGCCCGGATAAACAACGCACGGCTAAAGCCCATATCACACTACAATTGGAATCGTAGACTGGAGTCGCCAATTACAATCGCAATCTACAATTCTCCAATCACACTTGAGCAGCTGAAAATCCTAAAATCGTGCAACTAGGAAATAAATTTAATAATAATAACTAATAAGACAAGCCTTAATCACAAACAAATATATAATTAAAGTTATTGGCTCTTTGTTTACGATTGCAATTGTCAGTTCGGAACCTTATGTGATAATGGCCTAATCCCGGCTGTACTGGTTCTCGATTTGTCCACCAGAGTTCAGCCACTTTGCATTTAAACGCGAGTGGCCCCACCAGAAGCATACGCTTCCGCCGGCAGCTCTCGGGACCACCAAAGCACCCATACCCGCCCACCAGGAAGGTGAAACTATTAGTTACTTGTGTTAAGGAATGATAGGTGGGGTACGGGGGGGGGGGGTTAAACCACTCAAATCAGTTTATCTCATTCGTAATATATTACGCTCAGCTGTCAGTCGCATCGCATGACCCAGCTATAGACTCAACAGTAAATAAATATGTTCTCCGATAAGGTGGCCTACTTAGACCGACGACAATTAGACAGCTAACTAAAACACATAGATAAGTATAAAACACGGCAATTAGAGGCCAGGTAAATATTTAAACTGAGGTTTATTTATTTCCCACGACGAGTAGTATAGTTTCCTTTTCACCTCACTCGTCCTTCCGAGAGCTGCATTTTACGGCCGCCATTAAAAGCGATAATTGAAAGTAGATATTGCAGCTATAATTATTACAGCCCGGTAGATAATTGCATCTTTATGACCCAGATCGGATGTAGCGACTTCGACTGCGGACAAGTTACCGTGTGAAATGTTCACATCGCACCACTAACTGACGTGTTTATACGAGGATCCACTTAAATTGCCTAATTAAAAGTCAAAATATATAAAAAATAAAATAAACAAATAAATTTCACATTAAGAGTCTACCCACTCAGTAACTAAACTGATTTGCAGTGGGGGACTTTAATTTTAAAGTGACTAAACCTAACCTAAACTAACAGGGTTGTAGGCTTCGAACACCATCGACGAGTGAGCGATAACCAATCAAAGATCGATATTTAAAATACGAAACATATGAATCAGTGATTGGACAGTGAGAACACCTGCGGACAAATTCCAGAATCAACAAGGCCGATTTAGGAAAAAAAAGGAATAATCTTCACCCGTTGTGTCAAACATTGGCCGGTGGGAAACCAGCCAGCGGACCTAATTCTGTAACTTTTTATAGTGTATCCTGAAATGAATGAATGAATGAATTCAATATAAGTAACTCGAATTCAGACACGATTCGTTTCAGGGTACACAATAAAAAGTTCCAGGGTAGGACCAGCCTCTGTACTGGTTCTTCATACGACTAACTAACTATTGGATTCAAAAGGGTGTGTCTGTCGACTTTGAAAATACGGTCACAAATTATCACTAATCGGCAATCTTTGTTAATAGTAATTCCATTCAATTCCATTTCAAGTCAGTTCTACCATGCAACTACGGGCACCTTGTTCGAGCCCCATGTGGTCTACCATGCAACTACGGGCACCTTGTTCGAGCCCCATGTGGTCTACCATGCAACTACGGGCACCTTGTTCGAGCCCCATGTGGTCTACCATGCAACTACGGGCACCTTGTTCGAGCCCCATGTGGTCTACCATGCAACTACGGGCACCTTGTTCGAGCCCCATGTGGTCTACCATGCAACTACGGGCACCTTGTTCGAGCCCCATGTGGTCTACCATCCAACTACGGGCACCTTGTTCGAGCCCCATGTGGTCTATACCATGCAACTACGGGCACCTTGTTCGAGCCCCATGTGGCCCCCAGTGACCCGGCAAGTGAGTCTTATTGTTGCCGCCATCTCTCGTAGGTAGCGTCGCCCACCACAGTTATTGCTTCGTGGTTCGTACTCTGTGTTTACTGTCATGTCTGCCCACGTCGGTGCTCAACCACAATACAATGCAACTCACATCTCACCACATTCATCTAACTTAGATATGAACTTGTCCCCAACGCCACTAGACCTCGGATCCTTGTATGCCGCCCGTTTCATGCACCCTGGTTCAACGAAATTCAACCAATTTTCTTTCACCCATTCGTAAATGCAGTAGTTGCATTTTCATCCAGTTTCGCGGTTCTAACAGTAGTTGAGACTCACAATTCGAATTAATTTTATAAAAGTCGTGATTTACGGAAAGCCTCCGCGACATTGTCGGCCTTCTATCAGCACAATCAATAACCATCAGATCAACTGATGCGTCATCACAACCACAACTGTAATAGGCTCGAGGTCTGTCCAGCGCTCGTGTGACATACGAGGAGAGCTCAACGCAAGGACTCCAGGCAACCTAACCTTACAGAGGTCGGCCTGTGCGTGTGTGTGCGTGTATGTGTGTGTGTGTGTGTGTGTGTGTGTGTGTGTGTGTGTGTGTGTGTGTGTGTGTGTGTGTGTGTGTGTGTGTGTGTGTGTGTGTGTGTGTGTGTGTGTGACTGTTTTATTCCGTGTTTAATTATATGTAATGTGATACATAATTTAATAATGTTTAATTTCATGTTGGTCTACTGTACCGTGTTTCTGGTCAACAGGTGTAGGTTTTTCCAATCTTACAATCGGGAAGATAGGGGAATTGGGTAATCTTTCAGTCAAAATAACTCAAAAAGTAGACCGGTGACCCCTGTTTTTGTGTGTTGATAATTGAAAAGCACACTTACGATAGTGTATGTTGTAAATCTTAGCCAAATCTCAATATAAGTGAAGTTTCAATGCATCGCTTTAAGTTAAGGCTCAACACAACGCAAGAGTCATGCTGTCACACGAAGTAACAGGCAAATGGCAAACCCACTATTTTAAATTGGTTCCCTACACTTTCATTGGTTGGCCCCGCCGTGACGTCAGGCAGTGTTGCCGTGGTCGGGCTAGCGCCTCACGCAGCGCCCGTTTCGCAATGTTATTTCGTGTGTTTAGTCAAGAATATCTCCAAAACGAGTTCGTTTTTAAGGGCTCTGTCTTCATCAGTGTTTAATTATCTGTAATAAAATAAATAATTTAATAATGTTTAATTTTATGTTGGTCTACTGAACCGTGTTTTTGGTCAACAGGTGTAAGTTTTTCCAATCTTACAATAGGGAAGATAGGGGAATTGCGTAATCTTTAAGTCGAATTAACTCAAAAAGTAGGCCGGTGACCCTCGTTTTTGTTTTAAGATAATTGAAAAGCACATTTTCAGTAGTGTTTGTTGTGAATTTTGGCCAAACATCATTATAGATAAAGTTAAATGGATCGCTTTAAGCCTCAACACAACGCGAGAGTCATGCTGTCACACGGAGTAACAGGCAAACGCAGGCGCGGACTGGCTAGGGATGCCGGGATGCGATCGCATCCCGGACCCCTGAGCAAATCCGGGCCATACGGCAGTCCGGGCCTCGGGCTGCCACCAGAAAGTTCCTATGATGTAAATACTTCTCTGTACAGATATTACTAAAGAAATCTTAACACTACTATTTAACTATTGTTCTGAAATTATGGTTGAATTTATTGTAATATTTATTGTAAATATTCAATTTATTAATTGAGTATAATTGAAGTTATTTTGCTACTGGTAGGGTGGCCTTTGTTAATAGCGCTTTAAAATCGCATTTTAGGCCATAAAAGTCAATGCAACTCCAAAAAAATACGCCTCGGGCGTATTTGCCTCCGGCGGCTGGGGCTTCGCCCCAGACCCCAGCTGCGCCACGCCACCTCGTGCGGGCCCCCCCGAAACCCAGCATCCCGGGCCTTTTTATCCCAGTCCCTCCCTGGGCATGTGCCTGATTTACGAAATATTTAGTAAGCTACTAACTTGTTTTCACCATGGCAACCGGGCTTCCCATTGGTTGTTGCCATGGTGAAAACAATTTAATAACCTACTAAATATTTCACAATACCGGCTCAAACGAAACAATTAGTACCGTAGCAATTAGTAACAACATTGCTATTTGTTGCATTTGTCGACTACGCAAAGACTAGCGTGAAAATAGAGACTTAAGATACACCCGTAGTCCTCCTACACGTCCTTCCAGCTGTCCCTTTCCTCAAATCACTCCCCGACGTCACATAATCAATAATCTAATCAAATGTAACTTTTCCTCTGTTCTTCATCTTCACAACGTGCAGTCCCGCCGGGAGCAGGCTACGTGCCTGGCCACGCCCACACGGCGAGCACGTGGGTCGTTGTTTTGTCTCGGCAAGGCCGCGAGTGGGCAAAGAGCGTCAGGTGTACCAACCTCGGGGAAATCAGCTAACTGCGCTAACAGGGCGATACTGCAGTAATTGTGACAGATTTTGAGATAATTACGTACGTTTCTGGGGCTGTCTGTCATTCGATAATTACGTAATGTCACACAAAGTATTGTTTTCTAAGAGAACCTAAGTATATTCACTTTACTTGATTCCTTCTAATTAATCTCAATTACATCTACTTTCAGCGTATATAAACATACCTGCGTGACATACCACAGATTTTGAGATAATTACGTAAGTTTCAGGGGCTGTCTGTCTGTTATTCGAAAATTACGTAATTTCACACAAAGTATTGATTCATAAGAGAACCTAAGTATATTCACTTCACTTGATTCCTCCTAATTAATCTCAATTACATCTACCTTCAGAGTACATAAACTTACCTGCGTGACATACCACAGATTTTGAGATAATAACGCAAGTTTCAGGGGCTGTCATTTGGAGATATTTAATTTTAAACAAAGTATCTATTTGTAAGAGAACCTGAGTATATTCATTTAATTCGATTCCTTATAATTAATCTGAAATACTCCTACTTTAAGCATATAGAAACAAACCGGCGTGACATACCACAGATGGTGAGATAAATACGTAAGTTTAAGGGGCTTTCATTCGGAAATTACGTATAAAAGCAATCTAACGCATAACCAATGTATCTGAATATTATGGTATGCCGTATGATGCATCTGTTTAACAGTAAATCAACTAGAAGTCGCGCCACAACGAATCAAGTAATCCGAGAAACCGGTGAGTTGGATGAGAGTCATTTGAATTAGCTTGGGATTGACTCAGGAACATTAAAAATAAAAGCTTTCAAGTATGAATATTGGAACAGTTGATTATTTGGCCGAATTAGTATATAGTAGAAATCCGATGAGTTCTGGAACGCACAGCTACACTAACTCATTTGCAACCCAGAAATTATTGGGCGAGCATAATTGACTGGACCAGTTGCGCCAACCGATGCAAATAGTATAGAGTGCTTTTCACAAACGGTTAATGCCGAACGTAAAAGCTTTTTGAAAAAAACTTGCTAAATAATGCAACGAAGAGAAAATATTATTACTATTTCTGTCTCTGGGATCCGGACTACATCGACGCTTCGATGAGAGAAGCCATTACTCGGAGCTAAGTGGGGAGACGACCAGATTTCTAAAATACATTTCTACGTAACAGTCTTCAAAATGCAATTATTGATACTCTCAGTATTGAAATCGTACGGAATTGCCGTTTTACTTTTCTTAGTAATGTCTCAAGAACGCTGTACACTTGTAATGGACCTGGTAGTCGTATTAAAATTGTATAATTATATTTTACCTTAGTAAGTAATGTTTTTGAACACGTAACAATATTGCAGACACTTGTCTTGAATAATATGCTATTGTCAACATAATCTGTGTATACTTAAATATAACACTGTTTATTAATTTAAGACATGTAAAAGCGAGCTCTAGGCTTTGACTGTAAACAAATCCCACCGGTGTACGTCGCGTGATGAACGTCTTGAGATTATGATTGTTGAGTTGGGAAGTGGCAAACGAGCCCAACCACAGATCGATTCGGAAGTCGGTAGCGAGAGGTTGTAAAAACATTTAACAATGTGTTAATATAATAAACTATTATACTCTGAAATTATACATCCACAGTGAATATCCTTCTCTACACCTGGTTCCATTAAACCCTGTGACTTCGTAAGCAACATACATACACACTAAATGCCGAGTGTAACACGTCCATTGTAATCATTAGGGCGAAGTTCTCTTGTTTATTAAAGCCATACTAATTTAAAATCAAAATGCATCTAAATACAAACCATTGATTATAAATACTAAATAGATACAACGTTGAATTGATTTATGATGTAAGGGTAACTAGTTAAGCGTTCCATACATTAACAGCCTGAATTACGAAATATTTAGTAAGCTCCTAACTTGTTTTTATCATGGCATCCAGGTTTCCCATTGGTTGTCGCCATGGTGAAAACAAATTAGTAGCCTACTAAATATTTAAGAGCCTGAATTATGAAGTATTTACTAATCTACTACTTTATTCATAGAATCAAGACTTCCCATTGGTTGTCGCCATGGTGAAAGCAAGTTAGTATAGGTACTACTAACTTGTTTCCATCACCATGGCAACATCCAATGGGGAACCTGGATAGTGGATACCATGGTGGTGAAAACAACTTAGCAGCTTACTAAATACCACGCAGGCTTCTCCCGGTTGGCGCTGAAAACAACGACATGAACTTGCGCCAAGGTCAAGTGCGCCCCAACCTAACGTACGTGTACTACAGATTACAATGTTTAATTATAACAGGTTGACGGCACCGCGGTAAACTTAATTAATATATTACGCATTCGCACGGTTGGCAGTTGTTGCAGGTCCGCTCTTGAGCTAACTTGGCCCAGCACAACGTGATTGCAGCGCACTAAGGACACAAATAGCTCGCAGATCTTTCTTGTTCCTGCCTTTCACGACGTACTCGACAACTATGACCATTATGACGTCGAGGAGTGTTTTGAGGAAAAGTACAAGTACGACGTAAAGGTAGGGGGAAGGGACAGGGGAGGACGTGGACTGCCTTTCGTCTGGCTTCTCTTCTCCACCTCGACCTGTCCGCGGCTAGGGTGACCCTACGCTTCCGCCGGCGGCATAGCTCTCGGGATCACCTACGCACGCAACTACCTACCCACCACGATAAGGTAGCAGTCCTTGGGTATTACTAAAAACAAAAAACTAATTTTGCGCGGTTTTAATAATGGGATAACGAGACTAGTCGCTATTATTACTACTGAAAAGCTCTCTTGTAACGCTCACACTTATTATGGTTTACAAAATATGATAATTTTCTTTAAACTTTATTGGGGTATATGGATCGTGTTATACTCGCATATCCGTGGTAAACATAACACAGTGTGACGTCAGACACTGCAACGTAGGCAGGGTAGGCGACTGCACTTACCCGCTCAGACACCGGTGCCTCGTCCTTGCCGCGCTTCAGAGATGGCGCGCGAATCACCTTGGCCGAGGCGGGCGGCGGCATGAGATCCATCGTCTCGCAGTCATAGTGGCGACATCCCTCGGTGGAGCGGCGGACTACCAGACGTGTCTACACCTGAAACAACGGATGACCGACCTCTCTTTATCTTCCGAGTCGGTAAAGAAGTTTCCCCTGGTTAGAGAGGGGGCCCTTGTCTAGTAGCCTCCATATGAGTGGCGTATAGGCTACTAGCCACACCAAAAGATAACAATGAAACAAATTAATTGAATCGATGAAAAAACAACAAGCTGTCAAAAAATAATTTCTTCTGATTTTGGAAAACAAAACAAAAAAACAAACAAATAGTACACATACAAAACTTTCACTTAGTCGTTGTCCATCATTAAAAGTTTTAAATGGCGAGCAGTAACTAATGCTACACTTGTTTTTATTTGTATGGTTGCAATTTTATTATTTTGACAGCTGATTGTTTGTCCATCAGTTCAATTAATTTGTTCCATTGTTCTAGTCCGGATGTGACGTCAGTTGCGGGTTCCCTATAGGTTTGATTTCATTGTTTTACGTTGGTAAGAGAGTAGCCATGTGGTTGATTTTGTTGGCCGCCATGAGTCTACCATGTTTGACGCAGATTTTGTGTTAAAGCCATGAACGTATAGAAATAATGCGACCCAAACCACGTGACTCGGAGAGCCAACCCAAAACTATCAACCTTAGGGCCACTGTATTGTCCACACTCTCTAGCGACACATTTTTTGTGGCGATCCTAGCGGCGAGGCTCTAAGTCGGTTGGTCTTGGAAGAGTCGATAAAGAAGTTGTTTACAGGGAACCATCTTCATCGACTACGGTTTTATAGATCCGCTCCGAGTGGCAGCTCTGTTTTCATTAACAAATAAACAAACACATAAATAAATAACTTTGTATTTATGGTCTACCCATTCAGTTACAAGAACTGATTGTCAGTGGGGCGGGGCATTTATATTATTTATTATTACGTGCTTCGTTGCTACGACGGCTCGTGAGTTACTGTTTACGTATACACCAGTGTCATATTAAAGTCAGCATCCAAAGTTAAAAAACCGAGCTCGAACCGGGAATCGAAACGTTGACCTTCTGCATTGGAAGCAGGAATAAACCCGCTACGTAGATCAGCGAGCTATGTCACCACCCGAGGGGGAAATGGTATGAATGCACTTAAGTCCGGTATTATGAACCTCTGGTAAATATTTAGTAAGTTACTAAGACCCGGTATTATGAACTTCGGATACACATTTAGTAAGCTACTAACTTGTTTTCACCATGGCAACCAGGCTTCGCATTGGTTGTTTCATGGTGAAAACAAGTTAGTAGCTTATTAGATATTTATCGGAAGTTCATAATACCATGCCTTAGTTGTTTTCACCATGGCTAATAAAACCAAGGTTGCCACGGTGAAAACAAGTTAGTAGCTTACTAAATATTTATCCGAAGTTCAAAATACCGGGCCTCGTTCGACCGAGTGGGTAAGCAATAAATTAATACAAATACGTTACCACAGGGTGTAAGTCCAGGGGGAGAGTAGTGTTCTCTCTTGACTCCTCCCATGACCCCCCCACCCCCCCAGGGCCTCGTAATGTAGTGTGTGTTGCGTTCACTACACCATAATGTGGAAAGAAAGTGGGACTACTCGAGATATTCCCAGGCACTTGTATTCAAACACATCTTGTAGTGTAGCCAAGCTGCTGCTGTAGTTGACCCAAACTGTCGGATATCCCAATTCCCACCAATGTTCGAAACAACACACATTTAAATAAATCTTTCCCGAGATAGAATTTATAACATCAAACACATATCTAAGCAAGAGAAAACAAGACATTGTCTCCAAAAGGTAGTAATGGCGATTAAAATAATAGTCCTATTTCTTAGGTTGGAATTCATAGTCGGCCCCTACACCTAGGGGCACCCATTGTTGCTATGGATTTGTTTTGTTTATGGGAAATAACATGCAAACAATTGTTACCTTGGTAACAATGGACGCCCCTAGGTGTAGGGGCCGACTATGAATTCCAACCTTAGACCGCAAGTACAAGTCACCGTGTGTAGGTCTCTATAATAACTCGTGTCTAGATAGACAGGGACACACGCGTGGCATATAAGCCGATAAGATAGGGCGACTCCCCTTCGGCCGATAACGAGACGTTGGTCTGCTGTCTCGCGGATCACGAGAGAAGGAGCTGAGTTCTACTTGGTTCTACGCCTTCCTTCGCCGACTGTTGGGGCGGGGGGGGGGGAGGCTTTCGCCCCTTTTGTAAGTGATAAGATTAATTTGTTTATTATTTGGTTTACGGCAAAAGGCAGTCTTACTATAAAAACCGCACGAAAGGAATCTGTTTTAGGTCCGGTATTATCAGATAAATATTTAGTATAAGCTAAGTTACTAACTTGTTTTCACCATGGCAATATGGTTTCCCATTGGTTGTTGCCATGGTGAAAATGCACAAGAGGGTGTTGATGTTTTTAGTGACTCTATACGTACTTTTAAAAAGGCTTTTTTAATGCAGTGACATATGGGGCATGTATATGCGACCATCATTGTTTTTATGTACTACATGATATGATATTTATATGGTTCGTTTATGTAAAACTACGCAAATTGTATTGTTTTCCTATAGGTATGTTTGCTACCAATTGTGTTTAATGTTGTTTTGTTGTTTGTTTTATCAAAACACACTTTGTGGGATTGTACAATTCTGTTGTGTATATAAAATAAATAATAATAAAAACAAGTTAGTAGCCTTCTAAAAAATGATCGGAAGTTCATAATACCGGGTCTGAAATATCTTTATTATCTAACACACAATATAGTAACAGTGATAAATGTCCAAATTGTGGTTTCGTAAGTATTAAAAAACGAGAATTGCATACGTGACAAATATGTTATTAATCATTACGTCTTTGTTATTGGTAATGAAAAATAATAACAATTAGTTACTGAACTACCCGGTAACGATACAAATATTTGAAAATGTTTAAAAAGACTTAAGGGTGGAGAAAGGGAAAAGAGGGGACCTTCGTTACATCGCCACTTACGACTGCCTGGGTTAAATTCTACCACGGGCTCAAACGGGGATTCAGTGACAATATACGGGTATAAACTACATTAACGTTTCTACGTTCCATATACTAGTCTAAATAAAATAAAAAATTTCAAATCAGTGCTCAATTAGTTATTCTTCAAACGTAAAAACACATCTCTATACTTAACGTTTGACTGTCGGCTTGGGAGGGAATTCTTCCATTCCAAGTCGCCCGGTGGCAGATCAATTAATTATATTAGATACTGGAGACGCCCAACTTCGCTATAGACATCACAGGAAGCACGACGAGGAAATACCGGCTACGATATCGAAATAGAACCGCCGAGACATTCGAGGTTCAACGTTGACATTCCCATTACGAGCCTAGGCTACTGTACAGTACAGCAACACCAACACACAACAAGCAACAACCAACCGATGTAACGGACAAACTACAAGCTTGGCTGTCAGTGAAACTCAAAACAAAATGATCCGAACTTAGACCCGGTATTATGAACTTCGGACAAATATTTAGAAGGCTACTTACTTTGTTTTCACTTTGGCAACAACCAATGGGAAGCCTGTTTGCCATGGTGAAAACAAGTGAGTAGCTTACTAAATATTTATCCGAAGTTTATAATACCGGGCAAAAAAAAACTTTCAAAACGTTTACTATATTATTACTATTTTTAATTATTTCTGTCCTCAGGACTCAGACACTGCACTTGCATGAAGTCATAGGTGTATGAGCGTTCGCACATTTCACGATCCTGGCGCCCAGATGGAGGTTACCATGGATATACTGAGAAACTTGCGCACGATGCTCGATGTAAACTAATTCCACAGCAACCTTGTGAATGTTGACGTCATAGATGAGTGAGTCGCAGCCAATCAGCGGGTGAATTTTCCAAAATGTGACATTCGGTTGGCCAAGCTGCATCCTACACCTATCAGCATCCACAAGGTTAATGTGGAACAACTTTACCAAGAATAGCTGGCTGCTTTCTGCATTGATTGTCCGAAGGTGCCTCCTCAAGCTGTACCAAGTAGCAAGTCTCGAGCGATATGTAGACTAGGTCATATGACGTCGGGGAAGTAGGGACAAAGGGGGACTAGGGAGAGTTACACTGTTGTTCTATAGTCTAATGTTGACAACATTGTTGATTAACTTTTATTACCTGACAGAGCAATTGTATTGCAGATGTATGTATGGTTATGTGTATTGTTATTGTGTAGAATGTTGTTTTTTATTTTGTTTGGTGGTCACGCCTATTGGCATAAAATGCTGTAGTGTCCATGTATTGTAAATAAATCAAAAAATTAAAAAAATAAACATAAAAAAGGGGAGGATTTAAATCGAAAAGGGTTTAGGGGAGGAAAGGGAGACCTCATCTCGTCGCCTCGTACGATAGGCAGAGGTGTACGTAATATGGGCCAAATCAGACCCCGGGGATACTGAGTGATTGTTGACGCACTCATCCGCATCCCGTCTATAATAAGCGGTAGGTAGCTATTGTTTTCGTGATTATTTAAATGGCCGTTCCGTTACCTCCATGCACGGAGTGGAGTCCATAGCGTGATGCGTTGTGTTGTGGTAAACAGATTCACCGTTAGTTTTTATACTGTCGGTCCTCCGGTGATGGGAACTCTCATGCGAACCTGCGATGAGGTGACTCACACAACCACAGAGCTCCATAAAAATTGTTTCATTTTAGCTAGCGCGAATTACGTTTTTAAATTGACAAATAACGGTTTTATTGAGTAAAAACTGTATTTTAGCAGTTTTATCCATAGTTCCCACATGGGCAACTCGCTATTTAATTTATTTAAACATTAATTATATTGTTTGTGATTAGATTGAAATGTCTCCTATTCAGTCAGGTAGATTGAAATGCTGGGAATAGATGAAGATTTTCTCAGAATTATGATAAAACACTTACATTGCGTTATGGGTCTACGTCGGCCAAATAACAAAAAGCTGAATCAATATCACGCAATTTAATGAAACTACGCACTGTTATGTGGTTTTCTTCACTAAAAACACAAATAGTGTGAAATTGATTGATTGATTGATTGATTGATTGATGATGATTCCGTGTTATTCGCCGTCCATGAGCATCGCATTATCTACACCAATGAGGGACAGACACGAATATATCCCGTGGGGGGGGGGGGGGGGGGGGGGGAATTCAAGTTTTTATTTCGAATTTGAGTTTCAATACAAATCCGAAATTTTACCAAATTTGTCTCACAAAAATTAAAAATATTAGGAAAAAATAAACAAATTTGTTCTAATAATCATGCACACACAAAATAGTTTTTGAATGGGATAATGCGGATCCCAGCCCTCTGATTGGCTCAGAAACTCTTCGCTGGTCATCGCGGTATCAAGGCCGAGTCTCGGCCTTGCGAAACGTCCAAACAACTTGTAAGGAATACATTATTCCCCTACGACCAACCAAGAGCGTCTAGTCATACCGGAAAATACTTTTACAGCCTCAGAACCAAGGATGGTACAATGGTAATTACTAATTAATGTAATTCATTATTCATAATTATTTGAATGGGCCGCCGGAGAATTCCGGCCCACTATTCTGATGATTTGTTTTATACACAGTTTATTCAAGAGGATATTATAATTAGTGAATTACCAATGCCACTCTTTGTTGTAAATCTCAATAGCAACAGTGAGGGTAACACAGGAACCTCTCACACATCACAACACATATCTCTCCTGGTCTCCGCCAACCTAAAACTGTCCCACGGTCGGTGTCGCGTAAACAATTATCAATGATTTTTGTATTTATTTCGACAACTAAGTCATATGACGTCGGGGGTTGATTGTAGGAAAGGAACCAGAAGGACGCGTAAAGGCCAAATATAAGGAAAGGGGACAGGGGAGGATGTGCACTACCTTTCGTCTGGCTTCTCCACCTCAACCTGTCCGGCCGGCTATAGGGAGGCTATACCAGAAGCATACGCTTCCGCGCCGGCAGCTCTCGGGATCACCAAAGCACGCAAACCTGCCCACCACGATAAGGTAGCAGTCCTTGGGCAGGTACACACATACAAAGAGCCTTGCATCCAAAGAGAAGCTTGTAACTCCAAACAGCTTGTAACAATCCCGTTCAAAGAAGTTACATCCAAAGAGTTTGTGAACCCAAACAGCTTGGAACAGTCCGTTGCAAATACCCTCTCACATCCAAAGAGCTCCACAAGCTCCAACCAGCTTACAACAGTCACGTGACAGCAGGGCACGCGATGCGCCTATACTTGGCCATACATACATCACGTCCAAAGAGCTCCACACGCTCCAACCAGCTTACAACAGTCACGTGACAGCAGGGCACGCAATGCTCCTATACTAGGAGCTTCACAGATGCAAAGAGCTTACAACAGTCACGTGACAGCAGGGCACGCAATGCTTCTATACTAGGAGCTTCACAGATGCAAACAGCTTACAACAGTCACGTGACAGCAGGGCACGCGATGCTCCTATACTAGGAGCTTCACAGATGCAAACAGCTTACAACAGTCACGTGACAGCAGGGCACGCGATGCTCCTATACTAGGAGCTTCACAGATGCAAACAGCTTACAACAGTCACGTGACAGCAGGGCACGCAATGCTTCTATACTAGGAGCTTCACAGATGCAAACAGCTTACAACAGTCACGTGACAGCAGGGCACGCAATGCTCCTATACTAGGAGCTTCACAGATGCAAAGAGCTTACAACAGTCACGTGACAGCAGGGCACGCGATGCTTCTATACTAGGAGCTTCACAGATGCAAACAGCTTACAACAGTCACGTGACAGCAGGGCACGCAATGCTTCTATACTAGGAGCTTCACAGATGCAAAGAGCTTACAACAGTCACGTGACAGCAGGGCACGCGATGCTCCTATACTAGGAGCTTCACAGATGCAAAGAGCTTACAACAGTCACGTGACAGCAGGGCACGCAATGCTTCTATACTAGGAGCTTCACAGATGCAAACAGCTTACAACAGTCACGTGACAGCAGGGCACGCGATGCTCCTATACTAGGAGCTTCACAGATGCAAACAGCTTACAACAGTCACGTGACAGCAGGGCACGCAATGCTTCTATACTAGGAGCTTCACAGATGCAAACAGCTTACAACAGTCACGTGACAGCAGGGCACGCGATGCTTCTATACTAGGAGCTTCACAGATGCAAAGAGCTTACAACAGTCACGTGACAGCAGGGCACGCGATGCTTCTATACTAGGAGCTTCACAGATGCAAAGAGCTTACAACAGTCACGTGACAGCAGGGCACGCGATGCTTCTATACTAGGAGCTTCACAGATGCAAAGAGCTTACAACAGTCACGTGACAGCAGGGCACGCAATGCTCCTATACTAGGAGCTTCACAGATGCAAAGAGCTTACAACAGTCACGTGACAGCAGGGCACGCGATGCTCCTATACTAGGAGCTTCACAGATGCAAAGAGCTTACAACAGTCACGTGACAGCAGGGCACGCAATGCTCCTATACTAGGAGCTTCACAGATGCAAAGAGCTTACAACAGTCACGTGACAGCAGGGCACGCAATGCTTCTATACTAGGAGCTTCACAGATGCAAAGAGCTTACAACAGTCACGTGACAGCAGGGCACGCGATGCTCCTATACTAGGAGCTTCACAGATGCAAAGAGCTTACAACAGTCACGTGACAGCAGGGCACGCAATGCTCCTATACTAGGAGCTTCACAGATGCAAAGAGCTTACAACAGTCACGTGACAGCAGGGCACGCAATGCTTCTATACTAGGAGCTTCACAGATGCAAAGAGCTTACAACAGTCACGTGACAGCAGGGCACGCAATGCTTCTATACTAGGAGCTTCACAGATGCAAAGAGCTTACAACAGTCACGTGACAGCAGGGCACGCAATGCTTCTATACTAGGAGCTTCACAGATGCAAAGAGCTTACAACAGTCACGTGACAGCAGGGCACGCGATGCTCCTATACTAGGAGCTTCACAGATGCAAAGAGCTTACAACAGTCACGTGACAGCAGGGCACGCGATGCTCCTATACTAGGAGCTTCACAGATGCAAAGAGCTTACAACAGTCACGTGACAGCAGGGCACGCAATGCTCCTATACTAGGAGCTTCACAGATGCAAAGAGCTTACAACAGTCACGTGACAGCAGGGCACGCAATGCTTCTATACTAGGAGCTTCACAGATGCAAAGAGCTTACAACAGTCACGTGACAGCAGGGCACGCAATGCTTCTATACTAGGAGCTTCACAGATGCAAAGAGCTTACAACAGTCACGTGACAGCAGGGCACGCAATGCTTCTATACTAGGAGCTTCACAGATGCAAAGAGCTTACAACAGTCACGTGACAGCAGGGCACGCGATGCTCCTATACTAGGAGCTTCACAGATGCAAAGAGCTTACAACAGTCACGTGACAGCAGGGCACGCAATGCTTCTATACTAGGAGCTTCACAGATGCAAAGAGCTTACAACAGTCACGTGACAGCAGGGCACGCAATGCTTCTATACTAGGAGCTTCACAGATGCAAAGAGCTTACAACAGTCACGTGACAGCAGGGCACGCAATGCTTCTATACTAGGAGCTTCACAGATGCAAAGAGCTTACAACAGTCACGTGACAGCAGGGCACGCAATGCTCCTATACTAGGAGCTTCACAGATGCAAAGAGCTTACAACAGTCACGTGACAGCAGGGCACGCAATGCTTCTATACTAGGAGCTTCACAGATGCAAAGAGCTTACAACAGTCACATGACAGCAGGGCACGCAATGCTCCTATACTAGGAGCTTCACAGATGCAAAGAGCTTACAACAGTCACGTGACAGCAGGGCACGCGATGCTTCTATACTAGGAGCTTCACAGATGCAAAGAGCTTACAACAGTCACGTGACAGCAGGGCACGCAATGCTCCTATACTAGGAGCTTCACAGATGCAAAGAGCTTACAACAGTCACGTGACAGCAGGGCACGCGATGCTCCTATACTAGGAGCTTCACAGATGCAAAGAGCTTACAACAGTCACGTGACAGCAGGGCACGCAATGCTTCTATACTAGGAGCTTCACAGATGCAAAGAGCTTACAACAGTCACGTGACAGCAGGGCACGCAATGCTCCTATACTAGGAGCTTCACAGATGCAAAGAGCTTACAACAGTCACGTGACAGCAGGGCACGCAATGCTTCTATACTAGGAGCTTCACAGATGCAAAGAGCTTACAACAGTCACGTGACAGCAGGGCACGCAATGCTTCTATACTAGGAGCTTCACAGATGCAAAGAGCTTACAACAGTCACGTGACAGCAGGGCACGCAATGCTTCTATACTAGGAGCTTCACAGATGCAAAGAGCTTACAACAGTCACGTGACAGCAGGGCACGCAATGCTTCTATACTAGGAGCTTCACAGATGCAAAGAGCTTACAACAGTCACGTGACAGCAGGGCACGCAATGCTTCTATACTAGGAGCTTCACAGATGCAAAGAGCTTACAACAGTCACGTGACAGCAGGGCACGCGATGCTCCTATACTAGGAGCTTCACAGATGCAAAGAGCTTACAACAGTCACGTGACAGCAGGGCACGCAATGCTTCTATACTAGGAGCTTCACAGATGCAAAGAGCTTACAACAGTCACGTGACAGCAGGGCACGCAATGCTTCTATACTAGGAGCTTCACAGATGCAAAGAGCTTACAACAGTCACGTGACAGCAGGGCACGCAATGCTTCTATACTAGGAGCTTCACAGATGCAAAGAGCTTACAACAGTCACATGACAGCAGGGCACGCAATGCTCCTATACTAGGAGCTTCACAGATGCAAAGAGCTTACAACAGTCACGTGACAGCAGGGCACGCAATGCTTCTATACTAGGAGCTTCACAGATGCAAAGAGCTTACAACAGTCACGTGACAGCAGGGCACGCAATGCTTCTATACTAGGAGCTTCACAGATGCAAAGAGCTTACAACAGTCACATGACAGCAGGGCACGCAATGCTCCTATACTAGGAGCTTCACAGATGCAAAGAGCTTACAACAGTCACGTGACAGCAGGGCACGCGATGCTTCTATACTAGGAGCTTCACAGATGCAAAGAGCTTACAACAGTCACGTGACAGCAGGGCACGCAATGCTCCTATACTAGGAGCTTCACAGATGCAAAGAGCTTACAACAGTCACGTGACAGCAGGGCACGCAATGCTTCTATACTAGGAGCTTCACAGATGCAAACAGCTTACAACAGTCACGTGACAGCAGGGCACGCGATGCTCCTATACTAGGAGCTTCACAGATGCAAAGAGCTTACAACAGTCACGTGACAGCAGGGCACGCGATGCTCCTATACTAGGAGCTTCACAGATGCAAAGAGCTTACAACAGTCACGTGACAGCAGGGCACGCAATGCTTCTATACTAGGAGCTTCACAGATGCAAACAGCTTACAACAGTCACGTGACAGCAGGGCACGCAATGCTCCTATACTAGGAGCTTCACAGATGCAAAGAGCTTACAACAGTCACGTGACAGCAGGGCACGCAATGCTCCTATACTAGGAGCTTCACAGATGCAAAGAGCTTACAACAGTCACGTGACAGCAGGGCACGCAATGCTTCTATACTAGGAGCTTCACAGATGCAAAGAGCTTACAACAGTCACGTGACAGCAGGGCACGCAATGCTTCTATACTAGGAGCTTCACAGATGCAAAGAGCTTACAACAGTCACGTGACAGCAGGGCACGCAATGCTTCTATACTAGGAGCTTCACAGATGCAAAGAGCTTACAACAGTCACGTGACAGCAGGGCACGCAATGCTTCTATACTAGGAGCTTCACAGATGCAAAGAGCTTACAACAGTCACGTGACAGCAGGGCACGCAATGCTTCTATACTAGGAGCTTCACAGATGCAAAGAGCTTACAACAGTCACGTGACAGCAGGGCACGCGATGCTCCTATACTAGGAGCTTCACAGATGCAAAGAGCTTACAACAGTCACGTGACAGCAGGGCACGCAATGCTTCTATACTAGGAGCTTCACAGATGCAAAGAGCTTACAACAGTCACGTGACAGCAGGGCACGCAATGCTTCTATACTAGGAGCTTCACAGATGCAAAGAGCTTACAACAGTCACGTGACAGCAGGGCACGCAATGCTTCTATACTAGGAGCTTCACAGATGCAAAGAGCTTACAACAGTCACGTGACAGCAGGGCACGCAATGCTTCTATACTAGGAGCTTCACAGATGCAAACAGCTTACAACAGTCACGTGACAGCAGGGCACGCGATGCTCCTATACTAGGAGCTTCACAGATGCAAAGAGCTTACAACAGTCACGTGACAGCAGGGCACGCAATGCTCCTATACTAGGAGCTTCACAGATGCAAACAGCTTACAACAGTCACGTGACAGCAGGGCACGCGATGCTCCTATACTAGGAGCTTCACAGATGCAAACAGCTTACAACAGTCACGTGACAGCAGGGCACGCGATGCTCCTATACTAGGAGCTTCACAGATGCAAACAGCTTACAACAGTCACGTGACAGCAGGGCACGCAATGCTTCTATACTAGGAGCTTCACAGATGCAAACAGCTTACAACAGTCACGTGACAGCAGGGCACGCGATGCTCCTATACTAGGAGCTTCACAGATGCAAAGAGCTTACAACAGTCACGTGACAGCAGGGCACGCGATGCTCCTATACTAGGAGCTTCACAGATGCAAACAGCTTACAACAGTCACGTGACAGCAGGGCACGCGATGCTCCTATACTAGGAGCTTCACAGATGCAAACAGCTTACAACAGTCACGTGACAGCAGGGCACGCAATGCTTCTATACTAGGAGCTTCACAGATGCAAAGAGCTTACAACAGTCACGTGACAGCAGGGCACGCAATGCTCCTATACTAGGAGCTTCACAGATGCAAAGAGCTTACAACAGTCACGTGACAGCAGGGCAAGCGATACATCACGTCCAAAGAGCTCCACACACTCCAAACAGCTTACAAGAGTCACGTGACAGCAGGGCAAGCGATACATCACGTCCAAAGAGCTCCACACACTCCAAACAGCTTACAACAGTCACGTGACAGCAGGGCAAGCGATACATCACGTCCAAAGAGCTCCACACACTCCAAACAGCTTACAAGAGTCACGTGACAGCAGGGCAAGCGATACATCACGTCCAAAGAGCTCCACACACTCCAAACAGCTTACAACAGTCACGTGACAGCAGGGCAAGCGATACATCACGTCCAAAGAGCTCCACACACTCCAAACAGCTTACAAGAGTCACGTGACAGCAGGGCAAGCGATACATCACGTCCAAAGAGCTCCACACACTCCAAACAGCTTACAACAGTCACGTGACAGCAGGGCAAGCGATACATCACGTCCAAAGAGCTCCACACACTCCAAACAGCTTACAACAGTCACGTGACAGCAGGGCAAGCGATACATCACGTCCAAAGAGCTCCACACACTCCAAACAGCTTACAAGAGTCACGTGACAGCAGGGCAAGCGATACATCACGTCCAAAGAGCTCCACACACTCCAAACAGCTTACAACAGTCACGTGACAGCAGGGCAAGCGATACATCACGTCCAAAGAGCTCCACACACTCCAAACAGCTTACAACAGTCACGTGACAGCAGGGCAAGCGATACATCACGTCCAAAGAGCTCCACACACTCCAAACAGCTTACAACAGTCACGTGACAGCAGGGCAAGCGATACATCACGTCCAAAGAGCTCCACACACTCCAAACAGCTTACAACAGTCACGTGCGAGCGAGGCAGACCACGCGATGCCGCCGACCGACATCTCCGGAAACCATCTCAGGAAGTAACGAGAGTTCCCAGCGAGGCCGGAGATTGTCGTGGGTCATTGCTCTGACCGTCAACTGTTTGTTACACTTGTACCGCCGACACCACCATCCACATGCAGACACTACCATATATACGACCAGTCAGTTACACCGTCCTTTCGGATGGGATGTAAAGCCGATGGTCTTCTTGGTACTTTTCGACAGGAGTAGGCTACGTGCCGGTAAAAGGCTTCTCCTCATCCCTTCCTCATTAGCATTCACCAATCATCACTAATCA
Source organism: Isoperla grammatica (assembly GCA_945910005.1). Lineage (NCBI taxonomy): Eukaryota > Metazoa > Arthropoda > Insecta > Plecoptera > Perlodidae > Isoperla > Isoperla grammatica. Next base: position 6,292 of record OX246749.1, on the reverse strand, counting down.
GGCTAAAGAGGGCGTTGTGCCCTACACTGGTCTTAATTGCAATAAAATAAATAAATAAAATATACATAATACAGCATCTTGAGCCTTCACCATACAACACACATGTCAATACGTAACATTTCCTTTATAGGGGGAAGGTTAAACCGATTAACTTGGGGGGGGGGGGGGATGGAGGGGAGGGCTTTCCCACCGCAACTCCCCCCCCCCAACTCGTCCACTTGTATGTGTTCATTTTAAGTTCACCAAACTACAAAGTAAACTCGTATACCAAACCAACCCTATTAATTAAAATATTATTCGCACAGTATTTCATTCTTATACGACTCCAAGATTGAGATCGATTATTATATTTTCGATGTGGTTTAGTATTATACGAGATACTATTACAAACGGGGTATAATTAGAGATACGTTATTTTAGCGTTTTAGGTTTTAGATACTAAATTGGTCATTTATTTATTGGTATTATTTTTGAAAACGCTACAGAATGCTAATTTTACAAAAAATAATGTGTCCCCATTCCTATTGAGATTTAGTAAAGAACTGCATTTTAACCCCTTAAGAAGTTAAAAGTTACAACTGAATTGATTTTAACTAGTACCTGCACATAATATTTCATTAGAAGTGCAAGAAACCCCCTGATATACAAGGTTTTGACGGAAAGAAAAATATAAATGCTACAAAATGCTAAATTTAGAGAAAACTTTTGTTAAAAAGACGTATCTCTAGGTATAATATTAACCGCCAGCATTTAAAAACCAACACGATTAACAACACACGTGGTAGGTGTTATTGTGGTTGTCCAGCTGAACACGATGATGATAACGCGCGTATTTAGCGCCTCGCTTTGATCCGTGACCACCGCTCAATTACGCTGCGGATACGCCCAGTTAGCCAACCACGAGGCCATATAGCCTACTTGTTGTCGGGCTGGCCTTGGTCTCTTGGCCATGGGTAAAGCTGCCCCAACATAAGTGACCACAGATCCTTATACTCACTGCCCCCTTGCCATCATTCTAATGTACTTAGTATTGTTTTCACCTACCTTTTCTTGTTTTTAGTTTAACTTTAGTCTTTAACTCTATTTTAAAATTAGATTATAAGTTTAAAGAAAAACTGTATCGTGTACTTCGACCTTACATGTCTAGTTTTTAAGATTGAATAATCATATAATAATGTCAGTTTTAAAGGTGCTTCATAAAGTGTAATTTTAAAAAGGGTTAATTGTAAGAAAAGTACATATGTACTTAAATTCGCCCATTTTTTTTTTCTTTTCATAATATTTGTATTTCCTAATGTATTTCTTCATGTACCAGTGCGGTTGGATTTTGTATGTAAAAAAAAAAAAAAAGACACTGTTATTATTATTATTCATGCGCGCTGATTCACCAGATTCCTGGCGTTCCTTCTCATGCAGAGCTTACACAGGCCTAATAAGCCACGACTACACTTCCAGGTAACCAACGGAAGGCCGTACATTTATTATCCCTAATGAACCTGTTTCAATTAGATGGTAGAAACTAGAGAAATATAAAATTAAGTTGGTACCATTAAATTAAATAAATAAATAGATTAGAATGTATATAGTCTATCGGCTATCCACTAACTCTACTTGAATTCTGGTTTACTTCATTGGACTCGGCTACGTCATGCTTACGTTAGAGCGTAGGGCTTCTCCCCCTGCCCGCCCCCCCCCCCCCCCCCCCTCCGGGTCGCGAGTTTATGAAAAATGGGGAAAACAAAACGGAGCAAAATAGGTTGAGAAGCCCTCTTGTTTCTCGTATCGGACTGGCCGAGTCTTGAGCCAGTCTATTATCACGGGGCTCATCTGTGATTGGCTGTTAGTCTGGCATGGTAATAGGCCTGATCACGCCGGGGCTCGCGCAAAGGGAAGGATATCTCTATGTCAAAAACCGCACACAATTTTCATTTTAAAATTATATCACCAGAATGGGCTTCGAAATCGAAAATCTGAATCAACAGCGCACTGTGGTTTAATAAGCCCTACACACTTTATGCTCTAAGTTGTGTCTTACATTATAATCAGTATGGCTTGTTTATGTATAATTAATTTTAATACTAATTATCGAATTTATGATCAAATAACTACACTAATGGTTATAATGTTTCATTCAATCTGTATAGGGCTTATTAAAACAAAGTGTGTTGTTGATTTAGATTTTTGATTTTTTGTTGCAATCTTGAGATATAATTAAATAATGAAACTTTTCTACGGTTTCTGACGTAGAGACTACCCTTCACTCTTAAGTTGACCCATTTGCACTGACGGAGTGGCCGGCTCACTGCAACCTTTGAGGCGACGAGATTCAGAGCAGTATGTTCGGGTATCAGTCAGCCATGTCGATGCTGTATGTCGAACCATCCCCTGATTTATGGCGTTTAAGATTAAAATTGCCATAAAGTAAATCACAACATGTACCTGTCATTCACTACAAAATATAGTGTTATTGTTTCTTTGTTCAAATAAATATCTGCGTTTAAAAAACATTACTTTCACAGTTAAATAAGTTAATTTAAAAAACAGAGAAACAGAAACATTGATATGAACAGAGAGACATTAAAATGAACTCGAGATACATAATTAGTAAGCTAAAGCTACTAACTTGTTTTCACCAAGGCAACTAGGCTTACCATTGGTTGTTGCCATGGTGACTGAAAACAACTTACACCCGGTATTATGAACTTCCGATAAAAATTTGGTAAGCAACTAACTTGTTTTCACCATGGCAACCAGGTTGTTCCATTGGTTGTTGCCATGGTGAAAATAAGTTAGTAGCCTTTTAAATATTTATCCAAAGTTCATAATACCGGGCCTGAATATTAAAGATAAACATCATAAATTACAACAACACTCCTAATCTTAACGCAATCATAGAAAAACGGAGTGAGATGTTACGTTTCTACTGAAATTGGCTTCAACTGTTCCTCCATGGCAGCATACTCAAACATACCACCAAGATGGCCGCGATGCGCAAGTTTGGTTGTACCCTTGTTCTGAGAACCTTGCTAAGATCTTTGTTCCAGTCCAGCGACCAAAGAACTCCAGCCGAGAAGAAAGGAACAACACTCTCGCTCACACGGAAATCTATTGAATGCTAATTAAACGCACACAACTTTCAAATGCGAGACTTTACGTCATTGCTGATCAAGCTGAGTGCCCTGAAACAATAACTAGTGTTTTCCTCAGTCTCTATCGTCAGCGCGCGCATCGTACGAGGAGTGTATACGCTGCTCATTATGTATTTATTGCAGATCATTCACATAACTAAACGGCAGAAACGGACACAGCTCCCAACACAAACAATTACTTCCCTACTTTTCTCTTTCCATTCACTCGGATCACCATACATTTTACATTTGTTTCACTATTCGTTTATTTTGTGTGAGTAGTGAGGGGGTGACATTACTTTCTTTTACACGCAGGCTGTATTTCTATTATATATGTCAATTTAATTTGTAATAGTATAGGTTTTCTAAAAAATGTGATACATTTTTCCTGTTTATGTTTCTCTTTTCTATAGGATTAATTTTCTATTTTATTTTGTTCAGACTTTTCCTATCGTTTGCAAATCAGATTTATAAGTAGAAGTGAAGTTTTATAACACCGAAGTTAAGTCTATCTTGATTTGTCAGTTGGCGTGACCTCTTCACCGGATACCTGATGTAGGAGACACACATTAGTCGGTCTACACACATGTTTAAAAATGTTGTCTAAAGATTTTTGGTTTAAGGGTTAACAGAGGCGTTCACACACATGATTATGATAATACTCAATTCACACCAGTATTCACAACACCATTGGCTAGAATGCTTCTGACGTCAAAACTGTATTGAGAATTGATTGGTTGGTCTAAGGTTTGTCTTATGGAGTGTCTAAGAAATGAACGCTAGCGTTGTTTTCCTATATTGTTCAATACAAGGTCTTACGCCGTGCTTAAGCCTTAAACATGTGTGTAGACCGACCATTAGGAGGATGTCGGATGTGCGACGCCCGATGCAGACTGCACACAGCACAATGCAGTCGAGCACGCCTACGCCCAATCGATGGCTACGGGGGTGGGGGGTAGGTCGCTTGGCTCGGCTCTTGATGCATTGATTGTCTGGACGTTCGTTGCATCTCATTTCATCTCGTCTCGTAACTGTCTGTACACTGCGTTATCAGTCACACGAGTTAAACCAACATATCTAACTAAGACGTACGTTTTACGGGGTTCAATGTCATTTTTTAGACTTTAATATCCATGATCTTTTTTTTAAAGCAAGCTTTTATTTCTTTTAAATTAATTTGAGTGCGGGCGACTTTTATAGTCGACAACAACATAAATAATAGGTAGGTAAGAGACTACTCCGCCCAATCAAACGAGCAGAGATTTATACGTCTTAAACTCTTCACCGGCTCATTAATTGTGTCAACGACAATGGGAATAAAGTACATGTGTGCCTCCTATTCATGCGCGGGGCGACCATACTGGAGGCGAAAACGGCCATTTTGTTTACGTTTGATTGGAAATTGATTGTTGCAATAGTGTAACTCTTCTCCGAAATTAGTTCGATATTAAAGTTGGCCCACTTACGATCCACTCAAGTCCAGTGGTACGACGAGACAATTCTCTATAGTTCCTACCATTTTACGTATTATGTCAGTGAGTCAAGTCACTATAGCAGGGTAGGAACAACACCAAAACACAACAATGAAACAAATGAATTGAACCGATGGACAAACAACAAGCTGTCACAGTAATAGCTTTGCGAATAATGAGGGGAAAACAATTAGTTTAAACGATATAAGTAACTGCTTGCCAGTTAAAATTTCCGTTCAATGATGGACAACAACGATCTGAAAGTTTGTTAACATTTTGAATTTTTCAACTTCAGGACATTTTATTTTTTGACGGCTTGTTGTTTGTCCATCAGTTAAATTCATTTGTTTCATTTTTGTGTTTTGGTTTTGTTCCTATACCCTATTCATGACTTATACGTAACTCTTTGCAACATGTGTAGCTATACGGTCCAAGGATTGTTCATAAGCTTACGCAGTGGTCGAGGTATCACAATAATCACCGAGAAAGTTACCAGTAGCAACACAGAAAACGAAAAATACTTTTGAACAATATAAAATAAATAAATATCGGAATAATAAGATGAATGTGGCAGCGACTGTCATCATGCTTAGCAGGACAATGGATGACAGCGTCACTTTCCACTGTCGCTGTCCTCCTAATGGATGTCGGGGATGAGTGACTTGCAATCTTGCCATTGTGTTTCGCTTGCGACAGTTGGTAGCGCGTGAAATAAGCTCCGCCATCAAGACAAAACAGTCGGAACGTCCGAGGATATTACGTACAGACATTATTTTGACACACGTTGAAATACCATTCGCCGGCGAAAAGGTGCAATTCAATCATAGTTACATATTTTAACCACATTATTCAATTTGTGTGATTTAAAAAAACGTTTACTGAAAATAAGTCAAACTGATCAAAATAGATTCGAAAAAAACGAAAACGGGAAATACAAAAAAAACAAATTCGATCGCTTCGAAGTGCGGTTAGTTGTACGGTGCTACCCTTCCTTAGCTGGTACCCTTACCGCCCTTAAAAACATGTGGGTTTAACAAGAACTATTTTCAATGAGTTGTCACATACAATTTATTACGTGCTTTTCGTTGCAATAACGGCTTCAAAGTCACCGTTTAAATATACACCAGTAACATCTAGATTGATCCGAACGGGGAATCGAACCCTACACCTTCTACACTGCAAGCAGGAGTCCAACCGTGTTATGGCGGGTTTACATAACTGACTAGTGATTAAGGATTAGCGACTAAGAGTGCGTTCATATAACTGACTAGCTGCAACAGGCTTCTGAATACTGCGTGCTGATTGGCCGTGACTAAGGACTTGACCAAGGAGTTGGGATATGGTCAACTTCTTAGTCAAGTCAAGACAAACCTTAGTCACAGCCAATCGGAGAGCAGTATTCTCAATCGTAGCCAATGAGAGAAGCCTGTTGCGGCTGGTCAGTTATATAAACGCGCAGTTAGTCGCTAATCCTTAACAGTCAGTTATGTAAACCCATCATTGTGTGTTCGGGTGGTGCGTGTGTAGTATAACGGCCACACCCTGCCTGGTAGACACATTGCGTGGGTCATAAAGCACGACCCACACAGATAAGGGTGAGAGACTGTATATGTAAACATCCTCGCGACAAGACGAGACCCCCAACACATAACACACGGTCGACAACGGTTCGGTGCGTTTCTATCTGTTAGG